>OY757910.1:88374361-88376861 GCA_963585895.1 Sepioteuthis lessoniana | reverse complement strand
TTTCTATCATTATTTTGTAATTTTTTCTACCTTTTTCATTCTATCTATCTATCTATCTATCTATCTATCTATCTCTTTTCTTTAGTCGTTTCTCTCTCCTCTTTTCTTTCTTTCTTTCTTTCTCTTAATAATTCTTTTTTCACCTTTTAAAAAAAAAACTAATATACCCCCGTATCAAAGATCCAGTTCTTCTTCTTCTTCTTCTTCTTCTTCTTCTTCTTCTTCTTCTTCTTCTTCTTCTTCTTCTTCTTCTTCTTCTTTCTATCTATCTATCTATCTATCTCTTTCACTTAGCCTTTTCATCTTCTATTCTCTTCTCTCAAATACATTCCTCCGCTTTTCAGCCAAAACAACGACTAGATAGATACAGCAGCAGAAACATTATCAACAGCTTCTATTACTATAACTACCACTATTTTTCTTTTACGACTGCTTACCTGTTGTAGTAGCCGCAGTAACATCAGTTTTGTCATTATTGCTAATGCTGATTATAGTGGATCTACAAGAAGATACGAGTAGTAATAGTAGTAGTAATAGTGATAACAGCTGTGGTAGTCGCTATGACTGTAATTATTGTAGTCATAGTGGTGGTAGTAATATTAGTAGTAGTTATAGTAATAGTAGTAATAGCGGCTGTGATAGTTGCAGTCGCCATCGTCGGGGTATAGCAACCACCAAGCAGTGTGCTGGCGACCAGCCTTCAAATGATCATGTCGATGGCGGCGAAGAGGACGTCAACAGAAGAGGTGAAGACGGCGAAAGAGCGAAAGATGAAGTGATACACTTAGAAGACAGAGAGGCTTTCCGAGGGGGCATCGTACAAGTGTCACCGACACGGACACCGACTGACACGACTCTTAGCGCGGACGAAACAGTCGCCGAACGAACGGACGGAACTTCTTACCTTCTAAATAATAGTAACCCCCACTACCACGTATTTTGGTACTTTCCTTTCATTTTCTCCACCCACCTCGTATTTCGGTACTTTTACTTTCTCTTTAATTTTTCTTTTCTTTTTTTTTTCTTTTTTTTTTTCTACCTCTCTCTTCATTTGTTTCTTTTTTTTATTACCGAGCACCTGTTTGTTCTATAGCAGAAAGCGCTGCAATAAGATTATGATCAAAAGAAGCTCCTAGATTTAATATCTATCTATCTATCTATCTATCTATCTGAGCTTGTTCCTATCTGTTTGTCTATCTCAGTCTATTCCTTTCTGTTTACTTCGCTGTTTTTTCCTTACTGTTTATTTATCAATCTGTCTTTAGACGCACAGAAACACTATGGTTCCAATTTACTAAGCACACACATCTAGCGACCCATATCCACAAATCCGCCTACACTACACCCATTCACTAAAAGTTGTTTATTCATATTAGCACACTGAGGTTATTGTATAAAAGAAAAGAAAAGAAAAACACGCGCATAAATAAACGCACAAATACACACGCAGACACACGCAGACACACACACACACACACATGCATGCTTATATACAGAATTGATGTCTCATTTTTCTGTGATACAAATGCATTTCGCAAACGCACCCTAACTAGTCAGGAAAACGTGTAAGAACGAAGGAACGAATGAAAGGGTGAACGAATAAGTGCGTGTGTGAGAAAAGAGGCGCGGAGATTACCGAAGAGTACGTGTCGGAGCCACACATATTTCTAAAATGCTTTACGTGAACAGGAAAAATTGATAGTCAAAAAGGAAATAAAAGACAACATGAAAAAGGAATCGAAATACAATAAGATCAACTCCAAAAGGGAAAAAGAAAAACGTTGGAAGGTTTGGATTACAAACACATGTCGACATGTGAACCTTGTTTACAATCAGAGACGTGGATTTTCTTCACAAAGGTAACGATCCAATTTTTAAAAAATATGCAAACTGTTGCTACGAAATGGCAGCGAAAGAAACAGAATATCGTTTAAAATTGTCCATTTAATCTTAATTTTAGTGTGGATGAATTATTGTTTGTGTTCTTTCATCTTTTTCAAAAAATTAATGTCGATCTTAGTGAAATGTTTTCGGTGCCATTATAAAAAGCTGAAAAATATATGTATAAAGCCTCAAGACAGTATTTTTAAAAAGTCAAACAAAAAAGCACTAAAAAGCTAAATATTAATTTGATAGATTCATATATAAGTATATATATGCATATTTGTGTATTATGTGCGTCCATGCATATAATGTATGTATATATGTATAGCAAAAAGCTAATCAGGAGAAATAACGTGAAAAAAATAGATATTGTGTAATAATTAAAGTAAATAAAACAAAATATCAACAAAGGAAAAAAAAAGAAGAATTTTTTTTCTTGAATTACCGCAATGAGAAGTAAAAAAGTTCGAACAACTGTTTCTGTCAGCTCATGGAGGTACGCATTTTATGATGACTTACACCGAAAATCCCCTAAATGGTTTGACCGTTTCCGATCATCTGTTCTTATCTCATCAATGTTGCCACTTTCGCTGCATCCCGATCCTGTACGGACAAA
>OY757910.1:88229361-88369361 GCA_963585895.1 Sepioteuthis lessoniana | reverse complement strand
ATATATATATATATATATATATATATATGTGTGTGTGTGTGTGTGTGTGTGTGTGTGTGTGTGGGTTTATATGCATATTTAAGCAAACTTGTGCGAGTAAATATGCCTTTATACACCTTTACGTAATTATGCATATTCACTTATATATATATATATATATATATATACACACAAACACACTGACACATATATACATGTATGCATATAAATATATATATATATATATATATATATATGCATATATGTATATTTATATAGATGTGTAAATATGTATAATTATATATATGCAAATATATGTGTACATATATGTTTATATAAATATGTATATTTATACATACGCGTTCAATTGAGCGTCAATGGCCTGGGAAACCGGGGTATAATCCCTGGTCGAGTCATACCAAAGACTCAAAAAATGGTATTTGATACCTCCTTGTTTAACACTCAATATTATAATGTACGTATCAAGGGTAAAGTGCAATCCAGCGCAAGGAGTAGCGCTCTCCCCAACACTTCGGTGTAGTAACTATTGAAACGGAAGTTTTGGGGTCACCCTCGACTGCAGTCACCAACTTTATATATATATATATATATATATATATATTCATCATTGGCATAATTGGTAGTATTTGTCAATGTTCTTGGAGATTGGATTCAATCCCAGGTTGAGTCATACCAAAAACTCAAAAAACGGTATTTTATTCCTCCTTGCTTAACACTCAGCGTTATAAGGTACGGATAAAGGGTTAGTGGAGCAATCCAAGGAAAGGAGTCGTGCTCCCCCTTACATCTCGGTGTAGTAGTTATTGAAAAGGGAGTCTTCCGGTGGCTCACTACTACGGTCATCCAACTTATATATATATATATATATATATATGCATGTATTTATGTATGTGTGAATATATGTGTATTTATATAGAGATATATACGTGTACATATACATATATATACATATAAATATGGATAAACCAAGGCATAGACAACGTATATATATGTATATAAATACACATATGTGCATGTATAATCTTACAAATATATCATTAATTCTTTATAGATAGATATGTGTTTGTGTGTATGTGTGTCTGTGCGTGTGTATATGAACGTAAATGTTCTCATAAACTTATTAATAATTTTTCATATATATATATATATATATATATATATATATGTAATGTGTGTATATTTGCTTGAGCATTTATAGAATTATAGCAAAGTGCCAAAATATGACAGTACATTCATTCACGCTGATCATCAAATCTCAATTATTTTGACCATGAAAAATATACTTAATCTAACACCTCTATTTCCACCGTCTCTTTCGAAGCAATCCCTTTGATCATGAACATAGAGATCTCCTAAAAGGAACTGCCCACAAAATGTTGTGGCAAAAGCTTGAAATACTTGCTCCTAACTTTCGAATTATCATATATTTGGTGGAAAAAAAACCCTTATACAGCATTTTTCAAGTGACTTGCCCAAATTTGGAACGAACACTTGCAAAATAATAAACAGGAATCATGGCAAAAAAATACATTGGAACCTTGGTGGAAGATTTTTACGAGATTCTGTTCTAGTTTGCTGATTGTCGCGAAATCTGTGTATGTGTGTGTTAGTGAGAGAGAGAAAGAGAGAGATGTGGGAATTCGTGTTCGTGTGTGAGAGAAAGAAAGAAAGAAAGAAACTCTCTATCTTTCTCTCTCTTTCTCTCTGTGCGCGTGTGCCTGCGCGTATATTCATGAATACCTATCGGTCTATCACTTTGTTAGCCAATGCAGCACTTGTCGAAGTGTTAGGTAAAGCAAAATGATTTACGAATCATTGTATATGAGATCGATTCTCTGTGGGCAATCCAGAATCATAGCCCTGCTCTAAAGTAAACGAGAAAGAATTCTTTCATTCTTTAACTTATGCTTATCCACCTCATGTTTCTTATCAATCAATCTATCTCTGTTTCTATCTATCTATCTATAAGTAAGTTGGCGAACTTAGTCGAGGGTGACCTGAAGGCTCCATTTTCGATAGCTACTACACCGAGATGTAGGAGGGAGCACTATTCCATTCCCTGGTATTGCTCCACTTTACCCTTGATCCTTACCTAATAATGCTTAGTGTTAAGCAAGGCGGCAGCAAGTACCATTTTTTTTGCGTCTTTGGTATGATTAAACCTGGGATTGAACTTCGTTCTCCCGGACCATTGGCGAATATTCAACTCATTAGGCCTATGGGCCGGTCATGTTCATGTCGATCTATCTGTTAGCCCAGTCGGCATCTCTCGAGAGGGATCAGACCCCTCTCCCAACGAGTGTCCTGGATATGACACTAAACATTAAACCATCTGATGGTAAGTCTCCAGTCTTGAAGCTTTGGGAAAAACTGAATATCTTCTGCCCGTGATGCAATGGTTATCGTCGCAGGATGTGGACACGGCGACACGAGTTCAAATCCTGGACCTGACTGATTGCATTTCACATAGCACTAATACCCTTGGGAAAGGTATGAATCCAATTATTCTCCCTCCAGCTATGGGTAAATAGTAGGGCAGACTAGGTTCTTCAGCCTTGGTGAGGCAACTAGTCTAGGAGAAGGAAAACTCTGAATTCAAACCTGTTAAACTCCGCTTAAAAAATTGACCTTGTGTCATATCCTGCCCGAGCGGAGGGGTTGGTAAATATGATCTTCTCTCTGTCATTACTCCCAGGTCCACTCTCACCCCGGCTGATAGTATCTGTTAGTATTGATGGGTCAAATAGAACAGTTTATGAATATTAGATTGAATTATTAGTATTAGATAACAATACTTGAATCCATTTAATTGCATACAAACAAATGAGATTTGGTTCGTTTAAAAATGTAACCTACTAAGTATTCACAAGAAAAATCATACAATTAAACAGGATTTGGCATTAAATAACCATCAAGGTTTGATATGCCAGCCAACCAAATAACTTAGCCAAACCTATCTGTGTACCTACTTATCTCAATCTGTTAATATCTATCTATCAATCTATCCATCTATCTATTAAGGAGCTATCATTTACAAAACAAAGCTTAGTAAACGATAGCCACTATATAATTAATGATTTGAAGCATCATTTTGTTTTTAATGTCCTGGCAGGCAAAGGATGCTGTGTATGGTTTACAGCCTGTACATCCGGTCGTGATAGTGCATTTGACTGAGATAGATAGTTTCTGTGATTTCACGTTAATTACTATATTTGAGAATTCTTGTGATTTCTTCCCCATTTCTGACATTATTCACTTGGCTATCGTGAGTTTGAAATAGATCATAGCTAACTACACTAGAAATTTGGCCCCGTGCCCTAAATTGTCCGAGTTAATAAATCCTTACGAAAAATTACGTTTGTTCAATTATCACATTCGACGTTTTTTATTTAACTTTCCACCACGGTTTTCTTGTAAAACCGACCGAATCTATCAAAGATGATGAACATTCTCACTTAATGACACATTTAATTACCCAATCAGTCAAGTTATGAGTCTATTCGATGGGTTCAGACTGCCTTAAACAAACTAGATTAATTTATTCAAATTAATGGTGTCATTGATATTTTTCCCAAGCCATGCAGAGGTAAATATTATGGAATGACTTTATATCAAGGGGAAATATCTATGGAATTCATTGATAAAAAATTAATTTTTAGTTGTTCTTTCTAGAGTTTCTATTAATTCTTTTAGGTGTGGATTTCACTAATTTAAAGCAATATTCTTCATCAGTGTGGTTTGAATTTTCCCAAATGGCAGCCAACAAATCTTCTTTGATGGCTGGAACCTTTTCATTAACTATTTTTTAAATCTCCACCATAAATTTCCAATTGGATTTAGATCCGGACTGTTCGCTGACCATGTCTTTGGTTTCATATGTCTTTCCTAACGAAAAGATTTAATCTCCTTTGCTCTGTTACTAGATAGGTTATTTTTCTGGAAAAAAAAGACTTTATCCTCACCAAACCATTTTTCTATCAAGGGAATGAGGCAATTTATCGAATATTTTTATGTAAACGTGTGCATTTGTCATCGGGGGAATGGTGGCCATCTTTCCTTGTATTTTAAATAACATGCTACCTTGAGCACCCCGGGTGGTGTAATAGTGAACAAACTAGACTAGCAAACCCTCACAGGTGAGTTCGAGTCTCATCGGGTGCCCCATTTATGTGGCATTCTGCCACATCTTTGCAAAAAGCTTAGTAAATTACAAAACTACTTTAATTTTTGCAAGCTAGACGAACAAACCTTCACGAGTGAGTTCGAGTCTCAATGGGTACCCCATTCATTCGGCCTTCTGCCACGTCTGAGCAAGAAAACATAGTAATAGTAAATTATTAAGTGATATGCATCCTTATATCGTGTATCATATATTTGGAAGTTTACTCATTTTCTTCAGACTGTTATCTTTATATATCTTATTTGAAGAGCACTAGACAAATGTTCCTTCCTGCTAATTAAAACACCGACGTTAACGTCCTCTAATTGTGCTAATACCATGTTTTTTTTTTCTAGAGGCATTAGATATAAGAGAACCGATGAATTATTCTATATTTATGTTCGCAGTTCATTTAATCAGAAATAGAGTAAGAGCCTAAATTTTCATACATTCATTACTAATAGTTGCTGTTATTTACTAAACTTAGTCTGGCACACAGACCCGAAGCTGCTTACAGTACCGACTGCCACTAAGTCGTCACTCATCTAGATAGTGAGTCGGCTCATCACAACTTAACTTCGTTGACCTGACAGGAAGTGGCATTTACAGTGTGACTTGATCATAAATCTTGCGAAAAATAGGCTTGGCTGAGATTTAAAGCAGGCCGCGACTATGTGGCATCTAGTGAGGATAGAACTCACAAACTCACAAGTAATTGATTTCGAGACTAGCTTGCTAACCGTTACACCAGGCACAGTGACTCTCCTTATTTTACTAAGCTTATCTCTAAGCCAAAAGTTGGATGGACTTAGTGAGAATCGAACTCATTACTAACAGTCATCTAACCAAGCTTGTTAACCATTACACCACGGAAAGCACCCAAATGCTTTTTTTTTTTACGTTTGTATGAGAAACTAACTCTGTCAGCTACTTTTGAAAGCTCAGCGCTGAAAAAAAAGCATTGAATTTTGCAACTTTTTGTGACTTTTTGTTAACGGTTTTAAAAATAACCTGGACTAAGTTGAGTGACTAATGAGAAAAATGACAATGATTATTTATGCATTTATAATCTTTTTATAATTCACCAAATGTCCATTTGTCTTTCCACCGAAGACTCTGACATTTTTATCCCGATTTAACAACAATCAGAAATTGTTTCAGTCATTACCGGAAAGATTTTAAACTAGATTTGGAGACATGCCCTGTTGCAGGGGCTTAGACTATGCTGACTGTCGCTATTCTCAGATCCAATCTGACCTGAAGTGATTGTCTCTATTAGGGTTTTATCCCTGTCCTAAATAGATTAGAAGCGCTTGAAGGGTTTGTTTTTGTGGCATATCAACCGTTTTAGGTTATTTAATGCCAAATCCTGTTTATACGCATTAAATATGATTAGTAAATTAATTTTTTAACATTCTAAAACGAGCCCGAGCTTATTTTTATGCACACAATTAAACGGTTTCAAGTATTGCTATCTGACTCAACTAAGTCAATATTAATCATTTGTTTGCTGACAGTGAAGTGGTTACAAGTATTGCAATTAACACTAATTATTTTATTGAACACTATTCATTCCTTTGCACACAGTAAAATGGTTCCAAGTATTGCTATGTTTTACCGATATTTCAATTTAAGCACACAGTTAAAGAGTTTCAAGTATTCCTATTTAACTCTAATAATTCTATTTAACATTACTCATTCGTTTGCACAGAGTTAAATGGTTCCAAATATTATATATCACTAACAATTCTATTAAACTTCAGTCATTTGTTTCCACACAGTTTAATTAGCAAACAGTTCTATTTGACTCATAGATAGGACTCTATCGGGTGCTACCATTCCGGGCTTGAGTGGACCTGAGAGCAATGGTAATGAAATAGTACTCCATATTTCCTAAGTCTCCAAGGCTGATTTAATGTTATATTCGGGACACTCGTTGAGGGATAGGGTCTTACACCTCTGCAGAGATGCAGTCGGTGTATTCTACAGGCCCAGCCGACTGGACTATGAATAGATCTGTTTAAAAATTATTCATATACGATCGGAATACTGGATGCCATTTAAATATACGTCATTTGTATTAAGAATAATTACTTGAAGCTATAATTACTAACTAAAAAGTATTATTATTATTAATTAATAATATTACAAAAAATTTACCGGCTCATTGGTCTGATGGGTAGAGTGTTCGCCAATGGTCCGGGAGACCTGGGTTCAATCCCAGGTCGCGTCATACCAAAGACTTTAAAAATGCTTCTTGACACCTCCTTGCTTAACACTCAGCAATATAAGGTACGTATCGAGGGTAAAGTGGAGCAATCCAGGGAAAGGAGTAGCACCCTCTCCTACACCTCTGTGTAGTAGCTATTGAAAAGGGAGCCTTCTGGTCGCCCTCGACTACGATCGCCAATTTTATTTACTTTACAAAAAAATTGTAAACATTTAAATGTAAGCTATTAGTTTTAAGAAGAGGTACTAGAAGTTATAACTGCTTGTTAAATATTATTATTATTATTATATAAATAAAAGACTAAAGTTGGCGACCGTAGTCGAGAGCGACCAGAAGGCTCCCTTTTAATAGAATCTTACTATTTGATAATATTACAAGAAAAATTTATAAACATTTAAATGTAAGTTATTTGTATTAAGAATTGTCGTTAAAAGCTAAAATTGCTTGGCTAAATATTATTATTTTTTACTTGAAACCTTATATCTGTGAGTAAACAAATTATCATTAAATAGAAATAATTACTTGAAGCTATATCATCATCATCATCATCATGTCATGCTGCTAGCATGGATATCCCTGACCCTCTCGCGCCATTTCTCCCTATCATTCATCGCCTCTGGCAGGTCTTCAGGGCTACATCCCGTATCCTCACATAGCTGCTGTATGTATGTTCGAGCTGGTCGTCCTGCTTTTGCTTGGCCATATGCGGGGTTCCATTGGAGTACATCACTTATGAGCTCCTCCTTGCTTCTCCAGCAGTGTCCTGCATGTCTGGTTCGTCTAGCTTGGATAGTTTTCGTGATGGGAGGCAGGTGGCTGTATAGTTGGTGCCTTGTGGGGTGTTGCCTCCAGGACTTGTTCAATATTGCTCGCAACATTCTTGTGTAATTGCTGTCTAGCTTCTTCTCCAGCCGTTTTGTTAGCGTCCAAGTAGTGCATCCATATAGCAGTATCGACACGACCGCTGCCTGGAAGAAACTGCGTTTCATTTTATCGGTCAGGTCTGATTTCCATATGATCGAAAGCCTATCGATAGCTGTCCATAAGAAATAATTACACAAAAATCCTAAATCTAAATGTACAATGAACGCAATTCCCTAACCCCTCTAGACATAAAACATTTATAATATCTCATATATTATAATCGTTTCGGCGAGGCTTAGAATACGCTGACTATGATCCCTGCTGAGGCGTAATACCTGTCAGGATAAAAATGGGTCAAATAAATTTCTTTGCAAGTTATTTTTATTAGATCGAAATACTTGATATCGTATAACCATGCGTGAAATGAATAAAGAAACTTTACAAAAAGGGTAAAGATAAACGTACAATGTACGCAGCTCTGTAGCCTATAGGCATATAATAACCCAAGACGAGTTGACGTGGCATTAAAACTACTCAATCAGCCAATACTGAGTGACTTGACTTGGACCAGTTTTTGGTGGGATCTGTCTCTCACCTTCTATGTCTTACTCCTCCACTCGCTATAAAAAAAAATGTTCACGTCTCACAGCGCTTACCTACTTTTCTGGTAGTCGTTATGAAAAAAAGAGTGATTCTCTCCTTTATTATTTATACTTTTTATGGCGATTGCGAATAAGAATCAATACAAGGACTCGAGGAATACACGAAAAAGAGCAAAGAAAGACGAATTCCATTAACCAGTTAAAGTAATGGCAGCATAAGGCTAAAAAGAAAAAAAAATAGAAAAGGGAAGAAAAACAACTGTATGGATAATTCAAGCGACAAACTGGCGAGATTGCACACAGGAAGACGTGGAAATGACTTAAAAAGGGAAACTTCTAGAAAGAAATTGAATCTTTTTTATTAACAGCACAAAACAATGACATAAGGACCAATTATGTTAAAGCGAAAATTCATAATACGCAACAGAACATCGCGTGTAGATAATACGGAGACAGAGATTTAAAAAAAAGCTGTTAATAAAATAAACGAATGAAGCAAACTAACACAAAAGAAGTTCAAAACAAGGGTGACTGGGCGGGAAAGATGATCCAGTGGGAATTGTGCAAGTTATCAACGGGAATTTGTCTCATCTCAAAAGTCACCCAATTTAGAAAAAAAAGCTTTGAAACTTATTTTTTAAAAATCAGTTTAATGCTAAAATTATTTTACAAACTAGTTTTCTAAAGTATTTCATCCAGTCAATGATAAAATAATTCCTTATAATTAATACTATACTTTCAATGATATGATAACTTCTAATGTCTCATGGGTAGCAATATCTCATCAACTGAATGCATTGTCAACATACGCAAAGGTAAATAATGGACTTCTATTGACAGGATAACGACCATATAGAAATCTGATCGTCTTGATAAAATGGGAATTCTTCTTAGCTATAACCATGTCAGTACTATAGTATGATTGCACCACCTTGGACTTAAACGAAACACTTCGAGAAAAAGATAGATGAGAACTACACAAGACTGCAACGTGTTGTTTTTAACAAATCCGGGAAGCAGCCCTCTACAACTGAAAGGCCACTAACCTCCCATCTCTCAAACTATCGAATTAAGACGAGCAAGACATGCTGGGTACAGCTGAAAAAGTTTCGACGAAATCATATCGAATTCTACACATAGACACATAAGTGTTGGCTGAAAAGCAAAAACTTACATTCCTCAACTATATGCGGACGCTGGATGCCGTCTAGAGTGCTTGCTAATCGCTATGGCAGGAGAAAATCAAGGAAATCTGTGATGTCAGTACGTCTTGACGATGATGATGATTGTGTTTCCTTGATACCTAATCTACCAGACAGGCCACTGTCTTCTACGTTTGTCATAAGTTGTCTATTTTTGAACAGGTGTTTTATTGCCAAAGATTGACAGCATATCCTCATGTATTTTCTTTGAACCCAACCATTGATTTTTAAATTTTTCTCTTTGCAATCACTTGACAGTAAACATTGCACATTTCTGTCATACGAAGCAAATCAAATAAAAATTATGTTCGTATTCTGCTTATTTGTGTGCATGACTGATATGTACTGCAAACAGAACAGGACTCTATAACAATTTGTTGGGATCATACGATCTTACATTAGAATAAATTGCGTGCTTAGCGTAATGGTTATCTACGTAGGAAGTGGAATCGGTAACTCGAGTTCAAATCTTGGACGAGGCTTATTTCTTTAACGTTTCACTGGACACTTGGGCCCCTGAGAAAAGAATAAAACCATCTTTTCTCCTTCTAACTGTGCTTGAATGCAGAGCAGACTGGTAAGTCTAGGAGTCAAGGAAAAAGAAAATTCTGAATTCAAATCAGCTGAACACCGCTAAAAAATTGAGCCTATTGTCGCCTCTCGCTTGTGGCGAAGGATTTATCATTTAGCAATCTTTTGCTTAGTTGTGGCACTAGGCCGTATGAATAGGGCATCCAATGAGACCCGAACTTACTCGTGAAGGTTTGCTAGTCTAACTTGCTAACCATTTATTCCCCGAGGTCTACAGGGATTGGTATATAGTTATTTACTAAGTATGTTACCGCAACTAAAATATACAGCTATGGTTCTTTTTGCTGAGGTCTAGAACTTTTTTGGACGACTCTTATATATATATATATATATATATATATATATATATATATTAACCGGCTCATTGGTCTAGTGGGTAGAGTGTTCGCCAATGGTCCGGGAGACCGGGGTTCAATCCCAGGTCGAGTTATACCAAAGACTTTAAAAATGGTTCTTGACATCTCCTTGCTTAACACTCTGTATTATAAGGTACGTATCAAGGATAAAGTGGAGCAATCCTGGGAAAGGAGTAGCGCCCTGCCCTACACCTCGGTGTTGTAGCTATTGAAAAGGGAGCCTTCTGGTCGCCCACTTTACTTTATATATATATATATATATATATATATATATATATATCGTTAAAAACAGGAAAATTGATATATATACCCCATTACAAATTTATTTCTCCAGCATATATATCAACTGTCTCTCCAGATGGATTTTAATAGAAATTTGTTTCTTTTTGGCCATTAACACCAGGGAAATATTTCATCTTACGTTAGGCTCAAGGATTAGTTTCGGTTTATTCTTTTAATAGCATATCAACCTTCGTGGGTTATTTAATGCCAAAGCCACCGTTCTAAAAGAACATTAGTTGTACAATTTAATCCATAGCTGGGAGGATAAGGGGATTCATGCCTTTCCCAAGGGTATTTTTCTGAAAGTGAACGTAATAGCGCGACTGGAGTTCAAAATCGCTTACAACGATTCTGCAGTCCAGCGCTTTAACTATTACACCACGAAGACACACCCGTAAGGTTCAAGGAGATTTAATTTGAAAAAAAAAATATATATAGGGATCAAGGGTAAAGTGGAGCAATCCAAGGAATGATCGTCAGACTCTATATCTACGTTATCCTAACACACACACATACACACACACACACACATATATATATATATATATATACATTCGAAGTTTCATTTAGTGATGTAGATTTTGCTATACAACGACTCACATTTCAACCTAGAAAAAAATTTTTACTTCCTTTTTCATCATAATTTCCATTCTTTAAAACACATTTTTTTCCATCGAAAAAACAAATTTGGTATTCCTTCAGCAAAGAAATCTTTGGACTGAGTTTTTAGCCGTTTGCTCACGGT
Source organism: Sepioteuthis lessoniana (assembly GCA_963585895.1). NCBI lineage: Eukaryota > Metazoa > Mollusca > Cephalopoda > Myopsida > Loliginidae > Sepioteuthis > Sepioteuthis lessoniana. The sequence goes on along the minus strand of OY757910.1, from coordinate 88,358,330 downwards.
GCTTTTCATTTCATCATCGCTTCAAAATTTTGTTCCACACAGAAATTCTTAGAGATTGTCTAACAAGTGGAAATTGGAGGGATCTAGATCTGAATTGTATAGCGGATGTGGCAGCTGTTCCCATCCAAATAGAGTGATGGTTGGCACTGTTCTCGCCTGAGTGTGAGGGAGGCTTTGCTTTGTCCTAGTGAAAGATGAACCCGGAAGATTTGTTTGTACTTCAGTTTTCCATTACCAAAGGAGGAAGTGATAAGAAGCACTGTTTACGGTAACATCTTTTTTCAAAGAAACCGATTGTAACGGGTCTTTTTATATCCCAGAAGACTGTCAGCATGACCTTCTTTTCAGATTGCTGCACCAGGAAATTTTTCTTTACCGGAGAGTCGGAGTATTTCTACTCCATTCTTTCTTTATATATATCTAGCATTCTTCTATAAATCTTTTGATTTCAGTCTGCCAAGGGTTTGATTTTTGAATTGCTTTAAAGCAAATATTTCCGGAAGATTAGAATAATTTTTGTAGATAAACATTTGCTCTATCACTGATATTTAGTGCTCTTTATTTATAAATTCAGCAAAAAAATAATATATATATATATATATGTGTGTGTGTGTGTGTGTGTGTGTGTGTGTGTGAAAAATAAATGGAAAAGTGGATAAACCAAGAACCAAGACAACGGAAAGTCTTTGATGAAATAAAGACGAAATATTAATTTGAATCCGTTGTCTGTGTTTTGGTTTATCCACTTTTCCATTTATTTTTTCACATCTTTCCGGATTTTTCCAATCTACTATTTCTCGATGTATATATATATATATATGTAATCCATCCCACGACTCACAAAATCTATGCCCAGGGGAACAGGAGGAGTCAGTCCTGTTCTCCTATTATGAACTGCACTCCTCTACAGTCACAGTAATCAACTAACTTTGTTCCACGGCTGGCCTTTTCCGCGGTCGTTTCTGATTGCTAGCCGAACAGTTGAACTTTGTCGTTTGACTTCCAGTCATTTGCCGCCACGGGTTACATTAAAAAAAACAAGACCTTAACAAAGAAAGGAACACGATTCAATGTGAAGATTTATTTAGTTATACATTTCGGGTATATGACATCGATTATATTTCTTAACCATGGCTTCATCTGCCTCAGTGAATTGACTATTATAATCTAGCCGTAAACGAAGTTCTTAGCCATCAGGAGTCTGGTACAAGGTTTTCACCCGGAAGGTTTTCTCAAAGTATTGTGTCTGGTGGTTTCTCTCTGCCTTTTCTCTTCTTTCTCCGCTAATCTATCTATAAGCTAATTCCTAAGCTATCAGAAATCTTAATCAGAGGATGGCACAAAGTCTGAGCTCAAAAGGTCTTCTCAATCTCTGATGGCTTTTCCTGCCTATCTGATGAGCGACCAAAAGTCTCAGCTTATATGCCATTTGGTTCCCACTTTCAGGGTGATGGAGGTGATATCAAAGTCAAGGCTTTCCGCCTACTGATAATATCAATTTCTTCCTAAATTAGAAAACAGATAATTTGGTTCCACCCCTTTTCTCTGATTCCAACCTATATTGATTTGCTTCCCTCAGTTACACTTAATGAACAGGTACTACCTTCCGTTTCTCTTATTTCTTCTATATCTTTACCTAAGCCTACTCCTCTTAGGAGACAGTTACTTCTCTCTGAAATCACCTCTCAGAACTTGTCAACTTTTAGAAATTTTCAAATTTCTCATGTTAAATTTGTTTTTTCTGGTTGACACAGGTTTCGTTCCTGACTTTCTGAGCCTTCTGCGGAAATGACTCATGACCTGTTTTTCTCTCAGCCAAAACACCTCGGAACAATTGATTATATAAATTTGAACAATATTCATTAAAAAATATTTTTGCACTCATTTTAGCCCCCTTATCTTGTAAAATACACAGATCTCTAAAAAAAAAAGTGTATTTGAACTCTTCCTGTTTTATTTATTTACCTCAATTAATTCTTTAGACTAATCAGTCTACCTGTGTAGGACCTACAACGTCCCACACGCACACACACACACATATATATATATATATATATATATGTACAAATAAGTTGGCGACCGTAGTATAAGGCGACCCACATGTTCCCTTTTCAATAGCTACTACATCGAGGTGTAGAGAAGGGCGCTACTCCTTTCCTTGGATTGCTTCACTTTACTCTTATAACGCTAAGTGTAAAGCAAGGAGATATCAAATGCCATTTTTTGAGTCTTTGGTATGACTTGATCTGGGGTTGAACCCCAGTCTCCTGGGCCATTGGCAAACACTCTTCCCAATACATACATATATACATATAAATATATATATATATATATATATATAAGTAATGTAGTTTCCAATATTTATCTCAACTATATGATGCAGTTGTTATTTTACATTGACTGTATACTTTATAATAGATAGATTGATATTTATATGTATCATAGAAATAAGTCGAAAAATGGATAAATCAAACACTTACAGTGGGTTTACTGATAATATTTCGTTCTTTATCCACCGAACTTCTTCAGACAAACCATTTTTGAGTTTTTCTTCATTTTATCAATTTGTGGAAATAAATAATATAAAGAAGAGAATAAAGGTATAAAAGGTGGGAAAGGGTCTAAAAACAAGAGGCAGATAAGGGAAGAATAGGAAGGGACGTAGATATGGGTTTAAGTGATGGTGGTAATTGGTTTCGTCTGTGACTCTTAGGGTATATGGTGGAAGCTAGGAGGCATCAAATCTATCAGGTTTCACCAGAGATTAGATCCGATAGAAGTGGATTAATTGTAATGAGAAAAAGAAAGAGGGAAAGAAGGGGGGCGATGGAGGTGGGCAAGGGTTCAGGCGTTTCCCGTTTCACTTATATGTATTCGTGAATGTATATATATATAGAAAGAAAGAGAGAGAGAGAGAGAGAGAGAGAGAGAGAGAGAGAGAGAAAGAGGGGGAGGGAACAATACCTAGTAGTTGGGACGAGTCAGGAAAACGACATGATCAGGAAGAATATGTTGCGGCCAATAATCATATCTACCATAAAATGCCATTCTTCAGCTCTACATGTACTTACGAAGAGGCAAACAATTTATCTACTGTAAAGTATACAGTCGTTGATTAATACCAACTCTATCATATGGTGGTTAAACATGGGAAGTAGTTGATTCACGACAAAATAAATTCAGAGCTATTGAGATCAAAGAACAAATCTGATAAAAAGACTAAAGTAGACAAGAAAGTGGATGTAAGGAAAAGATATAACAGAAAAACCGATGAATAATAAAGTACTGATTCACCTCAATATATAAACATAATATGACAAACAAAATATTGAGAGGATGTATTCTTTATATGACATTTACATACGTTTCAGTCTATGCAACCGTCTTCAGGTCAGTGTAATTGTAGTTTAATGTTTCATCTGAGAAAAAGAAAGTTGAAATTATTTTTTCAGGTGAAACATTAAACAACAATGACTCTGCCCTGAAGATGGTCGCAAAGAAAGATGGCAAATTTCATATAAAGAATGCTGTCTCTAAATATTTTGTTTTTCGTGTTTCATATTCATATACCTTCGGATTTATTTTCATCTTTCTCAAATATATATGAACTCACTCCATCTAGAAGTCAAATGACTCATTCGAATACATGAAAGGATCAAAGATAAAATAAACAGACACAGACTGTCTGTCTCATTTAATCAAATATGTTTAAAAGAGAAATTTTCTCATCATATAAATATTGAATAAGCATGACAAGAAAATCTGCCAAGCACTCCGTGCGACATACAGAACACTGGACAGCTGTTTCGACCTTATTGGGTCTCATCAGCAGTGTATACCGTAATCTCCAGCACTAGCGTTCGAACCAGCGACCACAGAATGCAGAGCCGATACTCTACCACTGAGCCAACGCTCCACATCGCACATAAGTGATGCCAAATTAACCAGTCATGGTAAATGCGTGACCACTCAAGCAGATGTGTCTTGTAGATATATTCGACTCCTATAGAGGACACTGTCACCTCCAAGCCCACATCTTCCCGAGGGCACCTCGGGTGGTGTAATGGTTAGCATGTTAGACTAGCAAACCCACACGAGTGAGTTCGATTCTCATTGGGTGCCCCATTCATGCGGCCTTGTGCTACATCTAAACAAAAAGCTTAGTAAATTAAAAGCCCACATCTTCCCGAGTCGACGTTATCCATTCACGTTAGCTTAACCTCATGGGTTCGGAAATAGCCTATATATATATATATATATATGAACATTTTTTGAGACGAAAAAGCACAAAGTCTTCAGAGGATGAATTTATTTGCAGAAATATTTGCCAACATTAAACGTTTCGGTTTTTAGACCTTCATCAGGGTGTGTGGCTTATTAAATGGAACGAAAAAAATTAGAAAGTTTCAGAACATTTTATTACCAATGGTAGCGTTCTGTTTCAAATTTGGGTGATGTATTTAGCGTTTCAAAAAAATGACATTTTGAAATCTTTATAATTAAATTTGTGGTTCGTTTCTAAATTATGATTGACCAAATCGTCATTTACGTCTACTTTTTAAAAATCTCTTTTCTGCTCGTAAATTTGTTTATTAAAATTACGGTAAGTTTATTATTATCTAAGGTTTGCAAACATTTCTACAAATAAAATCATCTTCTGAAAACTTTGTGCTTTTTTATCTCTACACATTTTCATACTGCCAGATTTATTTCCAGTTTTTCTAAGATATATATAAGTATATATGTATATATGTGTGTGGGGGGAAGGAAGATTGGAAAAACTCAACAAACCGTCATTTGGCTATTATAAATTTATTTCAGCTGGTCACTTTATGATAGAAACCAACCTCTTCAGATAGCCATCACACAATGGAGAGAAAAAATAATAAAAATAGTCTTTCAATTGATTCTTACCTGTTAAAAGAAAGAAAGAAAGAAAGAAAGAAAGAGGCGGGAACAAAAATATATGGGCCAGAAGTTGGTGTCAAAACTGGGTGTAATATCGCTGTCTGGTATCATGTATCTTTATGCATCTAAAAAAATATTAACACCACTCACAAAACTTTCAGCAATTAAAATCTTGTCAATAAATTAATCTATTTAATTTTAAGAAAAATCTATTTATTCATTTAGAAAAACGTGGCGATAAACACTATTACTAATATTAAACTTATCTGTAGCTTTTAGGTTTGATTTGATTTCCATTTAAAATTGAAGTTTATCTAATTTGCTAATAATTTTAGGTGTATATATTTTTTCTGAATACTACCGTTAATTAATAACTACCGCTAAAATCACCTATATTAATTACCGTTAAAATCATTAATATCTTTATAATAATTAATCCTTACGAATTATTTTATTGATAATAACAGGTCACAATTATTATAATTATACCTAATTTATTATAATTTACTCCTTGAGAGTTTTTCACATCAGCGTCAACTGGTGATCTTTCACTGGAGTTTGAGTGACGGCAAGTCTTCTCAAATCTCCTGGACTCTTCTCAGTATTCTGGCCGTTATCAAAGTCCACAATTTTGCAAGTTCTCTTTTTTTGTTGGTTATTGTAAGGTTTGGTTTCTGGCCGAGATTAGGTGATCCGTTTGTAAGTCAAAGTCCCATAGGAGTTTATGTGTGTCATTCTCCAGGACAGATGCTGGGTTGTGCATATACCATTTATTCGTTTGGTCAATATTATTACAATATCATTAGTAATACTGAACTCTTAATTTATATATATATATATATATATATATATTGTATGGTGCGTTTAAATATATTTTGATGCCGACATTAGATACCTGAATTAACACATTATCTAATTGGTGAAATTCCTCTGTATTTTTCTTGTGATCTACTTTACGATATATAAACCCATGTCTTTGATTGATAGATAAAAATTTACTTACATTTTTGCTCATGTTCTCCTACACGCATATGTGCACATACACTCGTTATCAGTTAATGACGAAATTTGACGTAAATTATTTGCATAAAGCGTTACAACAAAAACAAAGTTTGGCAAATCATAGTTAGAAGCGGAAATGACAGGTGAATCAAAAAATTAACAGATCAGTGCACAAAAAATAACTAGCTTAATAGATAAAAAAACCGATAGAAGATAGAGGGATGAGATAATGAAGTTTGTTGGTAAGACATGGCAGATCATTGGAACGTGGGTGGAGCTTATAATACACTGAGGAGGTCCTCGCGGACATTCTCGAAACCTATGTATGGCACTAGACCTTGCTGTCTAGTTCAAGCCATAACCCGGCATAAGTGCCCGGACCCACATTTGGGTTCGTGAAACTGCTTGCCTCATCAGGCTCACATTGCACCAAGTGAGCCGATGAGCAGAATAGACCAGCAGGGTTCGAGTCTCGGCTCGTTCCCGACCTTCCTCTCCCCTTTATCCCCACTTTAATCGGCCATCGGGCTTTTGACCTTGTGTCAAGTCGTGTCCGGTGGGAGGCAGCGACAAATAAACGGAGCTTATTATACACTGATTGTATCCTTGGAGAGTTATAGGAAACCCCACCCACCCATCCTACACGAGGTTTCCTTGGAATATCAATATGGTGAGGTTCTAGTACTGAAGATGTTGAGAATGTGGAGTACCTTTTTATTACCATTTCTCCTAGGTCCTATCTGACGCACATTGGTAGTACTAGTTAGGGACCCATCTAAGGGTCAAATAGATCTGTTTAAAAATTATTCCTATTCGATAGGACTACAAGCAAGAAAAACTCTCTAAAGAAACAGCTAGACATAGAATGTAAATATGAACATACAGTGAAAATGATTACCGACGCGGGTTGACATGCCGTTAAAATCAAGGTCGTCATGGAAGATATTGTTAAAAGCCTTCGTTCAGTACTGAATTGTTGTTGTTGATGATGATGATGATGATGATTTATCTTCCAAGAATGAAACATTGGCTGCTGCCAATCACTGGAAGCAAACCGGCGATCGATGTGTCTGTAGAAATCCGCCTTGATTTGATTCATAATGATTTTTATGAATGTTTTTTTTCACTTGCCCTGCTAATGGGTAAATCCATCAAATACGTTCATAGTACGTTCGCAAATGTACATGTGGCGGTGACCTTCATCTGTCATGACTATCAATGGTTACAATGACTATTCTGCTTCCGTTGCATATACACGTAAGTATAGATCGTGTGAATCGCTTCTTTATTCATCCATCTTCTCTTTGCTACTGAGGACAAGACAACGTCAAAAGAAACCACGATTTGACAGGTTGCGTGAATATTGGATTTTTACCTGTTCAAAGAACATTACCCAGCTATGGGTTAAACAGCACCACAACTGCCCTTCTAAAAGAATGGCTTTGGTATGGAATAACATACAAAGGTTGATACGCCAATAAACGAAGAATCTGAACCCGAATCCAAAGAATATTAGCATAAAAGATGTTTGACCGCGAGAAACTACCTGTCACTAAGCACTGTTGACTCTATGTGCCCACTATTCTAGCTTGGATCTCTCTCTCTCTCTCTCTCTCTCAATATATATATATATATATATATATACATTTGTGTGGGTGTATATATATTACGTGGTGGTCTCCTTGATCCTGGGTTTCATGCTTTACACATTCATCTGACTTAAGTCGAAAAATGAATTTACTTGTCACAAGGTTAAACCACAAATAGTCATTCCCAGTTCTGTATTTTATTCATGAATTCATTTTTTTAATGATATATGATCAATAAGAGTGTATTTTAAGCTTACAAACAAATAGATTTTAGTTTTAATTGAGTACATAAAAAAGGAATCTAAATTTACCAATTCCTGTACGTACGTAAGAGGTGCATACGATAAGTTTCAAGACTTTTTCGTATGGGCACTTTTATTGATAGTAAACACATGAAACTCTAGTCCCCTTCGAAGTAATCTACTCCGGCTGCAATGCACTTGTTGTACCGTTCCAACAACTTCTGAAAGGCCCCATGGAAGTCCTCCTGTGTAAGCGTGTCAATGACCTTCTTCATAGCCTCTTTCATCTCCTCAGTTGTCTCATAACGACAACCTCTGAGCTTAGGGAAAAAGCAAAAATCACAGGGAGCAAGGTCTGGACTATAGGAAGGATGAAAAACTGTCTTGATGCCCATTTTGGTCAAATAGTCTGTGACAAGGATGGAGTTGTAAACTGCTGCATTGTCCTGGTGGAAATGCCGCTGACTCGATTTGAATCTCTTCCTGAACTCACTTAAAACCTCAATATTGTAACCCTAACCCTAACCCTTTGGCAAATCAACTCTGGTGTATTGACTTCCTTACTCCTTCCACACCTCTCATTATCCCTCATAGACTCCCTGCCTTCCTTGAATCTCTTATGCCACTCAAAAACTGATGCTTGATTCATGCAAGATGGTCCAAAAGCAGTCTGAAGCATTCCATTGGTTTCGGTGGAATTTTTTCCAAGTTCAAAACAGAATTTTATTGCATATCGTTCTTATAAAGTGTCAGATTGCATTTTTGAAATTCACCAGCTGTGACAATCAGGCTTTTGTAGGGTGTATTCCAATTCCTTCTGTAGCTAGTCATTTGCACCTGAAATCATAAAAATTGGTCAGTCATCTCATAAGAGGTATAGCAATAACATACTGAATTCTACGACAATTTTTAATACCCATACGAAAAAATCTTGAAACTTATCGTATGCACCTCGTACTTGTAAATGTAGATGTTTACAATTTGGTGATCCTTAGTGTACATCGCAGCCTCTTCATTTGTGAATGTGGTTTGCTTTTAGACATTATGAAATAAAATGATTTTGCAAGGTTAAATATCAAATACAGTTATTAAAATTTTTTGCGATAAGATACTATTTCATGTTGAATTTATTAATATATACATTCAATTTATTCATTTACATCGTAGACGTGGATCGTTGTGATTTTTTTTGATTTTTATTATTGTACAGTCACATGATTTTATGTGCTTTTAACGCTTTTCTAGTGATATTATGACTTCAATATTTGTGACAGACATAAAGTTGAATAAAATGACTTAAACTTGATTTTTATTTTTCCATATATTTTTTGACAAACGACGTATGATCGAGGTTGACTCAACTCGCAACGACGTAAGCCGAGGTATACCTGTATATATATATAAAGAAAAATGTGATGAAAGGTCATTTTTGTTGGGGAGGGATTTTTATACCCACCTAGCACCAAGTCAAAGCTTTCCAGAAACCCTGGTTACTTCAGTTTTTGGTATAGACATCATACAGTTCATAACCCTTCCCTGTTCATCATACGACAAGTAATTTCGGAGGTATCAAATCAAATGACGACAAAACCAATTTCGTAAATCTCACCATGAAAACTCTCACATATAGCGTTTATATAGACATAAGTAAAGTTGGCGACAATAGTCGACGGTGACCCGAAGGCCCCCTTTTCATTAGCTACAATACCGACGTGTAGGGGAAGGCGCTACTCCTTTCCCTCAATTGCTCCACTTTACCCTTGATCCGTACATTATAATACTGTGTGTTAAGCAAAGCGGAAACAAGTACCGATATTTGAGTCTTTGGTCAGACTCGATCTGAAATTGAACCCTGGTCTCCCGGGCCATTGGCAAACACTCTGCCCACATGACCAATATATATGCCAAAAGTAAATGGAAAATGGTTTCACTCTAAAAAGAGGCGAGAAGTAGACGATATCCCGCAGAAACAGAAACTATTACTGATCAGACGACGTAAATAATGTAGCGCTTTTTACCAAATAGATTTGCTCAAGCCGAACCTCTGCTGAATGGCCTGGAGCAAATGGCAAGAGGACTTGCTTTCTATGTGTAAGATAAAACAGCTTTCATGTGGTTTGATCAAGATGGTGTTTTCTCCTCATTAGATGACAAGCCTCTGAAATTAGTAGCTTCACCAGCATTTATTGAACATATAAACATCACAAAGACTTCACATACACAGAGTTACGTTTATCGTTGTATAAAACGGAATAATCGACCTGGATTCAGTTCCTGGACGAGGATGTTAACATTCCACATTGAGCAAATGCCCTTTGGAAAGGCATGAATACATTTGTTCTGACCCTTCTACTCTTGTAAAATAGCAGAGTGGACTAATTTATTTAGCGTTGTCTCGGCAACCAATCTAGAAGGAAAAATTTGAATCCAAAACCAGTTGTAATTTAACAAATTGTGGCCCAGCGGCTTGGGCCGCAGAATATACTGACTGCTTCTCAGCAGAGGGGTAAGACTCCCCCAACGAGTGTCCTGCATATGACATTAAACAATCTAATGGTAAGGCTCCAGTAATGCTGGAGCTTTGGGAAATACGGAGTTCTCCTTTATTGCCATCACTCCCAGGTCCACTTTGGCCGAGAGTGGTAACACCTAATATGGTCCTATCTATGGGTTAAATAGAACTAAACAGTGTACTTATGCTAAACCAAATTGTTTGAAATAGAACTGTTTATAGGTATAAACATGGATTCGGTATTAAATAGCATACAATGGTTGATATGTCATAAAATCAAACCACACCAAACCAATCTAGCAAGTTGACCTTGTGTCACATCCTCTCATTGTAGAGTAGTGGAGTAAATACATACTCTCAGTACACACACAGAGACACACTCCTTATATATATATATATATATATATGATCGAAATATGTGGAAAGTTGGGAAAATCAAACCTTATACAAGCGACTTTAAACCCCTCCTTACTTTTTCCGATCTGCTCCCTAAAATCTATCTCCACTTTCACAACAAAAATATCTTTAATAAAACCTGATACATTTGACTTTAAACCCTCCCTTCTTCCTCCCACACCTATACCCTCTTCACCATCTTATCATTCTCCTCAATTGCTTTTAAATAGAAAAACTCAGAAAACGGTCTGTGTCTAAAGAAGTTCGATGGAATAAAATGAACGAAATATTGCAACTGAATTGGAGTTAAATGTTTGATTTATCCAACTTTCCACATATTTCTATCATACTATCAGATTCGCTAGAATCTATAATTTCACACACACACACACACACACACGCACACACACACACACACACACACACATATATATATATATATATACGAGGCATGTTCATAAAGTCGCAAGACTTAGCTAATTTTACGAGACTGACACGGACAATGAATATCTTGTTCATTTCGTCAAAAGAAAGTTCTTTTGACATTTTGTACAATTATTCCAGAGGGTTATCTATGAGTCTATTCGGAGTTCAGCTGTGACGTTGTACTTATTTTATATCCACCCGATCCATATCCTTATATCTTACAACTGGGAATAATTTTCTGTTAATAAAATGAGAAGGTAGATTTTGCGACCATGAAGGCTGCAGTACGTGCCCAACCCTGGTTTGCTAAAATCTAATACGGCAGAGGTATCTAACCGCTGATCAAAAAGTATCTTTTAGAGTCTGACTCGCATAGACAGCAGTCTCAGCCTCTAAATATTATAACTTTTTTTTTTATATATAATGTATTATTCATTATCACCTTATCATATATTATATATTATTTATTATCAGTATATTATATATTATATATTATTTATAATCACTTTATTATATAAGTTACTCATATGCACACCTATTTTAAAATTAAGAAATTTAAATTGTTGCACAGGGTACCTTTTATCATATTTCGTGTGTGTATATATGTATATATATACTCCCCTAACCCCGTACGGTTGAGTTCTCTGGCGAAGAAGTAATGGTGTTGCCATTAGCGTTTATTGCAAGCCTCTTCATAGATGAATTGAGGTCTCGGTAGCCGTTGAACGGATGTATGTAAACAATAGTAATTGTGATTCATAACCGTTTAAAATTTACTTCGCAGCTAATGGCTCCTCCTGGCTGAATGGTTAGAAGCTTGGCTTGGCGTTTGAGTCAACCAGGTTTCGATCCCAGCTACGGGAAGCTAATGTCTAGCCACACTGATGAGTTCTGATAGAACGAAACAGATCTGTCTGTGGAGGACTATATTTATATATATATATATATATATGGAGGAATGGTACATTTGGTAAATCCGACATGATGAGAAAAATAACTTGAAAAGTGGATCAACCGAAACACTGAAAACAGATACAAAAATGATATTTCGTCTTTATTTCAAGAAGACATCATCAGAATGACGAGTTTTTCTAGAGTTCAGCATAGGAGGAAATAGATAGTTTAAATAAAAAGATGGACGATTCATAAGAAGGAGAGATATAAAAGAAGGAAATAGAGATATGTATATAGATAAAGTCGTCGGTAATTGTTTTTGTGGGGAAAGGCATGGACAACTATCGATTGGCTATCGGTCATATGAAAGTCAGACCTGACCGATAAAATGAAATACAGTTTTTCCAAGCAGAGGTTATGTCGATACTGCTATATGGATGCACTACATGGACGCTAACTAAATGCATGGTTAAAAAGCTTGACGGCAACTACACAAGAATGCTGCAAGTAATATTGAACAAGATCTGGAGGCAACACTTCACTAAGCAGCAGCTGTACGACCACCTACCACCCATCACGAACACTATCCAAGTTAGACGAACCAGACATACAAGACACTGCTGGAGAAGTAGGGACGAGCTCATAAGGGATGTACTCCCGTGGACTCCTTCACATGGACGAGCAAAAGCAGCACGACTAGCCCGAACCTATATACAACAGCTCTGTGCTAATACGGGATGTAGCCCCGAAGACGAGCTGGAAGCAATGGACAATACGGAGGGGTGGCGAGAGAGGATCAGGGATATCCGTGCTGATGGCATGGCATGATGATAATAATGATATATATAAAACAAGGTATTCAGAGGAGGAGTATATTTATACTTGAATTATGACCTAACGGATAATGTATTCATTAAAACTGTTCACCCATCAGTCAAGCAATGTCAGTATATAATGTATCTTCAAAATCTGAAGCCATTAGTATATATATATATATATATATATATATATGTGTGTGTGTGTGTGTGTGTGTGTGTGTGTGTGTGTGTGTGTGTTGTATATTATAAAGAAATCAAATATTTGTATATACATATATTCAATAACATATATATACATATAAAATATATACATAACTGTGTACGCATACATATATTGATATCTTTACAAAAAATATATATTCATATTAAATATATATTTTTTTCTTTATTATATATGATTTTACATATATGCACACACACAGACACACACTCTCACAAATGAGTGCATATATATATATATATATATATATATATATATTCAAATCATATATGAATATAAATTCGCAATATGTAAAATTATATATATACATATACAAATATTCATATTATATATAAATATATATATATACATATTACGGATAAATATATAAATATATATATATATATATATATATATATATATATATAGACTTATCATTTAAAAAAAAGAATATTAATGTTATGTATAAATATATATATATTTATACACACACATACACACAAACACAAAGACACACGAAAATTCACACACACAAACACGCGCGTGCGCGCGTATATATATATATATATATATATATATATATTCACAGAATGTGTAAAAATATAGATTCATATAATTCAAAAATATATATTCATATTATATATATAGACATGCATATGCATATATTTATATAAATCTTTATATATATGTATACATAATATTAAACAATTAGAACAACAAAAGTGATAAACAAATTAACTGAAGTTGCCAATAGATAACCAGAAAAAGGCTTGATATATCATAAAATTAAAAACATCAATCACTCAATCAAAACATATATATATATATATATATATATATTCGTATTGTAAATGAATACACGTATATATACATATATTGCACATATATATATATATATATATATATATATATATATATATATATATATATATATATATATAAATGTATCTATATATGTATATATTGGTGCGTGTGCGTGCGTGTGTGTATTTATACTTCGTGAAGAAATAGTGATTATATATGACCTAATATATATGGCTTTAAATACATTATATAAACTAAAATATATACACATATATATATATATATGTGTGTGTGTGTGTGAATATATATATATATATATACGAATTAACCTATGACTATATACATATACTTATAAATGAATATATATATATATATATATACATATATACACACACATATATATATATATATGAATAAATATCTATATACGATTATTGGCTATATATATATATATATATATATATATATATATATATATATATAGATAGATAGATAGATAGATAGATAGATTGATTCTAATCCATATATGGGATGCATTCAATATGTTTCCAGACTTTTTTTGTACGGGCATTTGAAATTATCGTAGACTCTTGAAAATTCAGTATGTTATTGCTATACATCTTAAGAGATGATTTCAGGTGCAAATGAACAGTTACAGCAGGAATTAGAATGCACTCTACTAAAGCCTGATTGTCACAGCTGGTGAATTTCAAAAATGCAATTTGGACGTGAGGACACTTTAGAAGAACGATATGCAATAAAATTCTGTTTTAAACTTGGAAAAAATGCCACGGAAACGTATGGAATGCTTCAGACTGCTTTTGGAGTATATTTCATGTTTCGAGCATCAGTTTTTGAGTGGCATAAAAGATTCAAGGAAGGCAGGGATTCTATGAGGAATGATGAGAGGTGTGGGAGGAGTAAGTAATATATATTAGATATATATATATTTAATCCATGAAATATATTCTACGACCTTCGGTTTCATGAAGTTTAGAAAAATTTATAAAATTTATAAAACAACATTCATCATTACTATTATTTAACCCTTTATTATTTTATATATATTTTATATTTTACGCACATACTATGAGACCCAGAGTATATAATATTTACATAATATTTACTTTATTTATTTATTATAATAATATTATTAGCATTACAACAATACAATTTATTACGCACATGACTATTTTTTAACACACTATTATTTACCCCCTTTATTATTCTATTACATAAATACCACTATGAGATCCATAGTATATAATATTTACGCAATATCTCATTTATTTATAATCATTATAATAATACAATCCCCTCCCCTAAATATTACACCAACATATTACAACACAATATAACCTTACTTATACTCACTGTAATTCTTGCCCACCATACACGCTTACAAATCAAATTCTTATTCATTCTCCCCAACTTACAGCGATGATATTTTGTTCCATAACTACTATCGTCTAAAGAAATAGTGTAACGAATTAATATACACTTGAATCTGTTTCCACTAAACCCAACGCTTTACGTTCCTGGCCTGACTTAACCTAAAAACACACGTCCACACGTAACTATAACACGTACACACATACGCACACACCCACATACACTCACAAACATACAAACGAAATCCGAACGGTTTTTGTCTGTATTTTGTCGAATTTTCGATTTTCAATTCATTTCATCTTCTTAACTGCCTGATGAATGTTGTTTTATAAATTTTATAAACTTTTATAGACTTCATGAGACATAAGGTCGCAGAATATTTTCCATGGATTAAATATATATATGTCAAATATATATCTATTTATTATCATTATTATAATATCTCTATCCTAGATATTGAGCACTCACCATATTATATTGCACTTGGTTTGACACATAACCACAAAGTGATTTAATTACGACGAACACTCTCTTAATATAATATGTATGAATATATACATATTTACATACATACATATTCATATTTATATATATTCATATCATATCTATCTATCTATATATATATATATATAGACACACAATTATATATATACATTTAAATTGATAAACATATATATGTGTGAATATTTTAAAATGAGTAGGTCCACGAAGAGATTTGTATTTCTTACAATTTTTTAAAATTTAATTCTTACATACGTGTATGTTTCCAGCTTGATTATTTCATCAGAGAACATGTATGGCACAAGGTCTTGTTAATGAGTTATTCAATGAGACTTGACTCACTCTTTTTGTATTTTGAATGGTTTTCAGTTAGTTATGGGTTTTTTTATGAAGGTCGGTCCGTTCTTTTTCTTAAAGTGTTCCTGTTGGCCCACTTTACCGCTCATTTACTTCTGATATTTGATACGTTGTTTTTGTATGTGTGTTGGAGTGGTTTTGAAACACCTATACCAATGTAGTCAAGGAACTTTAAAATGATGCCAATATATCAAACAAACGACAACACGCTACTTCAAATAAAGGAAAAGAATTTTTCAGATAAATTCAAATTAAAGTTGAATAAAACATGAATCGTACACACACACACACACTAATGGAAACAAACATATATATATATATATACACAAAAATCTCAAGACACACCTTCACACATACACAGAGAAAAATAACTGTAAGTGAAATCCGAAACCGCTCCAACACACGCACGCACACGACATATCAAATATCAAAAGCAAATGTGGTTTAAAGTAGACTAAGAGAAACACACTCTAAGAAAAAGAAAGAACTGACCCTCATAAAAAAAACCATAACCAACTGAAAACCATTCAAAATACAAACACCAGTAAGTTCAAGTCTCATTAAATACTCCATTAGCAAGGCCTTGTGCCATACATGTTCTCTGACGAAAGCATCAAGCTTGAAACATACACATATGTAAGAACAAAATGAATTAATAAATTCTAGAAAATACAAATCTCTTTGTGGGCTTACTCATTTTAAAATATCTTTATTCTCTCTTTAGAATTAAAACAAATTTTATATATATATATATATATATATATTGATGAATTAAAATCATAAAAGCATATATATATATATATATATATATACATATATATATATATATTATGCATATACCAATGTATATATAGATATATCAAATATATGAAGATATGAATGTTTATATATATGAATATACATTATATCCGTTTGCATATAACACACACACACACACAAACATATATATATATATATATTCATATATCTATATACATATGTAAATATATTTAATCATATAGATGTTCGTATATTAATATATATATATATATATATATATATATATATATATATAATCTTAGGAGAAAATCCAAGAGGTGGGATTATCCAATTTGAGTGCTCAATGTCAACAGCTAAATAAATTTATAATGACACCAAGGAAGTGCATTTTTTAGCTTTTATATAAAAAGATAAATACATACATACACACACACACACACACATATATATATATATATATATATATATATATATATCTGCATATTTATTTGTACACAAACATTTGTATAAATGAATATATATATATTAATAAATACATATATATATATATATATATAGTAAGTAAAGTTGGCAACCTTAGTCGAAGGTGACCCGAAGGTTCCCTTTTCAATTATTACTACACTGAGGTCTAAAGGAGGGCACTGCTACATTCCCTGTATTGCTCCACTATACACTCGATCCTTTCCTTATAATGCTGGGTCTTTGGTATGACTCGACCTGGGATTGAACCCCGGTCTCCCGGACCATTGGTGAACATTCAACTTATAAGGCCAATGGCCCGGTATCTCTCTCTCTCTCTCTATATATATATATATATATGCATATGCATTGAAGTATATATACGACCATAATTGAGTATATATATATATATATATTTGTTTAAATTATTGCATGCACGTAAGATATAGATATAAATTCTTGCATTTGTATACATACACAAGTTTGTATAATATATATCATCATCATCATCATCATGTCGCGCCGCCTGCGCGGATATCCCTGACCGTCTCTCGCCATTTCTCCCTATCATTCATCGCCTCCGGCAGGTCTTCAGGATTACAACCCGTGTCCTCACATAGCTGCTGTATGTAAGTTCGTGCTGGTCGTCCCACTCTTGCACATCCATGAGTGGGGGTCCACAGGAGTACATCGCTTATGAGCTCGTCCTTGCTTCTCCAGCAGTGTCCTGCGTGTCTGGTTCGTCGAACTTGTATAGTTTTTGTGATGGGGGGCAAGTGTCCGTATAGTTGGAGTCTCGTGGGGTGTTGTCGCCAGGACTTGTTTAATACTGCTCTCAACATTCTTGTGTAATTTCCGTCCAGCCTCCTCTCCAGCCGTTTCGTAAGCGTCCATGTGGTGCATCCATATAGCAGTATCGACACAACCGCTGCCTGGAAGAAACTGCGTTTCATTTTATCTGTTAGGTCCGACTTCCATATGATCGAGAGCCTATCGATAGCTGTCCATGCCTTCGTCAGTCGTGTGTCGATGTCCTTCTCGGTTGATGAGACGCTGCTTCCTAGGTAGGTGAATTTGTCGACTAGTTTCAGAGAGGCTCCGTCTAGTGTGGCAATGTTGCCTGTTTGGTTGTAACACATATATTCGGTTTTGTTTGCATTGACATGTAGGCCAATGCCAGCTGCAGCTCGTTCCAGACTATGTAGTAGTGTCTCTGCTTGATTAGGCGTATTCGCTAGTAACGCCAAGTCATCAGCGTAGTCGGCGTCCGTGATTGTTTTTGCGGGGTACCTTTTGCTTCTTCTCTTAGTCAGCTCAAAGCCATTTTCTCTGATTTTGTCTATCGAAGTCCTAAGCACATAGTCTAGACAGATGATAAAGAGGTACGGGGCTAGTGTGTCTCCTTGTAGTACTCCTGCAACAATGTCGAAGTATTCCGTGTCTCCATCTGGTGAACGTACTTTTACTTTGGTGTTTCTGTAGAGAATCATTATCGCTGCTACGGTTTCTTTTGGTAGGCCGTAAGCTAGTAGGATTTGCTCCATCTTCCCTCTGTGTATGGAATCGAAGGCCTTGGTAAAGTCGACAAATAGTAATGTCGCCTGTAAGTTTTTTGCCCGAACGCCTTCCAAGATTCTACGGATGGTCAGTATTTGTGAGGTTGTGGATCTGTTTCTCCGGAAGCCATTTTGGTTTTTCCTAAGGATGTTTTCCATTTTGGGTTCTATGCGGTTTCGTAGTAGGGCATTGTAGATTTTGGCTGCTATGGATGTAAGTGTTATCCCTCGGTAGTTCTTGGCTAGTCCGAGGTCGCCTTTTTTAGGGAATGGAAGGATGCATCCCTTCGTCCATCGTTCTATCCTATTTTGACTATAGACTGCGTTGCATTGGCGGAGCAGTATATCGTCGAATTGTCTCGTCTTCCACACTTCTGGGGGGATCTCGTCTAGCCCCGCCGCTTTCCTATTTTTAATTCTTCTGAGAACCGTGTCGAGTTCTTCTTTGGTGAAAGGACCTAGTTTTACGTCTAATTGCTTACTAATAATTCTGGTGATCGGTTCATCCGTTATTTCCGGTGGGTTTCCTAGTAGA
This sequence comes from Sepioteuthis lessoniana, assembly GCA_963585895.1. Lineage (NCBI taxonomy): Eukaryota > Metazoa > Mollusca > Cephalopoda > Myopsida > Loliginidae > Sepioteuthis > Sepioteuthis lessoniana. Next base: position 88,338,981 of record OY757910.1, on the reverse strand, counting down.
TTTTTGAAATGCTGTTCCCACAGTTTTATTCTTTCTTGTTGGCTTGCAGCTTTCAATTTTGCTTTGGCTGTGCTCTTCCTTCCACTTACTTCGTTTATTGTTTGCCAGGCTATCCTGGATTGCCTATCTTCCACCGAGTCTCTAATCTTATCTATCTGATTTTGTACGTATTCTGCCTGTTCTTTTAGGTATATTCCTGTTAATTGATGTTGCGCCTTTTCTAGTTCTCGTGCATTTGTATTTGTTTGGTTCTGTTGATAGTTTTTGGAGGCAGTCTTCACAAGTGCACGTTTTTCTCTAGCTGCTGGCGTTTCCCAAGGGACTCTATATTTAGTTCTAGGTTTTGTTGGAATACACTTTTCTGCCGCCTCCAGGTGTGCTTCTACAAAATTTTCATATTCGTCATTTGGGGTGCCTATTTCTACCTTCTCTTGTAGTGCTTCGAATCTGTTTCTTAATTCTAATGCATATTTATCTCTAATATCTCTGTTGTTGAGTAGGGCCCAGTCATAGTGCTTGGTCGTCGCTTTACGTGTGGCGTTTTTTCTTAGGCTTAGTCGTACTTTGGCCGTAACTATTCGATGATCGGAGGACACACCCTCGAAGGAGGAGTATGCCTCGCAATTCATCGCACTATTCTTCCATTTCCTGTTTATAAGGACGTAGTCTATCTGTGCTTTACTCTTATTCGCGTATGTGTAGGTCCATAATTTCCCCTCCCTTTTTTGAAAGTTTGTATTGAGGCAGGTTAATCTATTTTCTATCATGAAATCTATTAAATGCTGTCCATTCCTGTTAGACGCGTAGTGTAGGCTGTATTTGTTGTGTCTGTTTTTCCCGATTTGTGCATTCATATCTCCGCCAATGACTAGCAGGTTGTGTTTCGGAATGCTACGTACTAGGGAGGATAGATCTTCGTAGAAGGTGGCTATTTCGTTTTCTTCGCTAACATTGGTAGGGCTGTAGCAGGAGATAATTGTTGCTTTGGGGTTGCCATTAAACGTTGCGGCCATCATCCTAGGTTGTATTCTCTCAATGCTGTTCAGTGTTTTTAACGCTCTCGGTCCTAGAAGTATTCCCACCCCTCCTACCGATGCATTGACAGAGTTTTTCCATGCCGATACAGTCACCAGCATCCATCCATTTCCAGTTTCGTGATACTTGATATCTTCGGTGTGCGTGTATCGGTGCTCTTGTATGCAAATTATATCTATCTTATGTTCTACGGCTGATGCAGTCAGCTCTGATAGTTGACCTAAAACGTGTATATATGTATATATATATATGCATGTATATTTAATTATGAATTTTTTTGTTATATTTATTTATATATATATATATATACACACACACATATACACACACACACACACATATATATATATATATATATATATGTAGTCTAGGCTATGCAGAACAACTCGATTTGGTTGTATTTGAAGTAACGCTAGATTATCTGGGTAGTCTTCTTCCGTTAGAATTTCTGCAGGATATCGTCTGCTTCTTCCTTTTTTTCAGCGTAAAGCAATTTTCTTTTATCAGATCTATCGACGTTCGACGTACGTATTCTAGGCAGATTATAAACATATATGATGCTAATGTATTTCCTTGTAAAACTCCAGGAATAACGTTGAGAAAGTCAGTATATCCATTAGGTGGGCGAACCTTTGCTTTCGTATGTTTATAAAGCATCATTATAGTGGGAACCGTTCCTTCAGGGAGACCATATGCTTGTTGCATTTGCTCCATCTTTCCTCTGTCTATGGAATCACATACCCTGGAGAAATCTACAAACAATATAGTTGATTCGAGAATTTTTGCTCGTATTCGTTGGTTAGTCGATTCGATGGTTAGTCACTATCTGTTAAGTTGTGGGTCGATTTTTCTGAAAACCGTCCTGATTTTTCCAAAGAATTTTCTCAATTATAAGTTTGAGACGGTCGAGAAGCACATATATGTTAGCAGCTATAGTAGTATGAGTATATACCTCAGTTTTTTCTTAGTTTGAGAGGTCACCTTTCTTGTCTATTTATCCCTTGTATTTTGTTTATAGAAAGCGTTGCAAAATCGAAGAAGTATATCATCAAATTTCCTTGTCTTTCATACTATTAAAAATATTTCGTTGAGACCTGTAGCTTTTCTACTTTTAATTTTTGTTAGTTTTTACGCATAGTTCTTTCTCTTTAAACTGTCCTAGATTGATTTCAATTCTACTATTAATTTTTGTGATAGGTTTCCAAGCAAATTCTTAAAATTTTCATTCCACTCCTGTATTCTTTCTTCTGAGATGGCAGCTTTTAATTTTGCTCTCTGGGAGCTCTTTCTTCTGCTTACTTCATTTACTGTCTGCCATGCTATTTGTGATCGTCTATCTTCTACCAAGTTTCTGGTTTTATTGATGTGATCTTGAATGTAATCTTGTTCTTTTTTGTTCCAGTTGGTATGGGTTTGTTCTCGCTGGGCGTTGGCATTTGTTGGGTTTCTTTTATTAAATAAGAATACTATTTTCATGTTATCTCGTTTTTTTCCAAACTACTTGTGACTCCTGTGGAACTCTGCATTTGGCTCTTGGTTTGGTTGGTGCGCACTCTGCAGCTGGTTCCATGTGGACAGTGATGAAGTTTTACACATTCGTCTTTCGGGGTATGTGTTTCAGATATCTCCTTATTTCTTACAGTCGCTGTATATTTATTACTTACATCTCTATTGGTAAGTAAGGACCACCAGTAACGAGTAGTTTTGACCGTTTATTACTCATTTCTGAGTAGAATCAGGCGTATCTTTGCGATGAGGATTCTGCAATCGGAAGATACTCCTTCAAAAGAGGAGTATGTCTCACTGTTCATTGCGCTATTCATCCACTTGTTTATACATACGAATATATATATATATATATTGGTGTCCGTGGTGTAATGGTTATCGTCTTACGAAATGGACACGGCGATACAACTTCAAATCCTGAACGAGGCTGATTGCATTTCACATAGCACTAATACCCTTGGGAAAGGTACGAATCCAATTTTTATCCCTCCAGCTATGGGTAAATAGAAGGGCAGACTAGATTTTTCAGCCTTGGTGAGGCAACGAGTCTAGGAGAAAGAAAAATCTGAATTTAAAACTGTTAAACTCCGCTTAAAATTTGACCTTGTGTTATAACCTGCCCTAGCGGAGGGGTTGGTAAATATGATATATATATATATATATATATATATATATATATATATATATATATATTTATATATATATATATATATATGCTAAAGAGTGCATATTTAGGCAGCAAGTTATTATTCAAGCAAGTTTTGTTAAACTCGATGAAACACTGTTTATTATTTTCAACTTTATTTTTTCAAGGTTTCTTATAACTTTTCTTAGATCCCGACACCTAAAAAATACGAGGAGACTTGAAAAAATTCAAATTAAAAATACAATTAGTGTTCTTTCTATCGTCTTTAACAAAGCTTGCTTGAATATATATATATATATATATATATATATATATATATATATATATATATATATATATATGAACTCTGGTAGCCGATAGGGTATTAAAAAAATGTAAACAAAGGCTGCTGCTGCTGTTGCTAAAAATAAAATACCTTAAAATTCCCTTAGCCAACGTAGTCCGCTTGTAGCTGTGTGGTCTGAAACCTTAATCTATCGTAAAGTTAGACGGGTTTCGATCCCGGCTTCGAGCGTCCTGCGGGTCTAGCCACACTGAAGAGTTCTGATAGAACGAAACAGTCTGTCTGTGGATGACAATATATATATATATATATATATATATATATATATATGATTACACATATGCTTATATGCGTGTATAGATGAATACAAGTGCACGTACACATATATGTGTGTGCTCGTGAAGTTTGAATAGAGAAGGGAATCTTTGGATATTAAAATATAATTAATTGAATCGATAAAGTCGATTAATTTTTCATCAATAATAGCACTGATCTGTTGATTTCCTTATTTTCGGCCAAATGAAAAAGATATAATAAAAGGCAGAAAGAAAGAGAGAGGGAGAAAAAATTGAATAAATATTTAAATAACAAATGTAAGTGATTTGAGATAGGAAATTGTATTTGTGAATCTGATGAATCTGAATTGACCATTAAAAGAGAAATGTGTCATTTCGCGAACTTATTTAACAGTTTGTAAATTCGTCATCGAGAAATCAAAAATGTTTCATTAATGTGCTTCCGTAATGAATTTCTGACACATCCAATCACAACGCAATGCATCGTTTATTTACCCGGGCTTATATTATAATATCCAAAAAAAAGTCAACAGAAAATAATAAATCTTTATAAATTGCCTTTTGTTGGTTTAATTTGGTTAACACTGTACATTTACAAATCCCAATGTTCATGGAAGTAGTCAATAGTTCTCGGCCCAACAAAGAAGTAAATGACGTGGAGCCACGACTCGAACATTGAAAAATGTACCTGTTACTTACTTAGATCCTTATATAGGTATATTGAATTTTTTTCAACTCTGGCTCCGAGAAAGACAAGAAAAAATTTCAAAAATGTTCTTTCCTATTTTAATCAAAAAAGCAATATTGCATGTTAGAGTTTCTGATTGATAAAAGCTAAAATTCTCTGTCTCTGTCTGTCTGTCTGTCTGTCTGTCTGTCTGTCTCTCTCTCTCTCTCTCTCTTGCTAGCTAGTTGACGAGCTAAAATTCTCTGTCTGTCTGTCTCTCTCTCTCTCTCTTTCTAACCAAGTTGGCTGAGGCTCTCTCTCTCTCTCTCGCCAAGTTGACTGAAGATCTAGAATACGCCAACTGCATCACTCCAGAGGGGTAAGACCCCTTCCCAATGAGTGCCCTGAATATGACACGAAACCATCTGATGGTGAGGCTCCAGTCCAGGAGTTCTGGTGGAGTAACGGTAGTGGTAGTACCTGTTAAGGTCCAATCAGTTGGTCACATATAAGTATTTAACTATTTAACTGTGTGCAAACAAATAATATTCACTTGAATTATTAGGATAGAACAGCAATGCTAAAACCATTTTACTGTGTGCAAAAAATAAATAGTTATATTTGCAACCATTTAGCTGTGGGCAAATAGAACTATTAGCGTTAGATATCAATACTTGAAACCATTTAACTGTGCAAACAAATGAGCCTTGGGTCGTTTAAAAATAATATTACAAACAAACTATTCACTAAAAAATCATATATGTATATAGATGTATATATGATAAAAATAAGCAGAAAAAGTGAATTAACCAAACACTTACAACGGGTTTTGTAGAAATATTTCTTTCTTTATACAAGGAATAATTTATTCAGATTAAAGATTTTTTGAGTTTTTCAACATTTTAGCTATTGAGGAAATAGATAAAATAATGGTGAATATATAGAAAGATATATAAGGAAGGCAAAGTGTCTCAAGACAAAAGACAGACAAGGAAAGAAAAAGGAGGGAAATAGATATAGATTTGAGTGATGGTGGTAGGGGTTATTAGTTTTGACTGTGATCATCTAGGTAGATGGTCAAAGCAAGGCAGCATCAGTTTTCATATATATATATATATATATATATATATATATATATATATATATATATATATATATATATTTGCAAGATTTGGCATTAAATAACCCACAAGGGTTGATATACTATCAACCCCCCTCTCTCTCTCTCTCACGCACACACACACACACACACTAGTTTAAACTTTTCCGAATATTAAATTTGCATTTCATCACTCTTATCACAGTTTTTGAATCCTTCCCTCAGAAATACAAGAAAAATATAAAAAAATATCCAATCCTTTTTTAGACTGACAATTTTTCATTTCCACTCGTACAGAGGTTATTTTACAAATAATTAGTTAATAAACAAGAAATAGCTGTGAGTTAGCGATTTTTATCTACTTCATATGTCATCATCATCATCATCATCATCATGTCGTGCCGCTATCACGGATGTCCCTGACCCTCTCTCACCACTTCTCCCTGTCATTAATCGTTCTGGCAGGTCTGCAGGGCTACATCCCGTATCCTCACATAGCTGCCGTATGTATGTTCGAGCTGGTCGTCCTGCTTTTGCTTGGACATATGCGGGGGTCCATAGGAGTACATCACTAATGAGTTCGTCCTTGCTTCTCCAGCCGTGTCCTGCGTGTCTGGTTCATCTAACTTGTATAGGTTTCTTAACGGGAGGCAGGTGGCCGTATAGTTGGGGCCTTGTGGGGTGTTGCCGCCAGGACTTGTTCAATATTGCTTGCAGCATTCTTGTGTAACTGCCCTCCAGATTCTTCTTTACCCGTTTAGTTAGAGTCCAAGTAGTATATGTAGAACCACTAAATTCATTCCAATCAAATATATATGACCCTTAAGTGTATTTTTTGACTCTCCCAGATACCTGCATTAGATATTGTTTGAAGTTCTTGAGTTGAGAATATTCTAGTAATAGCCATTTCCTAAACTTAACTTAGTTTGACTCAAGTGATAACTGGACTCACTAACCATGATTTGTAGACGGCGATCGCTCGGCATCATAACCTTCGAGTTGCCAAATCATTTTAGACGGTTTACTTCATTATAAAAACAAAATTTTACGTTTGAACTGTTAATGGATAAAAGGTAAACTTTCTCTTGTTTAAAACATTATTAACTACAATATTACATATCGGATAGATAGTACTTACCTGAATATTGTTTTATTCCCTAGTGCTATGGATACTTATTACTTAGGTGACGGAAGACAGAAAGGTCTCGTCTATTTGTGGATTCGTGCTTCAATCAAACCTCAATATTGTTATAATTGAGTGATTTGAACCCAGATAATTGATTGGTTGATTCTACCGGCATGTCCAATTGTCTCGGATTATTTTATTCATAGAGGTTATGCAATCACATCCATTGAACGTTTATATTTACATTACTTTGTGCAGTTGTTTAACTTGAATACGAATGATTTTAAAACAGGTTGGTTGGTTGAAAAACTCAACAAAGCGTTATTAGGTTAGAATGACTCTATTTCACCTGGAACCTCTATAAATGAGACCAGCTTCATCAAATAGTCATCGCACAAGGTTATGTGTTGGCTACCTAAACATCTATAGATTTGCCAATTGAAATAAATCTATAATAACCAAATGATTGTTTGCTGAGATGTTTATTAAATATATGGAAATTTGGTCAGTAAGAAACCTTTTTAATTTTCATACACTGAGCAGACACCGGAATTTTGAATGAATCCTCCAATAGAATCATTCCTAACTCATCTTCTATTTGATATTCTTATATATATATATATATATATATATATATATATATATATATATACCATAAATTGCTGCGTATAAGATTACTTTTTAAGCTTGAAAAAATCCCTGTAGAATTAGGACCTAACTTATGGTTGGTTGGTTGGGTGGGTTTTATGGCATATCAACCTTTGTAGGTTATTTAACGCCATATCCATTTTTATTTAAATAGTCAGTTCTATTTCAAATAATTCAGTTTAGCATGATTACACAGTTTGTCACAAACAATTCTATTTCAAGCTATCCAGTTTATTCAAACAGTTCTAATTCAGCTAATTCAGTTTTGTATAAGTACAGATTTTGTTTACACACAGTTAAATGTCAAAACAGTTCTATATTAAACAATTCATTTTTGTGTAAGTAGAGTTTCAATGTCAAAAACATTTCCATTTCAAATAATTCAGTTTAGCATAAGCACGCAGTTTAAATATAAATACAGTTTAATTGTCAAAAACATTTCTATTCTAAGCTATTCAGTTTAGTCAAATAGTTCTAATTAAAACAATTCAGTTTACCCTAAGTATGCAGTTAGGTCTATTTAACCCAAAGATAGGGCCCTATCGGGTGCTACCATTCCGGGCCAGAGTGGACCCGGGAGCAATGGCAATGAAGGGGTACTCCGCATTCCCCAAAGCCCCAGCATTACTGAAACCTCACCATCAGATTGTTTAGTGTCATATTTAGGAAACTCGTTGATGGGTTCTTACCCCTCTGCAGAGGTGTAGTCGATGTATTCTACGGCCCCAGCCGACTGGGCAATAAAAACGGATTTGAAGTGTGCCTAGGAGTAATGGTAATGAATGCACAATCTGCAGATCTCCAGACCTTGAGACATACCATCAGATGCAGTTCATTGTGTACCCAGGACATCCATTTTTTTGTGAGGGGGTACCTCCCTGCAAATGATACAATCGGCATATTCTAAACCCCATTAAAAGAGAGGCGGAATTTTGGAGTCATCATTTTTTCATGTGTCAACCACCCGACCTGACTTTGCTTTGGTTTTGAAGTATATCAACCATTTTAGGTCATTTCATGCCAAATCCTTCTAATGCATATATATTAAAAATATGATTTCGAAATACATTTTGTAGATAACATTTTGAAATGAGCCTGTGTTGATTTTTTTTTCACCCATTTAAATAGTTTCACTTATTTCTATCCAATATTAATAATTTTATTTACTATTAATCACCTATCTGCACACAGTTGAATGTTTTCAAGTATTACTTTGGCCCAGCGGTTAGAGTGTTCGCCAATGGCCCGGGAGACCTGGGTTCAATCCCAGGTCGAGTCATACCAAAGACTTTAAAAATGGAACTTGATACCACCTTGCTTAACACTCAGCATTATAAGGTACGGTTCAAGGGTAAAGTGGAGCAATCCAGGGAATGGAGTAGCGCCCTCCCCTACACCTTGGTGTAGTAGCTATCGAAAAGGGAGCCTTCGGGTCACCCTCGACTATGGTCGCTAACTTTACTTACTTACTAACAATTCAATTAAATATCAGTCTTTTGTTTACACACAGTTAAATGCTCAAGCAGTTCTACTTCAAATAATTCAGTTTAGCATGTCAACAAAGTTAAATCGATCCAAGTACTGTTATTTATCACTATCAATTCGATTAAATATCACTTATTTGCTAACAAACAGTTAAATGATCAAATGATCATTTATTTCAAACAATTCAGTTTAGCATAAGTACACAATATTTTGTTTCGTCGTTCTTAAAAGAGATCGCTTTGTACCAGAAAATATAGACTTGGTTACAATCCTGAAAACACAACAAACTAACCAACTGAAAGCAAATTATTGCTGTATAGAAATACCATTATGTTTGTGTTAGTAGAAATAGTAGTGAGAAAAAAACAAAACAAACACTATCATCACTAAATAAACTAATGTCATATAGAAATACTTGCAAATACTTACTCGAATGCGGGTAAATGAGTTATTTGGTTTTAGTAAAGTATCATCAAATTTTGTGTTTATAAATCGTACATATGTGTAAACAGGCTTTGGCATTAAATAACCTATAGAGGTTGATATGCTATTAAACCAACCAACCAACAATATTTTGTTAACACACAGTTAAATATTTAAAAAAATTCTATTTAAAACAATTCAGTTTAGCATGAGTACACAGTTTCAATGTCAAAAAGTTTTATTTGACCCTATCAGATGCTACCATTCCGTGCCAGGGTGGGTCTGGGAGCGATGGCAATGAAACTCCAGCATTACAGAAGCCTCATCATCAAATTGTTTACTGTCATACCAGAGCACTGGTTGGGGAAATCTTACTGCTCTGCAGAGATGCAGTTGGTGTATTCTGCAAACCCAACCGATTGGGCCACCACCCTATCTTTGTTAATTTGACTAATTTATATTTATTAATGAATTAGTCAGAAAATGTTTTTCTAAAAAGATAATTGATTAGGGAAATACGTTGTTTACCTTTGTTAAAATATACTACTTAAAGCGATGATTGTTTACTAAGAGTTATTATTAGTTACCTGAAACCATATAAACAAATGACTATTATCAAACTGAAATAATGGGGGTGTCCTCGTGGTGTAAAGGTTAATCGACGGACTGCGGAATCTTAGTACGCGAATTCGAACTCCAGTCGCGCTATTAGGTTCACTTTCGGCCGAATACCCTTGGGAAAGGTATAAACCCCCTTATCCTCCCAGCTATGGGTTAAATAGTACCACTACTGTTCTTCTAGGAGAATGGCTTTGGCATTAAATAACCTAAAAAGAGTTGATATGCCATTAAACAAAAAGAAACCAAAGAAACTGAAATAATTACTTGAAACCATAAAATTATTGGAATTAGATAGAAGTACTTGAAACCATATGACTATATACAAATTATTCGTATAATATTGGAATATATGATACATAATTGTGTGCAAAAAACTCATAAGAACAAAGTGTGTGTGTGTGTGTGTGTGTGTGTGTGTGTGTGTGTGTGTGTGTGTGTGTGTGTGTGTGTGTGTGTGTGTGTTAATTAACGCTAGTTCTTGTTGTCTGGCCAGGATTGAGTGATACGTTTGTATTTCAAAATCAAAAAGAATTCTGGCCGTCACATTTTCCAGGGCAGGTTCTGGCTTATGCGTATATTATTTTGTGTGGTCAAATTTTTGTCTCTCGCATAATTCCAATTTTTTAATGCCAAGTTCGATTCCCCTATCCAAGCTGTATATTCGTATTGTTTGTATCAGAGTTTACAAATTTGTTAAATATCTTGATATCATCCATATACATAAAGTGGTTTATCTTTCTCCGTTATTTTGTAAATTTATTGCTCCCTGTGCATTTCATAAGTATATAATTGAGTCACATGATTGCTCTAACAAATGGCAAGAGGAAGTCTCCTTGGAACCTACCTCTTTGGATCTTTATCACTGCCAAGATTTTTCTGCTTCCAATTCAACTCACTAGTTTTCCATAGCTTTTGTGAGAAAGTTTATAATTTTGTCCGATATTTTGTAGATTTTCAAACCTATTATCCAAGTTAGACCTTTTTGTCGGCAATCCATGCCATAGCTACATTTTTCTGCCTTGTTTTAATCTCCTTGTGGGTGAGTTGATCTATATATAATAGGTCATCTGTTTCTCTTGTTCCCTTGCGGCATCCTTTCTGTTCTTCCGGAAATAGTCTGCGGCATTTCGTGAATTCGCTGCGCTACGTACGGCTTTGCGCTAGGCCCTACAGACAGTTTAAAGCATTCAGTTCGTGTTCCTGTTACCGAAAATATAAATCAATATCTATGGTCGTGATTTAGTAAAAGCTGAAAAGTAGCTGAAGGCAGTGACAGTTGAAGACTTCCAGCACTGTTTCTAAATTAAAAACAGAATTCTTTGACCAGTTGCATAGTGGTATTACTTTTAGATGTCTAGGCCATCAAGAGAAAAAAGTTACAAAATGTTATTATTTAACTCCTTGTGAGGTTTTTGCTTTTCTTGGATTTTTTTTTCACATGCTGGTGGTCTTCCTGGAGTCTAAAAAACAGCAAGTCTCCTGGACCGTTCTGAGTGTAAAAACAAATCTTAACAATGTTGAGGTCTCGATTCTTCTTCTGGTCTCAAATTCCTCCAATCTTTTTTCCCAGTGTACCAACTACGATTGGTATCACCATCACCTTTATGGTCCATATCTTTTTAGATTTGGTTTCCTAGTTTATTAGCTTATCCACCTTCGTGAGTTATTTAATGCCAAAGCCATCCTTATAAGTTATACTATCTAACCCATAAAAGTTGGCGACCGTAATCGAGAGGAACCCCAAGGCTGCCTTTTCATTAACTACACCGAGGTGAAGGGAAGAACCTTACTTCTTTCTCTGGACTGCTCCACTTTACCCTTGATACGAAACTTATCATGCTCAGTGTTAAACAAGGAAGTATCATTTACCATTTTTTGAGTCTTTAGTCTGAAACTGAACCCCGGTCTCCCAGGCCATTTCCGAACACTCTACTCACAAGACCAATAAAGCCGAGGGGAATAAAAGGGTTCATACCTTTTCCAAGGATGTTAGTCCAAAAGTGAATCCAATAGCATAACTGGAGTTCGAACTCGCTTACTTCGCGATCGCAGTCCAGCCTTTACGCCACGGTGACTACCCAAGTTTAAGTTATCATTATTATTATTAGTAGTAGTAAATAGGTATAGTTACTTGAAACCTTATAATTACTTGAAAGAAAGACTGACTTCAGCATTCAAAACCAAACAAGGTGTGACATGATGTAAAACCAACCAACCAAACAAACAACTTAGTTTAGATCATATCAATCACTTCTTTTTTTAGCAATAGAATAGAAATAAAGTACATCATTAAGCCTCTGCCCGGTAAGTTTGGTGAGAATATCGCTTGCCTGGACCAGAAAGCCCCCCTTCTCCCTAAAAGGTGCGAAGATCGGGATATTTTGTAATATCCCCGGAAGAGTCATGATTTTTACGTTAAACCAATCCCGGATTCTAGTTCTGTTTCTGTTTCCAAGTTTTTTCTTGTTTTTCTGACTGGTCTTATTTTGCCAATGCTGTTACTGACTGCAGTGATAAATCTTTCCTATTTTTGATTTAATACTTGAGTCCTCGTATTGATGCGTCTACGCAGTCCTCAATTCTAACGAGTTCTCTCCCCCTTTTCTTGTTACATATAGTCTGTCTATGTCATCTCTCGGATGTAACGCCTTATGCATTGTCATCAATTTCCTGGTCCTTTGGTTCACTTGGCTGAATTCCACCCTGGTCCATTTTAAGAGTGGTCCAGAGAACCTAATACAAGTAGGACTATCCAGGTATTTATCTTTTTAATGAGATTTCTCTAGTTTTCCTTCTGTTGCATACTCATATGCAGATGCATGCATAAACATAACGACGACACAATAAAGACGAGCGACACAGTTCTTTAGAAAAATATACCTCTCACTTTATTTGAAAGGGTTGTGTGTGAGAGGGAGTTGGAGACCGAACAGAACTGCAACATATTGACCTCCCCAGCTCCTCCGGACATAGCAGTGTGGCTTTCTCGTTCTCCAGGGTTGCTTAACCGGAGGCCCGGGGGCCCAGCTCTCTGCTAGGTGCTGTTTTCTCTACAGCATCATTTCTTCAACTCTTCTGATCCCCAAACTCGTCTGATCCCCAACTGCTCAATCGGGGGTCCCGAGGGCCCCTTCTGTTGGGTGCTGTTTTCTCTACATCACCATTTCCCCAACTCTCTGATCCCCAAACTGGTTGAATTTCCTGTGCACTGGGTTATATAATAGTTCAACGCCCGCTCAATATCTTCCCATAACTGGCCATCGGAATATGCACTTCTGCCGTCTTTGGAATGGCATATTTGATCGTCATCGAACGGAAATAACTGTCATGCAGTTCACAGGTAACCCTCTTCCGGTGCATCAGTTTGTGACTCTATAGTGGGATTTTAACCCTGTCCCATATTGTCAGCCAAGCTCGCCCACGCCAATGGAATATGCAACTTCCGCCGTCTTTGAAATGTCATGTCTGGCCGGGTCGGAGGTCAATATACTACACTTCTCTACAAGCGTCCCGTATCTTTCTTGATTTTTCCCGTGGTGTAGTCGTTATCGTCGTAGGAAATGGACACGGCGACACGAGTTCAAATCCTGGACGAGACTGATTGCATTTCACATAGCACTAATACCCTTGGGAAAGGTATGAATCCAGTTATTCTCCCTCCAGCTATGGGTAAATAGTAGGACAGACTAGGTTCTTCAGCCTCGATTAGGCAACTAGTCTAGGAGAAGGAAAACTCTGAATCCAAACCTGTTAAACTCCGCTTAAAAATTGACCTTGTGTCATATCCTGCCCGAGCGGAGGTGTTGGTAAATAGTATCTTTCTTGATTTTGCAGTTCAATTCCTTCTGTTGTTTGTCTTTTCCCACTTTTCATTATAAGCACGGCACACTTTTCTATACCAAATTCCATTCCTATACCCTGACTATATATTCTTCTTCTTCTTCTTCTTCTATTATTATTATTCCTTGTGAGTTCTTCACATCAGCTCGAGTTCATGATTTTTCAATGGAGTCTGAGTGGCAGCAGTTCTCCAAGTCTCTTCATATTATCCTTGCTTGTTATAGTAGTGCTATAGTCTGGGTGATTTCAATTCCAGTTCATTTCCAGTTCATCGAATCTCTTTTACAGGTTTTTAGGAATCGTTCCAAGGGCTTCGACTATAAATGGTATTACTGTCACTTTCATGTTTCACAGCTTTCTCAGCTCTCTGACAAGGTCCTGGTATTTGTCTAGCTTTTCGGTATCTTTCACTTACACTCAGTGGTCTGCAGAAACATCAAAATATACAATATGACAGGTTCTTTCCTTCTTTCTTGTTAATCAAAACTACGCCTTGCCTTCTGACCTACATTGTGTGCTTCTTTTGTAACTTGGTTCAACAGAATGAATGCGTTTCATTTTCAAGGACAGTTTCTGATTTGTGCATATATCCTTTGTTGGTATGCTGAATCGCCTTTCCCACTTACTCGTGCCTACCCTTGTATTCTTTTTGTGCTAGTTTGCTGAGTTGACTTATACGATTGATTGTTTCATCGTTATCACCAAATTGCCTACACTTGCTATTTTTCTGTGTATTATCAATCTTATTATGTTATTTTGTGTTTCTTCTTCTTCTTCTTCTTCTTCTTCTTCTTCTTATTATTATTATTATTATTATTATTATTATTATTATTTAATATGAAGGCTTAATTCAAACCTTATAAAACCCTCAGAAACAAGAGAGTTTTGCGAATTAGGCGACGCTTCGTTGTGTGACGAAAGTGACGGTGGTATTGAAGTAAGTGGTGGTAGAAGTGGATTATAGGCGGATAATGGAAGAAGAGGAGAGAAAGTCGAGTATTAATGAGAATTGGTACATTTTGCAAAAGGATGAAAGAAAGAGTTAGAGCTGGCAAAACCGTAGATAAGGAAGAAACGCGTGTCACAACGCTCAAGGAAATTTGGGTGATGTGTATGAGTGTGTGTGTGTGGCGGGGGAAGAATCTGATGTAAGGATGGTATCCATGGTAACGGTGACAAGTTAAAAGAAAGTGAAGAATACAAAATGGTGGCAGTGAGAGTGTCGACTTTGGTAAGATTTGTCGTGTTAATGATTATAACGAATATGATGCTCTTAATAAAGAATTTGATGATATTGAATTAAGTATTTATGACGACGATAATTCTGTTATAATATCGATTTTGGTAACAAGGACGGTGAATCTCATGATAAGTGGAATTCTACCGAGCTTAATAATATTGACATTTGCCAAGTTTACCACAATTTAGCGCAAAGCCAGAAGAATGGGCCTCCTAGTGAGGATCGAACTCACTACTCTATAACAACGAATGTGTTTGGTTTGGTTTGGTTTGGTTTGGTTTTATTGCACATCGACCATGGTAGGTTATTTAATGCTAAATCCATTTTTATACATATAAACAGTTCTGTTTCAAACGAACCTTACATGCGGGACACTGCTGGAGAAGTAGGGACGAGCTCATAAGTGATTTACTCCTGTGGACCCCTTCACATAGACGAACAAAGGCAGGAAGACCAGCACGAACCTACATACAGCAGCTCTGTGCCGATACGGGATGTAGCCCAGATGACCTGCCGGAAGCAATGGACGATAGGGAGGGGTGGCGAGAGAAGGTCAGGGATATCCGTGCTGATAGCGCGACATGATGATGATGATGATGATGATTTCAAACAATTCAGTTTAGCCTAAGTACACAGTTTAAAGGTCAAAAACAGTTCTATTTTAAACTATTCAGTTTAGTCAACAAAGTTAAATGCTTCCAAGTATTCCTATCTATCACGAATAATCAATTAAACATCTGTCATTTATTTACACACAGTTAAATAAAAAAAAACAGTTCAGTTTAGCATAAGTAGCATTAAATGTCAAAACAATTCAAATCAAACAGTTCAGTTTAGCATAAGCACACTGTTTGGTTCTATTTGACACAGAGATAGAACCCTATCAGGTACTACCAATCTGGGTCATAGTGGAACTGGAAGTGATGGCAATGAAGGGGTACTCCACATTCCTCAAAGCTTCAGCATTACTGGAACCTTACCATCTGATTGTTTAGTGTCATAACAGGACACTCGTTGAGGGGGTCTTAACCCGCTGCAGAGAAGCAGTCAGTGTATTCTACAGCCCCAACCAACTAGGCCAAACGAATCTGTGAACGGATAATTATGATGATGATTTTGAAAGCATTCTAAGGATAGATGATGATGATGATGATGATGATGATGATATTGAAAGTGTTCTAAGGATATTAAAGACGGTGTAAATTTTATTATCACTTACTAGTGATATTCGTGACGAAAACTATGATGAGGCGGAAGAAAAACTCAATAATATCAATACTGATGATGACGATGGTGATTGTGGTGGTGGCAGTGATGAAGGTCATCAAAATGATGATGATGATGGCGATTATAATATTTCATCGATGACGACGACGATGATAGTGATAGCAATGGTGTTAATAAAGTGGACAATGTGTTGATGTGAAAACAACTGTAAGGAACTTTTTGTAAGGATTACTAGTTACTGAAAACGCAATGATGATAGGAATGGTTACCATTTTAATGGTTACCATTAAAAAGACGACGATGATGATTAGAATAACGGTCATAAAATAACTGACAGTATAATCCACAGCCGTGAGAACGGAATTTATTTAAACTCTGACGATATTGGCAAAATAAGAAATATAGATACTTGTACAGACACGACTGCTACTACAGCTGCTGAGGCTGCTATTTCTAATAACAACAACAATAGTAATAATAGCTACCCATTGAGTGAAAATAAAAGAAAGCGAAAAGATAAACAAATACTTTGATCTTGCCAGAGAGCTGGAAAAGCTTTGAAGTATAAGAATAACGATGACACCAATTTTATCTGGCACCCTTAGAACGGTTTCCAAAAGCGCAGAAAAGAAACTGGGAGAACTGGAGATATGAGGAAGAATCGAGACCATCAAGACCACAGTACTGTTAAGATCAACTAGAATACTTAGAAGAGTCCTGGAGACCTGGGGAAATTTGCAGTTACTCAGACTTCATTGAAAAACAACTAAAAAGTAAGTAAAGTTGGCGACCATAGTCGAGAGTGACCGGAAGGCTCCCTTTTCAATAGCTACTACTCCACTTTACTCTGTGTCAATAGTGCTGAGTGCTAAGCAAGGCGGAATCAAGTCTTTGGTTACTCAACCTGGGATTGAACCCCGATCTCCGGGACCAGTGGCAAACACTTTACTCATTCCTAATTAAAATAAATAGATACCTTGACCTTGCTTGGTATCTGAAAACTGTGGAACATTAAGGCGATTCTTGTATTAGACAGAGTCGGAACCTTTGTAATTAATCAGAGAAAAGAGAATGAAATCATGGAAGGAACTGAAACCGTCAAGAACTCAGTACTGTTGAAATTAGCTAGAATACTGAGAAGAGTCCGGGAGTGTTGAGGAGAATTGCAGTCACTTCGACTTCAGTGAAGACCACAAGTTAGTAAGGGAGTGGAAAACTTGTTTCTGAAGCTCACCTGGTGCGCTCAGCGTCAAAGAATATTACGAGAGACTTTCGCAGTATTGCCCTCAATCCATTCAATGACCTATTTTACGACACAAGGAACAAAAATACACGATCATGATCGTCAGTTAGACAGGATTGGGATAAATATTGAGGAACACTCTTTTCCCATTTGCAGTTGCATAGAATGTAACCCCAGGTCAATAAGACTTCATTGAAAAAAGTGGTGTGAAAAAACTCTCAAAGATAATAATAACGATAATAATAATAATAATTTAAATTTCTTGCACAATTTCCAGGAAAGGCGATCTACAAGGAATTGTGCAAGAGACTGAAATTTTACTACATAACCAAATGGTATAAACACAAACCTGAATCCGTTCTGAAGAATGAGATGCTTGAAATTCTGAGATTTTAAGATACAGAGTACTTAATCGTGACACAAAGATCAGACCTAGTGCTAATTAACAAAAAAAAAAAAGAGAGAGAGAGAGCTTGATGAATAGCGGATTTTGTCGTTCACGCGGATCATAGAGTGAAAGAGAAAGAAAAAGAAAAGACAGACAAGTACTTAAAACTTGCCAGAGAACTAAGAAAGCCGTGGAACATGAGGGCGACGGGGATACCAATTGTAATTGGTGCGCTTACAATGATCCCCAAAGTCTTGTGAAGGGGGCTAGAAGAAATGGAAATTGGAGGACGACTCGAGACCATCCAAACTAATGTGTTGTTGAAATAGGCCAGAATACTGAGAAGAGTCCTGGAGACCTGAGGAAACTTGCAGTCACTCAGACTCCAAAGAAAAACGCTGGCGTGAAAAACTCGCAAGGAGGAAAAAATAATAATAAAATAATAAATATACATCCACACACCAGCATTATTTGAGATTGGCCAGAATACTAAGAAGAGTCCTGGAGACCTGAGGAAACTTGCAGTCACTCAGACTCCAATGAAAAACGCTGGCGTGAAAAACTCGCAAGGAGTAAAATAATAATAAAATAATAAACATACATCCAAACAACAGCATTATTTGAGATGGACCAGAATACTAAGAAGAGTTTTGGAGACTTGAGGAGACTTGCTGTCACTCAGACTCCAGTGGAAAACCATCAGTTAACGCTGGAGTGAAAAATTCTCACAAGAGTAAAATAATCCCGTTTAAACTAGTAGGTAAAATTCGGATAGCATGAAAATAATATCATAAGGAGTAGTCCCATCCAGTCGGTAGGGTGTAGAATACTCTGGTAGTATCTCCGGCATGGGCGTGACCACTCCTCCATAAAAAGCAGTCCTGGATGTAATCCTAAACTACATCTGGTCAGGCAACATTTCTGGAGTGCTGGGGAGTGTGGGGTGCCTTTGGAGAGTGTGAATTCATCATTAGTCCTATGTCTACTCAACCCAAGTGTTTGTACTTGTTAAACTTCCATTTGTTTGGAAATTAATCATTTTAGATAAGAATACTTTAAACCATATAGCTGTGTGAAAACAAATGATTGTTGTTATCAAATACAAATAGTTACTTGAAACCATATCATTATCATATTTTGCTGATTGCATGGATTATCTTGACTCTTTCTTTTTCTCACTATCCGTCCCTGTCGACTCTCGATCTTAACTGGTCCTCTAGACCGCACCCAGTGTCAGTACAGAGATGATGAATGTAAGTCTTTGCAGGTCAGCAAACATTGATGTATACATGTGTCGTAGTCCATTGGAGAACGCAACTAGCATCAAATGTATGACCTTCTGTTGCTTCATTCCCTCAATTCAGTTTCTGAGAATGTGAAAGTATATGGAAGCGGATAACGGATACAATATGCTGGGTAGATTCTTCGTTCTTATAGGAACATGCTCTTCTCATATCTTTAAATGGTTCAGTCGCTCACCGCCCATGCTACGCTTGTCTTACTCGTGTTCCCTGCCACTAAAGAAAGAGAATCGAAAAGTCCAGCTTCTTTTATTCAGGTTTACAGAACATCGAACATCCACTTTCGTTTTTTGTGTACGGTATTGCCACTTAGTCTCGTGATTTCGACAACTTTTGTTTAATTGCTGTCATAAGTCCGTAGTACTAGATCAAGCACATCTTGATACATCTCGCTTACAAGATGAGATGTTAAACTTTGTCAACTCATTTCTCTTCCGGCTGCTGGCTATTTATAGCTTATCTATTCGCACCCTGCAACCACTCGCTTAAAATGTTACTGTCACTCATTTGAATTAGAAATATTCTACTCTGTAAAATGTCATTAACTTTTTCACATTAATCAAATTTATTTTCCTTTAGTGTGAATGTAACAGATCAATGTTAACTGAACCTCTACCCGATTTCGCAACTTTTTTTTTATATTAGAATGTTTGTTGTTGACGTTCTGACCTTCAAGTATTCTACGGTTAAATTGGTGACAGTTATTTACTTTAACTTAGTTACTTCCCTTGCAAATCACGACGTTACTTTGGATTACTTAATGTCTTATTTGCATTTTCTTTTAAAGGAATAGAAAAATCAAAAAATCTTGGTCGAATATAGTATAAATACTTTTCAAGATGGAATCGATCTAATAATGAGGAAGACTTAGAGTTTTGCCAGACAGAAAACATTTGGTGAATAATAGGATATAAGCATCGGGCAAACGAAGTGAATCATATATCAGTAAAAGTGGGGAAAATACAAATATTTGAATTGGCAGCAGTGAAATCAACTGCTGATAGTGTAATATATTTCCTGCCGAAGTTGGTTTTCATGGTTTCGTATCTACTTTAACCTCAGAATATCTGAGTTACGTAATTGACACAGAAGTGTATCGAAAAGCTCCATAATCTGGTAGAAACTGGATCCCTTTCGTTGGAGCAAGTGATTATTTTGCGCTTCATCCTCAAATAAAGACTGTCAGAAATTCAAACACAGATTAATTTCAGCAGTACACATATATATATATATATATATATATATATATATAATTGAAAAACTCAACAAAGCGTTATCAGGCTATAATGACTTTATTTCACCTGGAAACTCTATAAATGAGACCAGCTTCACCCAATAGTCATCACACAAGTTTGTATAATGGCTATCTATATAGATTTGCCAATTGAAATAAATCTATAATAACCAAATGATTGTTTGCTGAGATGTTTATTAAATATATGGAAATTTGCTCAGTAAGAAACTTTTTAAATTTTTATACACTGAGCAGACACCGGGATTTTGTATGAATCCTCTAATAGAATCATTCCTAACTCATCTTCTATTTGATATTCTTATATATATATATATATATATATATATATATATATATATATATATATATATATATATATATATCGTAAATTGCTGCGTATAAGATGACCTTTTAAGCTTGAAAAAAATCTCTGTAAAATTAGGACCTAACTTATGGTTGGTTGGTTGGGTGGGTTTTATGGCATATCATATGTAGGTTATTTAACGCCAAATCTCTTTTTATGCAAATATCACTTCTATTTCAAACAATTCAGTTTAGCATGAGTACACAGTTTAATTGTCGAAAACATTTCTATTTCAGGCTATTCAGTTTATTCAAATAGTTCTAATTCAGCTAATTCAATTTTGTATAAGTACAGATTTTGTTTACACACAGTTAAATGACAAAAGAGTTCTATATTAGACAATTCACTTTAGTGTAAGTAGAGTTTCAATATCAAAAACATTTCCATTTCAAACAATTCAGTTTAGTATAAGCACGCAGTTTAAATGTAAGTACACAGTTTAATTGTCAAAACATTTCTATTTAAGCTGTTTAGTTTAGTCAAACAGTTCTAATTCAAACAATAAAGTTTAGCATAAGTATGCAGTTCTATTTAAGCTATAGATTGGGCCCTATCAGGTGATACCATTCCGTTCAATAGCGGACCAGAGAGCAATGGCAATGAAGGCGTGCTCCGTATTCCCGAAAGCCCCAGCATCACTGGAACCTCACCATCAAATTGTTTAGTGTCATATCCAGGACACTCATAGGGGGATCTTACCCCTCTACAAAGGTGCAATCGGGGTTTTCCACAGCCCCGGTCGACTGGGCAAGACTTAACTTATATGGCAGTGCTAAAATCCAAAGCTTTACCACAGAGTCATCAACCACGGTAAAGGCCAAGATTTTAGACCTTCCATATAAGTTGATCACTAGTTTTGTAGAGATTTTTATAGTTTAAAAGATCGACTTCTGCGCTGCATTTTACGATGGATAGATAGATAGATTTAAGACAATCAGATCAAGTTTTTCAATGTTGACTCATCTCTTTCAGTGAAGTTACCGTGGCATAGTGACTTACATACTGGACTGCGACATTGAATTCTAGTCGTACAATTGCATTTTCTTTTGGACTAATACCCCGGGGAAAGGTATAAACCACCTTATCCACTCAGCTATTGATTAAATAGTACCACTACTGTCCTTCAACAAAGATGATTTAGACATTAGAAAAGTCACGAAGGTTGATGCCATTAAATAAATAAAGAAAAAAGAACCAATTCTTTCAATGGCTAGAAGAACTTTTCGGTGTACAAAATTTAAACTTTAACTATTGAAAACTGATTATTTTAGAGAGCTACATCACGTTCACATATGTGTGACGTTCTACATAATTTTCCGTTGTCAATGGTTATTTTTATACTTTTAAACTTATGATAAAACAAATACATAGGTTTGGTTTGGTTTATTTGTTCAATGGCACATCAACTCCTTGTGGGCTATTTAACGCTGAAATTTTATCAATTTTTAAATGTTTTATTAGAATTATAACTATATTCTAGATGTCGCGTTGCATTCTTTTAATAGCACTTATCTTTGTCAAGAATCATTTGCTTGTATTTTGTAAAGAGTAGAGTGTTAGCCAATGGCCCGGAAGACCGGGGTTCGATCCCGGGTCGAGACATGCCAAAGACTCAAGAATGATACTTGATGCCTCCTTGCTTAGCTCTCAGCATTATAAGCTACATATCAAGGGTAAAGGGAAGCAATCCAGGGAAAGGAGTAACGCCCTCCTCTACACCTCGGTGTAGTAGCTGTTGAAAAGGCAGCCTTCGGGTTGCCCTCGATAACGGTCGCCAACAATACTTTTATATCAAGTATTCCTATCAAATTCTAATAATTTGCGTGCAGTTAAATGTATCCATATCTAACATTAATTATTCTATTTGATGATAATCATTTGTTTGCCCAGTTATTTGGTTTCAGCAATTTCTATCCAATACTAAAAATTCTCAATCAGATCTATTTAACCCAAAGATAGGCACCTAAAATGTACTACCCCTGTGGGTCAGAGTGAACCTTAGGAGTAATTGGAATAAAGATGTACACAGCACACCCCCAGGGCTCCAGAAATGGAGCCTCACTACCGAATGTAGTCTAGTGTCATACCCAGGATAAATCTTTTTTCAGGAGGGCTTACGACTCTACTAGGGATGTAGTCGACTTATTCTAAATCCCACTGATAGGGATATATATATATATATATGTGTGTGGGGGGGATAGCTAGCTAGCAAGATAGATAGATAGATAGATAGGGCTTATTTACCTTCAGTAACTGTATTTACTGGTATTAAGGCTGATATGATCAATATACCTTTTATAGAAATTGATCTATTTCAGACGTTATAATCACTTAGCCTTACCATTCCTATTTGTTATTTCTTAAGTAGTCGTCACCTGTGATTTATGTTCTTTTAACGTAATTGATTTATTTCTGCATATTCTATGTCCCACCCATCTCTCTCATGCATATATATACTCATGCATCCATATATATACACAAACATACATACATGCATTAATTAATATATATATATATATATATATATATATATATATATATAAACGATTATAGAAACCTATTTCTTATAAAAATTTCGCTTAATACTAATGCTCAAAGTCTAATAATAGAATAATAATAATAATAGTTGGCGACCGTAGTTGGGGGCGACCAGAAGGCTCCCTTTTCAATAGCCACTACCCCGAGGTCTAGTAGAGGGCGCTACTCCTTTCCCATGATTGCTTCACTTTACCCTCGATATGTACCTTATATTGTTGAGTGTTAAGCAAGGAGGTATCAATTTTAATGTCTTTGGTATGACTCGACCTGGGATTGAACCCAAGTCTCCCTGACCATTGGCGAACACTCTACCCACTAGGCCAATAAGCCTGTATATAATAATAATAATAATAATAATAATAATAATAATAATAATAACAAAATTAAACACTTATTTGAAATACTTATTGATTTTTAGAAGTTTCCGTGGATATCTAAGATCTTTAAATGGACTTGAAACCGTCTTCCCACGTACGGTGTAAACAGGGTTATTACTTGTTGCAAATTATAATAAAATAAATGCAGCCATTAAATAGGAATAACACAATTAAGCTTTAATATATATTATCTCTACGTCTATGATATATATATATATATATTGGGTAGAGTGTTCAGCAATGGAGACCAGGGTTCAACCTCAGGTTAAGTCATACCAAAGACTCAAAAAATGATACTGGATACCTCCTTGCTTAACAGTCAGCCTTATAAGATACGTATCATGGGTAAAGTGGGGCAATCCAAGTAAAGGGGTAATGCCCTCTCTAACATCTCTGTGTAGTAGCTATTTGAAAGGAAGCTTTGGGGTCTCTCTCGACTACGGTCGCCAATTTTACTTTATATATATATATATATATATCTGTGTATGTACATCCGTATATGTTTACATATATATGTATAAACATGTCAATATATACATATATTTGTATAATATGTATATATATATAATGTTGCAATGGATAAATTGTCATAAGTTATGCGAAAGATGAAAATAACACTGACTCCTCAACTTATCTGGATTATTTACAAAAGTTATATAAAATATCTTGAAATATTTAGATTAAATTTATTTAAAGACATCATCATTGGCTTCAACCACAGCCTCAAGATAAATATTGAATCTCTTGCTATCCTTTCCGCCAGTCTATTCGTTTAAATTGATAGATGCTTCCATTATCGTTGCTTTCAGTTCATCTTTTTAGTACATGTAGTTTTCTTGGTTTCTCGGTTAACCGCATCCCACTCTTAATAATCAAGGGGATTGAAGTCCAGGGAGGTACTATTTACCAACCCCTCCGCTCGGGAAGGATATGACACAAGGTCGATTTTTAAGCGGAGTTTAACAGGTTTTGAATTCAGAGTTCTCCTTCTCCTAGACTAGTTGCCTCCCCAAGGCTGAAGAACCTAGTCCGTCCTACTATTTACCCATAGCTGGAGGGAGAATAAGGGGGTTCATACCTTTCCCAAGGGTATTTGCCCGAAAGTGAACGTAATAGCGCGACTGGAGTACGAACTCGCGTACTACGATTCCGCAGTTCATCGCTTTAACCATTACACCACGAGGACACCCCCCTCCAGGGAGGTAGGCGGTCAGATGTAAGGTGTAATGTGGTCGCAGAAATTTTCTCACAGCCAAGATTGGGTTCTGATACTTATGCGCCATGTCGTAGTCTTGTTGCCAGACTTAGGTTTTTCCAGCAGCTATCATCTCGATCCACTTAAGAAATACAAAAACGCTCCAGAAACTGCAAAGAAGTTTGCAATGTTTATGCCCAATGCATCATTACTGACCACAAAGTGTCATTACTGACCACAAAGTCTGAAACTGAATTTCAGAGTTTCGTTCTGGCGATGCATCATTGAGAGAACGCTTATCAGACCTCGATCACGATACTTTAAGTGAATTGGGGAAAAAGTAAGCAAGCTTGGTGTTGAGGTTCCGCATTTTCTTAGTGATAAAAATAAAGATCGCATATCCATAGCGACAAGTTTTTTTTCTAGGCAAAGAAATGACCTGTTTCTCTAGAATATTCTTACAGAAGACAAAAAATAGTTTTTTATGACAATCTTAAACGCAAAAGACCGTGGACTGACATGGATGACTCACTGTAGCCTACCTCTAAGGCAGAGCTTCAAGGAAGAAAAGTTCTGCTGTGAGTATGGTGGAATCACCAAAGTATTATTCATTATTTTAAACCACAATCAGAGTCAATGCAGACTAATACTCTCAAAAGCTACAACGTATGCATAAAAATCTTCTAAGAAAAACTCCTTGCACTCGTCAATAAGAAAAACATTGTGCTTCTCCTAATAACAAAAGCTAACGTTCAGTAAGAATCACACTGGAAAAAATATTGGATTTTGTCTAGTCTGTTCTACTCAATCAACCATATTCGTCAGACCTTGAATCAAGTAGTTTCAATCTTTTTCCTTCTCGACAAAATGGTCAATACGATACAAAAAAAAAATTCTCAAAAAGAACAGGTGAAAACATTTGTGAAAAACTTCTTAAGCTCAAAACCTGGAAAATTTTACTTGAGAGGAATCAACAAGCTACATGATAAATGGCAAGAGGTGATTCAAAATAATGACGAATATACTATAGTTTGAAATTAATTCATTGTTAAATTATACAGGAATAAATTATATTTTACTAAAACGAAATTTATTCGTACTCAATCCAGTATATATATTAATTATATTATAGTTTTACTGATTTAACAGCCGTTTTAGATTTTATCTAACGATGAGTTTGTTAAGTTTACACATTCCTACACTGATATATATAGTGAACAACTCGACCAGAAAAAAACATTGAATCTGTAATACTGTATTTTCCGTTTATTTGCTTTCCTTTTCGGCAGAAAAGCCGTTGTGCTATAATGCAATTGCCAAATTATTTGGCAGCTGTAGGTTTGTTTGTTCGTCCAGATTCGTAATAAACATGGCTGCTACTGTCGTTGTTCAGTTGATATCTACAATTCCGAATATACATTATGCTTTTCATATATTGTATTACCCTTGCGCCGAAGAAAAAATGTACATATACATATTGAAAATGGTGTTGATAACATGCATAAGTTATCAAACAATTCTCTTTTATCTCGTGGATTGACAACGCTTTATTTTGCTACGATCTTCTTTTTCTGTGTTCCCAGCTAAAATTCAGATTGCTTTCACAAAACTCGCTTCATTGCAAGCTCAGAGGAAGTAAGACTCTTTTATCATCTTTGCAGACATGTTGATTTTGTTTTCGTCAATACATCAACTCTTTTAACCTTTTCATATATATTTTTTTCAATTTCTTTATCTCTAACCTTTTTTATTTAAATATGTTCGTTCGTTCGTTCGTTCGTTCTGTTTTTCTTTATCGCTTTCTCTGAGATTTTTGCTTTAACCATATTTGACCTACTGTATATACTTGTGCATAAATCGAATTTTGAAGACCTAATTTTTAGGAAAAAAATGGCGTCAGCCAATACATGAGTTATAATTTTGTAAGGCTGAAATTCAGAAAAGAATTAGAAGTAACAATTGACTTCGAAAATTAATGCTTTCAGAATCATAAATCAAAGTGTGATTCATTTCCATAAAAAGCTTCATTCATTTATTTCCTACGGCTTTTATTTTTCTTTTGTCTTTCCTCCATTTCACCCCTTGCAATTGTTTATTATTTATTTATTTGTTTATTTGGTGGCACTACTGGCGTAACAGTCATTACCGTAGGAAAGGGAAATGGTGACGTGAGTTCAAACCCTGGACAAGGCTGTTTGCGCTTCCTTTCAAAATTTTGGCCTGTTTTCCGACCAGCTATGGGTAAATAGTAGGATAGACTGAACTCTTTAGCTTTGGTTGGCAACCAATCTAAAGAAAAAGTTTAAATTCGAACCAGCTGTACTCTGCTTAATGTCACATTCTACTCGTTTCAGATGGGTTGGGTATATGTTTTGTTTATTTTCTCATTGTTTTGATTTTTTTGGCGGGGGAGAGTGTTTCATTCTTTTATCTTATCTTCTTTACCTTTGATTTTTGATTGGCTTTACCGGACATTGGCATGATGGCCCGGGAGACCTGGGTTCAATCCCAGGTCGTGTCATATCAAAGACTCAAAAACTGATACTTGATGCCTCCTTGCTTAACACTCAGCAATATAAGGTAACAATCAAGGGTAAAGTGGAGCAATCAAGGGAAAAGAGTAGCACCCTCCCTTACATCTCGGTGTAGTAGCTACTGAAAAGGGAGCCTTCGGTTCACCCTCGTCTAAGGCCGCCAACTTTACTTTTTTTATTTGTTTAACGGTATATCGACTCCATATTGGTTATTTAAATCGAAATTTGATTCATTTATAAATGTTTGTAATCTTAATTATATTTTCAACGTTCCACTGCATTTTTTTAAATTGCACTTTTGTCTGCAATCATTTGTTTTCACGGTTATACTATATCAAGTATTCCAATCTAATACAAATAATTTATGCACAATTATTTGATTAGAGTGTTCACCAGTGGTTCGAGACATACCAAGGACTCAAAAAATGGTACTTGATGCCTCCTTGATTAACACTCAGCATTATAATGTATAGATCAAGGGTAAGTGGAGTAATCCAGAGAAATTAGTTACGTCCTATCCCTACAACTTGGCGTAGCAGCTTCATTCGGCCTTGTGCCACATCTAAACAAAAAGCTTAGTAAATTACTACTAAGTATACTGAGCCTTTGGCACAATGGTAAGAATGTTCGCTAGTGTGTAACGTGATATGGAAAGTGGAAGTTAGGAAGCAACGGGAGGTAAATTTCTGGGAAAGGAGAGAGAGAGAGAGAGAAGAAAGATAATACGGTGAAAAATCAGACAGTGTCTACGGAACGGCCATATGACCTCTAGTGAGTCAGACCAAAGCACTTGTAGGTCAGCCAGTCACAGATGAATGACCACGGTAATTAAAAATGACGAAAAAAATTGGAGGTCCCAATTCTTCTCCGATACCAGGTGGAAGTAAAGGGACGACTCGGTTTTGAAAGTTAGTTGTCTCGAAGACATGACGAAGTAAAGACAACCGTTGAACACCAGCTGCAAAGATGAAAAGTCAGTCGAAAGTTGCGGCCTTCATTTTGAGGCGAGCTCCGAAAGGAGGTCTCACACCAGACGCAGACCTATTTAGACGAAACCACCGAGCAAGCACGTTAGAACTACAAACAGAAAACTAGGAAGAAAATTCAAGGCCAGTCTCGGCTGTCTTTCTCCTCTTGACATGTTGTTTCTCTTTGTCCTGCTAACGCAGTCGACTCACCTTTCATACTTTCTTTCTCCCGACGACTTCTTAAAAAGTGTTGTAACGAATAAACTTTTGTGTTAGTGAACTAAAACAAAGTCTTGTGTTTTCGTCAACTTTTCCATAGTGAGGTTATATTGGGTCCAACTACTACTTAAGACGTAGCGATACAGTCATTAAAACGTCCGTGGTAGAAACGTCTATTTGGTAACATTATAGTACAAATGGCCAGGAAAACCGGGGTTCAGTCCCAAGTCGAGTCATACAAAAGACACAGAAATGGCATTTGATGCCCTTTTGCTTAACACTCAATATTATAAGAGTAAGTGGAGTAATCCGGGGAAAGGAGTAGTGCTCTCCCCTACACCTCGTGGTAGTAGCTATAGAAAAGGAAGCTTTCGAGTCGCCCACGATTACGGTCGGCCAACTTACTTATATGGTTTAAAGTAACTATTCCTATTTAACAATCATTAGTTTGCACACGATTATGTAGTTTCAAGTATTCTTATCAAACACCTATAACTGGCAAGTAATTTTATGGTTTCAACTTAGTAATAATGACATTCCTTTGTTAATAGTCTTAATACAAATATGTACATAGAGTTATAGTATCATGTATTCCTTTGTGATACGAATAATTTTTAAATGGATCTGTTTGGCCAATAGATGGGATCCTAATAGGTACTATCACTCTGATTCAGAGTGGACCTGGAAGTAATTGCAATAAAGAGGTGATTCGATGCTTCCCAGAGCTCCAGAAGTGGAGCCTTATCATCAGATAAAGTTTAGTGTCATACCATGACACTTTGGGAGAAGATATTAACCTTCTATTCTCAGACCCGTCATTAAAGCAGTTTAATTTTAAGAGATTTTTTTTTTCTAGTGTAGCGTTTTGGGTCTCTCGAAAAGTTGGTCAAGTAAGATTGTCGAAGGAAAGTTTATCGAGAGAAAGAGATTGTTACTTCATTTCGGTGACAAAATAACAGACAAACACTTTCTTACAAAAAACCCTCTCATATCTTATCTTAGATGATACAATTTCGTTTTGGATCTATCAAATAAAAGAGAATACGTGAGGTGGTGTTTGTTCAGTCTTTTGTGGAAATTCATTCTTTCATCAGTCCAGTCGACTGGAGATGTAGAATAGGCCGACTACATATTTGCAGAGGGGTAAAACCTCCGCTCCTAACGAGTATCCTGGATATGACAGTAAACAATCTGATTACAAGGTTCGAGTTCTGGAGCTTTGGGGAAAGTGGAGTACCCCTTCATTATCATTACTCTCAGGTTCACTCTGACTCAGAGTGGTAGTACCTATTAGGGCCCCAACTATGAACCAAATAGAACTCTTAAATCATTTATTATACAGGAAACCACTTAATTGTGTGCATACAAAATTAATGGAATTAGCTATACTTGAAACCATTTAACTGTGTGTCAATAAAATTAATAATTGTTGTCTGAACTTTTTTGATGAAATTTGATGATTTTTATCATTAAGGGTTTTCGGGCTATTGTCTTCCTCTCTATTGGACACAAAGCGTAACGGTTATAGGCGTTGGTTCCCTAGGCTTCTAAGGAGACAATCATCTAGTGGTTGCAAGTTCAATCCTGACTACATGCGAGTAACAATACAGGAATACTTAACACTTGTACCCAGTTATGGCTAACCGGATCAGAACAGGCGCTTCCCGTGGATTCAATAAAGGACGTAGTTCGAAGTTCCGTGTAGGTTCCCGAGTTCGACAAACACCTGAAGAAGACCGGAGGACATATCAGCCGAAACGTTTTGGAAATAACAATAAAGATGAAGACAATAGTCTGAAAGCCCTTAATGATAAAACTATTAAAGTTAGTAATACTTGAAATCATTTAATTTTTTGCAAATAAAACTATTAGTGCGAGATAGCAATACTTGAAACCATTTAACTGTGTGCAAACAAATAGCTCGTGTAAAAATTGTTGCCCACTAATTATTCGTTCAACATCCTCGCGAATTCTAATAATGAATTTCAGTTATCAATACAAGAAGCTTTGCTTATAACAAGGCATAAACCCTAGTTGTGTATCCAAAAACAATTTTTATACTCCATTACTTTCTAACAACCCCCACATGAAGAAAACATTATTACCCGTGCCAAATCTTCTGGCTATCGGTAATTTTTTTTATTAGTTTTCTTTCTCTCTCCAGACTTTTTCGAGTGACAGTATCCCATGCTAACTTCCTCTGAAGTAAATTTTCTTGTCGTTGACATAATTATCTGAAGAGAAGTGACCAAAACAAAAAATATTTTGAAAACGATTAAAATGTTTTAAAATTTTAATCGTTTTCAAAATATTCTATTATGCACACACTTTTAAAAACAATATTTAATTATCTTAGGAGGTGTTTTTGTGATGTAATGGTTAAAGCGATAGACTGCGGAATCGTAGTCGCGCCATTACGTTCACTTTCGGACAATTACTCGTGGAAAAAGCATGAACCCCCTTATCCTCCCATCTATGGGTTAAATAAGTACCACAACTGTCCTTCTAAAAGGATGGTTTGGTATTAAATAACCCAAGAAAGTTGATATTCTATTAGAACAAAACCAATTATTTTAATTTTTAGTTGGCGCTTTTATTTATTTATTTATTTATTTATTTCCTTCTTTTGTTTTCCTTTTCTTTTTCTTTCTTTCCTTGTTTCATTGTCTTTCATTTTTCTTTTTTCTCTTCTCTTTCGTTTTATCTTTTGTTTATTTTTTGTTCGTTTTTTCTTTCTTTCTCCGTTTACGTTTCTATTATTTTTGTTTCTTTTTTTTTTTCATTTTGCTTTCTTTATCGTACTCATTTTTTTCTTTCGTTTTTTTTCTTTCTTTTTTTTTTCTTCGTTTTTGTTTTTTTTCATTTCCATTTTTTTTTCTTTCTTTTTCCGTTGTTCTTTCGTCTTTATTTCTTTCTTTTTTTGTTTTTGGTGGTGGAGTTGTTGTTGCTGTTTTGTTTTGTTTTTACTTCGTTTTCTTTCTTTCTTTCTCTTTTGTCTCTGTCTAGCTGATTTTTTCTTGCTTTGTTTTCTTTCTTTTCATTACGTTGTTCTCTCTATTCAGCAAGTCGTTAGTTTTACCCCTATTTGCATCCGGTCAGCATCGATCGCCTTTTCCTATCCACAACAACTCCCTTCAAGCCAACACAAAGGAATATATTTTCTTTGTTCCTTTTACCACATTCCACAACCGTATTTATAATCTGCCACCCGATTCGATTTCTGATCTCGTACCTGTAGTCGACGTTCTCTCGCCTTTAGCCAAACGGTACTGGACACGATATCTACAAACACTGATACTGGACAATGTTTGTCAGGGCAGGGAAAGTTTAAGTTTGGACAAGTCAGAACTGACCAACGGAACAAAATTAATTGAAAGCATCCTGTCTTTATCCTCGTCACCCCCAACTTCCTGCAAGGTGACCTTATGTTGCCAGGGAGAAAAACACTTTTTCTTATTGTATATTTCACATGAACTGTTTCCGGTTGTTTTCTTTTTGTATATTTAGTTTTGTGCAAGTATAAATTCAGACAATGTTTAGTCATCTGACTGAACCCACCAGTGTTAAAATAATCAAGCTCTTCCAATGTATTCACACACACACACACACACACGTTTGGGTGTGTGTGTACATATACGGGGATAGATAGATAGATAGATAGATAGTATAAAACTTTATTTCTAACAATAGGATAAGACTGACCACAAAGTGGCAAATTAACAGCAGCTTTGGCACTTTCAGAGCGGGAAAGGGAGAAGTGGCCCTTGACAATAAGGCACCAAGAGCTGTTCCCCATCATCTCCATCGGATGCTGCCTGTGAAGCAGTAAAAAGATAGCAAGCCAAAAGGTATTTTCACTCGCTCTTTAAACTATTAAAAAATAACTCAATTAGCAAGGAGCTATACGATAAAATCGACTTAAAGTTATCAACTTTAAGTTCACTTAAGTTTAACTCAACAACAAACCCGAGAATTCGACCAAAAGTCAGTTTAACAGAAAACTCAACTAAAATTAAACGAAACTTAAAAAAATTAACCAAAAACTTAATGGTACTACAAAAGCTATTGAGAGACAAATAACTTTGTTTATTGGACTCTCTCTCTCTCTCTCTCTCTCTCTCTCTCTCTCTCTCTCTCAAATAAGTCCCACAAATTACAACTAATTTGCAACACTTTATATTTTCTATCTTTTCTCTTTTTTTTAATTCTTTTTTGCTTCTATTATATAAACTTTGTCATCTGTATTATCTTTTTGAATCAGTATTCGAAGTAGAAAATTGCAGAACATATTGTTTGAATTTACCCAATAAAGCACCATTAAAAATATTTTCACAATATATTGAAAATTCGGTAGTTTACCCATATATTGCGGAATTTTTTTTTATCGTTATTTTCCTTTATATTGTAAATTTGTTATTATTCCTTTAATAGATAGATAGATAGATAGATAATGAATGAATGAATGAATGAACTGAGATAGATAGATAGATAGATAGATAGATAGATAGATAGATAGATAGATAGATAGATAGATAGATAATG
Source organism: Sepioteuthis lessoniana (assembly GCA_963585895.1). NCBI lineage: Eukaryota > Metazoa > Mollusca > Cephalopoda > Myopsida > Loliginidae > Sepioteuthis > Sepioteuthis lessoniana. The sequence goes on along the minus strand of OY757910.1, from coordinate 88,305,936 downwards.
AATGAATGAATGAATGAATGAACTGAGATAGATAGATAGATAGATAGATAGATAATGAATGAATGAATGAATGAATGAACTTAGATAGATAGATAGATAGATAGATAGATAGATAGATAGATAGATAGATAGATAGATAGATATGACAAAAGTGATTATGAAAAAAAAAAGTAAAAAAGAATCAGGAAAATTAATAAGTGATGTAAAAAACAAAAGAAAACAGAGAGAGTACATAACGAGAATCAAAGAAAAGGAAAAATCGAGACAGACAAAATGAATCACGCAATGAACTAAGAAAAAAGAATAATTTTGAAAATAAAACATATAGGAAAAAGAGAAAGCCAAAAAGAAGTAAAAAAAAAAGAAATTGTCAAAAATGGAAAAAAGGCTGAAGCTGAAAAAAGAAAGAAAGAAAAAAAATATATTTATATTAATTACTGGGAATAGTTTGTTCTCTGTAGATAGCCAACCAGAAGAATCATGTAGGACTTCCAAATTTAGTATACTAATTGAATTAAAGGAATTTTTGAAACGATTTTATTCCTCATCGAGAAAGGAAAACTTTTATTGAGAGGTAATGTGTATCAGTAACGTGCAGAAAACCCTCTTGTTCCAGGACTTAACTAATGAATCAGAATTAAACTTTCCAAACTTAAATAAAATAAAATAAGGAATTGTCGAACTAAAATAAGTAATCACAAATAATGAAACGTTACTTATTAAGTCTATCGATCGTTCTTCAAACTAGAGATGTAAAATAAATACATAGAATTATTGTGTAGCTGCGACTAACAATCCTATCAAAAAACAAAAATGATAAAATCGATAAATCTCTGAAGTATTACTCGTTTAAAAAAAGACTTCATCAAAACCCAGTGAATCATGTGGCCTTGTGTCACATCTGAGCAAAAAGCTTAGTAAATTACAACAGAACCGAATTATTTTTTCCGCGGAACGATATTAACTGCATCAGGAAAAATGAAATATAATTGGTAAATATTTTTAGTGCAACAGTCGCTGTTCATAACTGAAACACAAATATGTAAATTTTTGATTGATAAAAAGATCGTAAAATAACCAGTTGGGATTTAAATATTGACCTCTGGGCACCTCTGGTGGTGTAACGGTTAGCAAGCTAGACTAGCAAACCTACACGAGTGAGTTCGAGTCTCATTGGGCGCCCCATTCATTCGGCCTTGTGCCACATCGAAGCAAAGATATTGACCTCTTAATCAGTGTAGACGGATACTTCAGCTAGTAACAAGAGAAATAAAAATGAATGTAATGAAACAACGATAAAACAAAAAAAACCCCTAATAAACAGGGATAAAAGAAAGAAAGAAAGAAAAGATAAAAGAAACATCCAAAGGAAAAACAAAAAAGAAAGGAAAAAGGATAAAGAAAGAACGAAACAAGGTTAAAGTATGAAACTAACAGAAGGAAAATAAAAAGAAAAGAAAGAAAGAAGGAAATAGGAATAAAAGAGAGAAATTGAATAAAGAAACAAGAAATCTAGAACCAAAATACACGAAAGAAAAATATATGAACACTTATCTCTCTCTCTATCTCTCTCTCTCTATCTATCTCCCCCCTCTCTCTATCTATCTATCTACCAATCTATCTTTTTTCTCTCTCTCCCCCCTCTTTATTTAAAAAAAAATACAAAAATGTTTTTTGGTGGGCACAAGGCCCAAGAGTTTGGGGGGGAGGGAAGGGGCGAGAACTGTATTTTCCTATGGAGCCCTAGCTAGTCACACTCATCGCCAACAATCATTATTCAGTCATTTTAATTCAATCATTCTATACAATGAATTCTCTCTCCCCCGTCTCTCTCTCTCTCTCTCTCTCTCTCTCTCTCTCTCTAGCTTATTTATTACCAACCATCCTAACTTAATCACCTTTTGCTTTTTTACAATCTACTCGAAAATGAACGGTAATATTATGACATTTTTTTCCTGTGACTTCAGCATCAATGAGGTCGATTTGCCATCGGGTTAAACATCTCGTATTCATCAGAAACATATTCTTATTAATATTGACACTGAAAATTTAATAAATCAGTCATAGATAACGCAAAAGTTATTGTTACTTGTTTGTTAGCGCGTTTCTGTTCAAGTTGCCGGAAGCTAAGACGATACGATTTCTTCACTTTCTAACACCTCTTCATTTCCACCATTTTTCTTTTTTTTAATATTCTCCTGTTTTGCCCTGTTTCTATCTTATTTCTGAAACTTTTCTTTTTCTCAAAGACTTTGGAACTGTTCTTAGTTCTCTTATAATTATGGGTGCCATTTTATCATATCTCAAAACTCATATAGATTTGTTTATTCATTTTCTAAGCCGTGCAGCAAATGTTTCTTCTTGTCTTACTTCTTTATATCTTCAGTATGACAAATAGTTCGGGAAGTCTCGGGATAGTTTGCTCCTACCTTACCATTACTCGTTGGTTTATCCTGACAAATTGTTGTAGTAACTGTGAAGCTCCGACCCACCTTGTTTGCAGGGCTTTGAATACACTGACTCTATTCCCTATAGAGGGTTACCAAACTATCCAAAAAGAAGGGGCGCGCTGGGTACGACTCTAAACTGCATCTGGTGATCCCATTTATGGATCAAATAGACCTGTTTGAAAATTAATATTATTCTAAACAGGAATACTTGAAACCATACATCTGTGTGCAGATTATTTGTATTAGATGGGAATACTTGATACCATATAATCGTGGGCAAAAAACACTCTTACGAAACAACTACACAGAAAATGTAAATATAAACGTAAAATGTGCTCGATTCCCTAACCTCTAGACATAAAATAACCCCAGGCAAGTGGAAATGCTGATAAGATCATTCAATCAAATCATGTTGTTCCTTTTTATAGATCAAATAGATCTGTTTAAAATTTATTGATATAAGATTGGAATACTTGAAACTTGCAAAAATAAAAACTGGCTCCAACATTAAATAACCCAATAAGATTTGATAGGCCATAAAACCAACCAAGCAATCAACCTTTCTTTGTTTTATTATTTCTTTTATTATGTGTTCACACCAGTATTAACCGATGGCTTAAAATAGAGAGCAATTGATTGTAAGTCTTTTCAATATACCATAACTCTTTTTAGTGTTCCACTTATTTCAGTAATGTTACCATCTAAATAGTTGGTTGGTTGGTTGGTTGGTTGGTTGGTTGGTTGGTTTTACGACATGTCAACCCTTGTTGAATCCTTTTATGCTGAAGTCAGTTTAACAATCATCGTCTATAATTATATACGGTGCAAAAATGAATCTTCATAATCATTTAAAACAGGTTAACACTTCATTACTTTAGTCACATGAATTTTACCCATAGATGAAACCCAAACAGATACTACCACTCAAGTTGCAATCAAGTGATGCTGAAAGCACCGGTTCTCACTCGATCGCCGAAGTTAAGCAGGGATGAGCCTGTTTAATAAATACACGAGTGCTCACTTGAGCAACAGCATATACAGTAAATAATCTAAGTGTTGCATATTGAACACCGACTCGACCAAGCTGTCAAACTAGGAGATGCACCTGTGTAAATTACAGGTGCATCCGGTCGAGGGATATCAGGATATAACTTTGACCGAGGACGGGTTGAATTGAGTGCGATTTGTGACGCTCACAAGAAGAAGGTGGACGACGAACAATTATATAACCCGGGTGAAGACAGGAAGTCAGTCAGTTGGAGAGAAGATGCTGGAATGAGAACCATGTCCCAACATAGGCTGGGCCCCCAGGCCCCCGGTTGAGCAGCCCAGGGGAACGGGAAAGTAAGGCTGTGATAGCCAGAAGAGTGGAGGTCAATATGTTGCAGTTCTGTTCGGTCTCCAACTCACCTCTCACACATAACCAATATCAACCCTTTCGCAACCCTTTCGAGAATAAAGTGTAAGAGGTATATTTTTCTGAAGAACTGTGTCTGCTCGTCTTTATTGTGTCCTTGTTATGATTCTGCATGCATCTGCATATGTGTATGTATAGTTGTTCATGGCTATACAACTATCTTGTGTGCCATATCTAAGCAAAGCTTTGTAAATAACAAGTTCTAGCATTCCGCTATTGTCAGCGCAATCTCGATTCTTTCTTGAGTTTTCAGTTCTTCACACTTTAATTTTAGACACTTTGAGACTGTTCGAAGCACTCCAACAATGATGGATGTTTTCCCATCATTTTTGGATAGCTTTTCTATTCCTTTTTTCAGTTCTCTTGAGCGGCCTAGATATTTTTCGGCTCATCCCTTTCTCTCAATGTACCCTACAAAAAGAGTTAAATCCACTACTTGAATAGTTTTCTCGTTTGGAAAAATGGTATATTTTGTTGAATTTGACAAGAGGATAAAAATAAGTGGAAAAATCGATAAATCAAACACAACCAATAACCCCTACCACCATCACTTAAACCTATATCTATTTTCCTCCCTGTTCTTTCCTTATCTGTCTCTTGTCTTTAGACTCTTTCCCTCCCTTTACACCTTTTTTTATATCCTCCTTTATTTTATCTATTTCCTCAATTGCTAAAAATGTTGAAAAACTCAAAAAATGTTTAGTCTTTAGTTCTTCTGTGAACAAAGAACGAAATATTACCACTTCACATCGTTTACAACAACCAACTTTGATCATCTGGTCAAGATTGAATGATCTATTAGAATTTCAAAGAATCTCAGAGCATTTTTATTTATTTTTTCTTTAAAATATGTTTTGACCGGGTCATTGGCCTAATGAGTAGAATGTTCGCCAATGGTCCGGGAGACTGGTGTTCAATCCCAGGTCGAGTCAAACCAAAGATTAAAAAATGGTACTTGATACCACCTTGCTTAATACTCAGCATTATTAGGTAAGGATCCAGGATAAAGTGGAGCAATCCAGGGAATGGAGTTACGCCCTCCCCTACATCTCGGTGTAGTAGCTATTGAAAAGGAAGCTTTCGATTCACCCTCTACTAAGGTCGCCAACTTTACTTTACAACTAAATATTTGTAGTGGCTAAATGTACGCTTAAGTCTTATGCCTTTTTTTAAGTATATGAATAACAATTGTTTGTACCTTTGACCACTTGGTTCAACACCAATTTATTTATTTATGTATTTTACCATCATTCACCATCACCATCAGTTACCATTTACCATCATCATTTACCAACTGGAAGCGGTCACAAGAAAATGTGATTTTGATATGTTAACAACCACATGTTTACGGTCAAACATTTTAAAAACAGAATATTCCTATTAAAATATTTTGTATTCATAATTGTACCAACTTCTTATATTCTTATATTATATCTAACATTCAGACTATGTATTTATGTGTGTGTTGCATGAGTATCTATATGTGTATAAATATATTTGTGCCTGTGCATGTTAGTATACAGTAGTGTCCAAAACTAAGGGACAAAATTTTAAAACCTAATATTTGTTAGAAATAACAACTGTGAAAAACTGAAATTTTGACAACTGGTAGTCGTTATCATCCATAATAACATACAAAAATTTGAATCATTTGCAAAGGATAAAAAAAGAATCATAACATTTATTTATTTTCAAAATAGGATCGTCCAAAAGTAAGGGACAAAATTGAGAAAAGCAATGTAAACAGCCAAAAAACAATAAAAATACATGTACAATCAATATTTAGTAAATGAGCCCTTGCTCTCAATGACAGCTGTACATCTTCGACTACAAGAACGAATCAGTTCTTGACAATCCTCGATACTAATTTTAGACCATTCTTCTTGAGGCTTCACCCACAAATCCTCCGTGCTAGTGGGATTTCTTTCCATAACTTTCACTCCTAAGGTCTTCCAAAGATTTTCTTTGGATTTAAGTCAGGACTTTGCGGTGGCCAATCCATAATTTCGAAATCTTGCTCGCTAAGGTAACTCATTACCACCTTTGCCTTGTGACATGGGGCATTATCTTACATAAATGTAGCCCTATCGAAACCTGAATTCTGTATCATTGGCACAACATGATCTTGAACAATGTTTTTATAGATCTGCCCGTTTACACGAGTTTGTAACCGGACAAGAGGCGTTGTACCTTGGCTAGAAGACATTCCAAATACCATGACGCTTCCGCCCACAAACTTGACAGTTTTCTTAGTACACTTTGCACATGATCTTTCACCAATACGTCTCTTTACATTGTTTTTTCCATCATTTCCAAATAAATTAAACTTGCTTTCATCACTGAAAAATACTTTTGCCCAATTTTCATATGTCCAAATTACATACCTGTTTGCAAACTCTAATCTCTTCTTATTCTTCGAACTAACAAGCGGTTTCTTCCTTGGGGTTCGATTAAACAGCCCTGTTTCTTGCAGTCGTCTAGAAACAGTCTGTCTTGACACATTAACACATGAGGTACTATTCATAACCCTTTTAATTTCTGTGCAAGACTTAAAACGGTCCTTTAATGACATACGCTGCATTATTCGATCTTCTCTTGCCGAAGTTTTGCGAGGTCTGCCGGTTTTAAAAGCACTAACTATTTTGCCAGTATCATTGTAGGATTTAACATCCCTGCCTACAACACTCTTGGAATGTTTCACTTTCTCTGAAATCTCTCTAATGGTGTGCTTTTCCTTGTGTAGCTTCACAATAGCTTGTCTCACAGAGTAATCAAGTTTTTGGCGTTTCGCTATGGTGCCGGCTGATGCAACGTTTACAAATGACTAAGTAAGACTTATTCTTTAGAGGAAATCAAAAAATTTGAATATAACATATTGTTTACATTGTTTTTCTCAATTTTGTCCTTTACTTTTGGACGATCCTATTTTGAAAATAAATAAATAATTGTTATAATTCTTTTTCTATCGTTTGCAAATGATTCAAATTTTAGTATGTTATTATGGATGATAACGATTACCAGTTGTCAAAATTTCAGCTTTTCACAGTTGTTATTTCTAACAAATATTAGGTTTTAAAATTTTGTCCCTTAGTTTTGGACGCTACTGTATGTGTGTGTTCATGTATTGTATGTGCATATATATGTATGTGCGTGTATGCACGTTTATTTTTTAATGTAATTATATATATATATATATATAGAATAAAGGACACAAATACATGTCATATATATATATATGTGTGTGTGTGTGTGTGTGTGTGTGTGTTACCCAGCAGAAATAGCATATCATAGCCCGATTTTTATCAAAACTATGTTCTGAAAATGCTCTTACAAAGAATATATCAATTTCCAGTCTAATTTGCAAATTAAGGGAAATTTTGTCGATCCCGTGTTCACACTGATCGTCATTTGTTTTTTAATCTTCCAAGAAACGTCTGTGGTCTCCCATGAACCATTGTTAAAATGTGTGCCCCTCGGGTTCACGTCTTGTCTATTGTTACCACGATTCAAATATTATTTTTTGTCAAAGTCTTTTGAATCGGTTGAAAAAAAAAAGACAGGGTAGTTTTCGTCATTTTCTTCTTCTTCTTCTTCTTCTCTAGTCTATCAAGGTGGTTCTATAAACTCTGTAAGAAGTCGTATTTCGATGGAGTAAGATCTGATGAATAAGGAAGGAATGGAATTTTTTTTCCTCGGAAGAGCTCTTCAATCTTTTTAAGACTTGATCGTTTCTGTGTAGTACCGTGCACTATCAGTCAATGGAACACCACACCTTTGGAACTGATTGATCAAGCTCGGCCACTCTTCATTCAAAGCCGTGTTTAAACGCTGACAACAGATGTCTGCTAAAATTGTAACATTTATTTGTAGAAACTCAAAATGGCGCATACAAACGGCAACCCATCAAACACTTACCAAGAATTTTCTTTGTCGAAGGTCCGTTTTGTAATGCATCGGTTCGCCTTCAATAAGCTATTGTCTGCATCAATTTATGTTATAAAATACACATTTTTCATGAAAAATCTATCCAGAAATGGCGAGATACTTTCACGAAAGTACTGGAAACTGCTGATCGTCAACGACCAGCTCCTTCGTACTGTCCCTAAAACGCACATTTTTCTGCTTTTTCCGGTGAAACGTCTGCTTCTTATGCATTTACAAGGAAATCAATTTATTTTTTTAGTTCTTCAACCATGACACTAATAGCGCTATAGACTTTAGACAAAAACAGGTCATTGTTACATTCAACTGTAAGATCTGTTCATTATACACTTCTTCAGCAAAAATCATCTTTTTAACCTTTCAAGTTCTGTAAACATATTCATTTTTAGGGTGGGGGACAAAGTTGTGTGTGTGTGTGTGTGTGCGCGCGCGCACGCGCGTAAGCCCCATAACTCAGTATTGGGGAAAAGGTTGCCTTGTTTCTCCTTCGTTTAGTCTATTGAACCAAATGATAGTGTAGTCTATGTTGTGCGTGGACTCACTATCAACTTACGCTAAATACCGGTTCTCGCTAGATCACAGTGGTTAAGCATTGATGAGACTGCTCAGTTCTTTAATGAGTAACTACTTGAGAACCCCTAATACCATAAGTAATCTCAGACCAGTGTACAGACTGATCAAAGCTCAGTAAATGACACAACGGCAGGTACTGTAAGCAACCTGAAGCCTATGTGCCAGAGGAAGCAAAGCTTAGTAAATCTCAAATCGTGCGTGTGTGTATTATCTATTGTTTTTTAAATGATTAATCATCTGTACTGAAAGCAGATCTTCCTTTTGGGGTCGAAGATCTTTCAAACGGACAAATGGTTGAGGACATTTTTGTAAGTCAGAAAAATATATTCAAGTAATGTACCAAAAGCCAATAAACTAATGAATAAATAAAGTTGTCTGCCCCTTCTTGCAGAATTCTCACGTTAGGTGGCCATATTGACGTTTCTCTTCAATCGAGATTTACGAATTAATGCCTCTAATTTCTAAATTTTATGTTCATTCAGACACTCAATTTGCTTGAACCCTGACTCATTTTTTAAAAATTAGATGCACTGATTTTTCTATTGTTGTCGAAAAATAGAGGAGGGTTCTTGAAATTTTGTTGACCGCACAGTATTCATCGAAAAAAATCAACCGAAAAAGGTACAATATACACTAAAATATGAAACTAAAAGAGAAAGTTGAAAATTACAACCGAGGAAAGAGTTTAAACCCATATTTGCCGTCTTGCGACAAATCTCATACGCTAAAGAATATCTGTCAACTGAAAACAACTAAATTCGAAATATTTACAAAAATATTAATACAAGACTTTTAAAGTATTTTCTTATAGTCCCTACCGACAGGAAAAAGGACGAAATATTTAAATGTAAGACATTGCCTGTGTATACAGGATGTCTAGCAACCTTACAAATGCTGAGGTAGCAAAACTGGACTTCCTCTCTTCATTTCTCTTTGGTTGGTTTTGGGCCATTCTCAGCTATGTTACCATCAAGAAAACACAATTCAGACATAAGAGACTTTTGCAGTGCTTCGTGGACGGACAAAAAAGTAAGTTTATTTAATTTTTATTATACTCTAACAAAGAAATCGGCGTGTGTATAAAGAAAGTTTAACAAGGAAAATTGCTGCGGTAATGTACTGAAGAATTATATAAAAATGTAACACAAAGCAACCAAAGTTCAGTTCACAAAAATTCATGTACGCAATGAATTAATAAATCTAACAGAAAATGCATTCAAATTTTGTTCTCGAGTGTAGACATTTTTATTTAAAGCAATCCATTTAAAATAAGGGCTGTGATTAGTCGCCATGTTGGTACATGTTTGAAATCGATGTCTGTTCAAGAATGCCAGGAAAGACAGTCCACGAAGCATGACGTGTAAATTTTTACCCTTTAACCCTATCCTATTTTAGCGAAAGCTAAAAATCAGATTCTACATTTTTTTTTTTTTTTTTTTTTTTTTTTTTTTTGCGAATACATGTAAACAGCTAGAAAAATATCCGTAAAGAAGAAATTTTGAAGAAAACTCCAATATATTAGAATTTTTGTGGCGGGGATAGCTTTGTTATATAAATTTAACGTAAAATGATCCCCTACTTCTGGATCAGCAAGCATTACTGACGACCAGAGATAGCGGAAAAGGGACGTGTAACAATTTTTTTTTTTTTTTTTTGTAGAGAAATCAGATGCGGAGGGTGGGTGTAGATTTTTCTAAAAAAAAAAGGGGGGGTTCTTTTTTATGAGTGATGAAAAGACTTAAAATAAAAAAAAAAATCTCCATTTGGTTTCACGTCGCTTTACCGCTATCTCTGGTCGTCAGTAATGATTGTTGGTTTGGAAGAGGGTGAAAAAAAAATTCAAAAATGTAAGGGTTGTCTTCAAAATTTCTTCTTGGCAGATATTTTTTTCTGGCTGTTAACATGTATTCGCCAAAAAAGAAAGAATCTGATTTTTAGTTTTCGCTAAAATAGGATGGGTTAAAGGGTAAAAATTTACTTTGACCCTGGCGGTGGGACTTAGAAAACGCTGACTGTATCCGCAGCAGATAGTCAAGATCCCCCTCCAAAGATTCAGTGTCCTAGGTATGACACTAAACTGCATTCTCTGGGGAAGCTCTCGAGCTCTGAGGAGTGAAGTGCCATTAATGCCAAGTCCACACTGTGCCAGAAAGTTTGCAGCTGGTAAGGTCTCATCTATGGGTAAAATCGATTTGCTTGTAAATCATTTAAAAATCGTTTATATCATATAAATGTGTGTAAATTAATTGTATAAAGAATAATCTCTTGAAGCTGTAATTGTTCACCAAGGATAATTATTAGCTACTTGACGACGAAACTCTGGGCAAACAAATGATTATTGTTAAATAGAAAATAGTTAATTGACACCATAAAATTATTGGTTTTTAGATAGGAATACTTGAAACCATAACTGTGTACAAAAAATACAAACTCTTTAGAAATAACCACACAAAAAATGTAAATATGACGCAGTTGCCTAACCTCTAGGCATAAAATAAGCTCAGACGGGTTAATATGCCGTTAAAATCACTCTAACCCTGATTTTAAAAACAATAATGAAGATAAAAAAAATATCTTCTACATTGTTCTGAAATTACCTTATACTAAAAAACAAAAAAAAAAAAACAAAGAAAAACTGTTTTGATTTTGTTTTATAATGTTATTGCTTATTCTTTTGATTTTTTTTTTTTTTTTTTTTTTGTTTAAATACAAAAATAATTTTCTTTATTACTTAAAGCTGTGTAATGTCATACTTAGTTGAGTGAATTTCTTTCCAATTCTAAACAAGTATTTTGAAGAAAATAGGTCGATTTCGTGAGATCTGTACAATTTAATGTTTTCTTTCGGGTAAACAATCGTCGCGTATGAGAAAGAACACTATAAATACGAACGATCAGCGAGTAATTATTCTTCGAGAATGAAGAAAGCATGTCTATAACTTCCGCTGCAAAGATAGGGACAAAAAGATAATTTCTCTCCTCCCTTTAAAGAAGAGAGTATTTTCACCCATATAGAATTAGGCCTTCTTATCGAAAGTGAGGGGATCCTCCTCACAATAAATAGAACGCCTATCAAGTATAACAGTTGCCAATACAATGTTTGGGTGTCTGAAAAATAATCGTCGATTTCATTGCCTACGAAAGTATAAAACCAACTATTATTTTCCAAACAGCGAACAACTTTATTCCGAATACAATTGGTAAAATATGGGACGGGTCTTTGTTGATTAATATCAAACAGTATATTCCGCAGTTTTCCAGCTTGGATATCGATTCAAAAAGATGATACAGACGACAAACTTTTAAGAAAAAAATTTATATTGGAGAAAGAAAAGGAAAGATACAAAGGATAAAGTGTGGCAAATTTCATGTGATTTGCCGGAAATCATATCGGAGAGAGAGTGTTCGATAAACAAAATTATTTGAATTTTAGTAGTATTTTGTGGTTTCGTTGAATTTTTTAGTGATTTTTCAGATTTCGTTTAATTTTAGTTGAGTTTTCCTGTTGACTTTTGGTCGAATTATTGGGTTTTGTTGTTCAGTTAAATTTAAGTGAATTTTCTATTTCGTCGACTTTCAGTTGAACTTTTCGGATAGCCCCTTGCCTATTTAGTCCCATTTTTAACAGTTAAAAGAGCGAATGACAAACACCTTTCTGCTAGCTATCTTTTTTTTTTCTGCTTCACAGGCAGCATCCGAGGGCATACTGAAGTTTCCAAGTTGCTGTAGAAGCGAATGGTGGGGACAGCTCTTGTTGCCTTACCGTTTTTTTTTTTTTTTTTGCTCACTTATCCACTCTGAAAGCGCCAAAGTTGCTATTAATTTGCCACGTCGTGATCACTATATATATATATATATATATATATATATATATATATATATATATATATTAATTTTTTATAATGTATCCTTTTTTTTTTTGCCTCCCACCCATGCGCTGGAAAAGTGGCATCAGATGCCCATAAAAGCTTTACGTAGTAGGTATGTAGATTTTCAATGGTCTTGACCAGTGATAAAATTAAAACTGATCGCTTGAACCAGTTTTAAAATTAGTTTCGCTGAACCATTCCTTGGATTGTTGTAAAATTAAACATTTCCTTTGTCTAATGTTGAGCTTCTTCCTTGATACACTCCTTGTAACCAAATTCAATTTCCATTCACTGTGCAATAAATTAAGTGAATATATCGCTTATTTCTTTGTTTCGTGATGCCATAATAAGAGGGATTGATTTTTCTTTTAAATTGTCTTCAATTTCAAGATTTTTTTAATACAAAAAATTACACTGAATGAAATATTGAATCATATAATAATACTCACACCAACAAACACCTGGCAATGCTAAAACTGACTTAACAAATGAAAATCCGGATCTATTCGCTCAGAGCGGGATTTTTAGTTAATAATTCTATTTCATTCATTAAAAATCACTTACCATAGATTAGAATTAAAATTTCGGGCATTGTTTTAATTTTACTACATCATTATTATACAATCTTCTTTATTGTTAAAGGCATATTTTAGAATTCAGTATTTTTATAAAATAATTTATCTAAAATATTGTTTTTGAATGTTTTCTTTCGTGGAAATGCGTCACTAGTGACGCCGAAAAGATTTAGATTTTTACGGTCAGAGCCAGATCTTTCGTTCATTTAAATGACCCATATATTTCGAACTAGTTGAATGTGAACGCGATACATCACTAGTGACCACGTGCTCAATCAGGCATTCTGCCAAATGTACAATATCTGGCAGCTAATCTACATGATCCAGCAATGTTCGCTCTCCTATTATAAAGAGATTTATTAATGCAAACAAGTAAATTCACCCATTTTGGACACTCATCCTTTTATTGACCCTGCCAAAATCTTATTCACCCCTAGGGGTCGATATAGGCCATTTTGAGAAGCCTTAGTCTAATGTAAATTCAATGTTTCCTCAACAGAATACTTAACCTGAATTTATTGAGTCAAACTTATTGAATTGTAAAATTTAAAGTTTTCTTACGTCCAACATATTTTTTCGCGGAATAGGGGCATTTTTTTTTTATTAATGCTAAAAATTGTTTAGCTTCCATCTGCATTTGCCTCTTTGGGAAGCAACTCCGGCAATGAACCTGACTCTTATTCCTTTTAAACAAAGGGTAGTTGCTGCCGAATGGATGTGGGTGGGGGCTGAATCAAAGCTCTTCAAAGGCATCAAGCAATGAGCCTGACTCCTTTTGAATAGGCGATGCCCGGGGATACGCCCCTCTTGAAGCTAAGCTCTTCAAGGTATCAGCAGGAATTGAACCAAATGCTGAATTAATTCACAAACAATCGCTTCCGAGATTAGTTTGCTATCACTTCGCAGCAGATGCTCTTGATAGGAAGGGAGGATGATACTGAGATCATGGCCAAGTATATTAATTGATAGATTTTTGCCCAAACCGTTTCTCATTATAATTATCGATATCGAACAATAGCCAGACTAATGACACATTCCAGCTGTTCTTTGGCTCTAAAAGAGCGATAGAGATACGCTGTTTGAAATAAGACTGATCAAATCTTTAAAATCATATTTTATTTATTTATTTTGTCTGTCGTGTTTGAGCGCAACAAGATGCTGGTGGAGAATTGTTGAGGTGTTAGTTTGATTGAGTTCGCCTTCTGTGTTAGTGTTTCCGATTAGAGATTGAATGCAAAAGACAAAATTTCTCTCTCATTCAATATATATGAAAAATGTATCGAATATGAATGTTGATCGCGATCAGTATATCATTATTGAGGATTATGAACTTAATGGTACAGTCATTCAAGGCGTTACTATTTATGTGAGGTGGTATACAATTATAAATATATGAATGCTTATATTTTATACATAGAAGTTATGTCAATCTTACTTATATCTATCAGTATGGTTCTCTCTCTCTCTCTCTCTATACTGGGAGGGTGAGGCATATTGGCTAAAACGCTGGACTTCATCGTAGAAAACAAGTTCTAACTCGTGGTCTAATGCTAATTACGTGGCCTTACTTCGTAACTACCACATGCATTTCCGGCTAGTTGGTTTATCATTTCCCTCTGTGCCTACGTTTTATTTGAAAGATCCTTAGATTTAGGAAAAAAAACATTTATCCGGAACTTCTTCAGCCGATAGGGGTGGTTCGTTAGAATAAGTTGCTTGTGTGTTGGCAACTCAAAGACAAAGACTTCCCGTTAGCAATTACCAACTGTTGATTGAAACATAGAGGTGTAACAATAATGTATATATGGAAATTGTCGCTTTCTGTTGTATTTGAGAGACAGACAAATGAGGAAACTAGCGGGTGCAGTCTTACTCAATTTTTCGGAGAGTGAGGCTTTTGTTCTTGGAGAGATTACTTTTCTTCTTTTTCTATTTTCGCTAAGCCTAAAACATCTATTTTTATAGAGGATTCCACTGGGAATAAACATTCCCAATTTGCTAACCAATCCCAGATCATTTCGTATTCTACTTTTTGACTGGTCAGCCAATCAAATGAGTCCACGCCTTATGGAGGAGTACCTTTTTTCACATTAAACAAATCAAAGATCTGATTAATCTACCCAAGAATTTGACTTGTTAAACCCAAGGTTGATTGCTTTTTGTTTTGACAATTTGAAAGTTTGCCTAGTCTTAGTCACTCACTGACCTTTTAAATTGACGTATGAATTTCTTTCAAAGTCAATAAGTCTTTTATATTTTTATAACAAATAAAATTCATCATGCTCTCCATGGGTTTTTAGCGCCAGTAAATACCTCATATTGTTATAAACTTCAGTCACACAATTACGTTCATTTTCGGACTTCTTCTTTGAGAAATGTGTGAACGCACCTAGCTATGAGTTAAATAGTACCATTACTGTCGTTCTACAAGGATAGCTTTGACAATAGATAACCCACGAAAGTTGATATACCATTAAACAACGAAACAAAAACCAAGCCTAAATAGATGTGCACGTTTGTTTAAGCGCTATATGAATTCTCACTATATATTGGTCACTCGACCAGGTGTAGTTTAGTGACATATCCAGTATACCCCTTTTAGCGGTGTTTTACCTCCCTTTCTGCGGCGGATGCAGTTAATATATTATAAGCCCGGCCATTAGGGCAACTCTTTGCTTAGGGAAGGTGTAACTACCATTTCTAAACACAATTCTGAGATGCTGATTAAATTTCTTCCAACTGTGTCATGGGTATACCGGTCCATTGGCCTAATGAGTTGTGTTCGCCAATGGTCCGGGAGACCGGAGTTCAATCCCAGGTCGAGTCATACTAAAGACTCAAAAAATGGTACTTGATTCCGCCTTGCTTAACTCTCAGCATTATAAGGTAAGGATCAAGGGTAAAGTAGAGCAATCCAGAAAATGGAGTAACGGCCTCCCTTACACCTAGGCGTAGTATCTATTGAAAAGGGAGCCTTCGGGTTGCCCTCGACTGAGGTCGCCAACTTTACTAAGTGTCATGGGTATATTGCTAAACTGCATCTAGTGGTAAAGCTTTAGTTCAGAAAAGAATTTAGTACTCCTCAATTGCCATTAATCCCAGGTCCCTTCCGTCTCGGAGATAGCATTTGTTAGGATCACGTCTATTAGTCAAATAGATCTATTTAATGATTATTCGTATTTAATGTGACCTTGTACAAAAAAAAAAATATCTTAAGAAACAACAAAAAACGTAAATACGAATGCAATTCCCTAACCTCAAAGCATGAAATCTCCGTAGATGGATTGGCATATCATTAAAATCAATCTTTCTATATTTTTCTTCCTTCGTCATTCTTTTTTCTTTCTTTTACTCTGCATCTTATCTCCTTCCTTTCTTTCTCTTTCCTTCACATCGGTCTTTACTCCTACTTTCTTTTTCTCTTCATTGTTTAAACTACTTGTTATTATGTGTTACTCTTATCAAAATTCAGCTCAATCGACTGGGGCTGTAGAATACACACACTGCATTTCTGGAACGACGTAAGACCACCCCCAACGAGTGTCCTGGATATGATACTAAACAATCCGATGAAGTTGAAGAAATGCTGGAAACTTGGAGAATGCAGAGTACCCCTTCATTGCCATCGCTCCCTGGTATTCTGTGACCCGGAATGGTAGCGCCTGATAGGGTCCTATCTATGTGTCAAATAGAACTGTTTGACATTTCAACCGTGTGAAAATAAATGATTTATGCTAAATTGAATTGTTAGAAATATAACTGTTTGATCATTTAAATGTGTGTAAACAAATGACTGATGTTTAATTGAATTGTTAGTGATAAATAGCAATACTTGAAATCATTTTAATATCTGCAAAAACTGAATTTAGGTTCGTTTAAAAACATTATCAACAGAATGTGTTTACAAATCATATATATTTAATATGTGTATATAGAGGATTTGGCATTAAATAACCTAAAATAAGTTGATATGCCATAAAATGAAAGCCATCCAAATTATATACATTTGATATATATGAATGAAGAGGATTTGGCATTAAATAACTTACGATGGTTGATATGCCATTAAACCAAACCAATTATCAATATTCCAAACGATAACCAAAAGTGATTTCTTCCAAACATTGCTCATGAAAGATTTCAGCAATCGTTATTGGCGACCTTGGAATCTTTGATTTTAATTCTGTAGCCGTTCATCAACGATTGAACCGAATAGAATCCCTCTCATTCCCGAAATCTTTAAATTATCAAGAGATTTGCTACGCTTAGCATAAATGCTCAACAGCGAACATTTTAAATTTTCAGCGCTCCTACATTTACGAATTTAGTGTCAATATTTTTGCCATTTATTGATCTGTTAGTTATATCTAAGGCTAAATTTTCTGAGTTTATCGCGACACAATCGCAGTTATCTTTTTTATAGTCATCTGGCTGTTGCTATTTTCCAAAAGTAATTTATAAAATTTGTTTAATCTATTTCTGTGTGTGTGTGTGTGTGTATATATATATTGTGTGTGTAGTTGGGCAGCATTTCTTCGTTGAGACATATTTGGTTAAATAGTATAGACGTCATTTGTCTACATATTTTTATGTGGATCAGTTAAAGTCCCGTTATGGATGTCATTATAACCGGCCAAAGTTGGCTAATGAATTTTTCGTAATTAATTGGTTCGTAAGTACTTTCGGACCCATCTTGGACCATCATCGAGGGTTATGTATATTCCAGAAGTGGTACAACCTTTGCAAGAATTAAGCGTTAAGTGTTTATACTTGAGATTATATATATATATATATATATATATATATATATATATGTGTGTGTGTTCCAACCGACTTGGGCTGTAGAATATACTGACTGCATCTCTACAGAGGGGTAAGACTCCACCATCAAGTGTCCTAAATATAACGATCTGATGGTGAGGCTCTAGCCCTGGAGATGTGGGAGAAGTAGAGTACTCTTTCATAGCTATTGCTCCCAGGTCAACTCTGGCTCGGGGTGGTAGCACCTATAGTGTTCTATCTATGGGTCAAATAGAAGATTTTTGAGATTTTAAAACTATGCGCAAACAAATGACATACTAAATTTAATTGCTTGAAATAGAACTGTTTGATCATTTTAACTATAAATAAATGACTGATGTTTAATAGGGTTGTTAGTGATACATAGCAATACTTGAAATATTTAACTTTGTTGACTTATATTAAACATATATGATTTGTAAACATTTTAAAACCAGATTTGGCATTAAATAACCTACAATGATTTGCATACCACAAAACAAAACCAAACGTGTCGGGGTATATATATATATATATATATATATATATATCGTGCTGCTAGCATGGATTTCCCTGACTCTCCCTCGCCATTCGTTTCTATCGTCCATCGCATGCAGCAAGGTCTAGTGTCATCAAAATAAGAATAAATTTATTTCAAGAACGAATTATTAATTGAAGGAAAAGATGCTAGATATATGATGACTGCACCATGAATATTTTATGTATTTTGTATCCTACATTCCTTGAGTATACGTTTAGTATTAAAAGGGGGATATATCGTAAAAACCGGGCGTAAATTGACAATAGGTGACTGGTATATTGAAGCGTTTTCTATACATTGTCGTTGTGATAGATTTATCTTTATTTAATGATATGCATTTTCATTTTTTTTTTTTTTTTTTTTTTTTTTTAAGTTATATTCAAAGATTTTACAAGCCAAGTGCAGGGGCTGTAGAATACACAGACAGCATTTCTGCAAAGGAGTAAGACCCCCCCACACACACCAAACAAGTGTCCTGGATATAACATTAAACCATCTGAGGGTGAAAATCCAGCCTGGAAGCATTGGGTAATATGGAATACCCCTTCATTGCCATTACTCCCAGGTCAGTTCTATCCCGAAGTGATAGCACCTGATAGTCCTGTCTATGGGCCAAATCGAACTCTTGGACATTTAAACTGTGTACAAACTCATGACTGATGTTTCAATGGAATTGTTAATCATACATACCAATACCTAGAACAATTTAACTTTGCGCTAACGAATGAGTAATGTTAAATACAATTATTAGGGTTAAATAGCAATAATTGAAGCTCTTTAACAGTGTGCCTAAATTGAATTGTTATCGTTACCTAGCTATACTTGAAACCATTTAACTGTGCGCAACTAAAAGAATTTATGTTAGGTTGCAATATTTGAAACCATTTGAGTATAAACAAATGACTAACTCTAAATAGAACTTGTCGTATTATAACATTTGGATCCATCTAACTGTGTGCAAACAATAGTAATACTTGTATGCAAACAAATAAGCTCAGATTCATTTAAAGATAAGATTACCTACATACTATTGACTTAAAAATGATGTGTATAACCATTTAACCGAATGCGAAAAAATGACCACTGGCTTGTTTGTAAATGTTCTCTGCAAACTATGTGTTTACAAATCATGTATAATGTTCATAAAGATGATTTGGCATTAATTAACCTACAATGGTTGGTATGCCATAAAACTCAACCAAACTAATCAAAGATGTTACCGTCATAAGATAAATTATTTTTCATTCTGATGACGTTGGACCAATTGTAAAACACATTACATTGCACAGTGAAGCAAAATAATGATTTACATGACTGACTCTGATGCTAAACTGAATCAGGTGGTGAGGCTTCAATTCTCGATCTCTGGGGAGAGTCATTATTCCCAGGTCCACTTTGACTCACAGTGGTAGTACCTGTTAGCCTCATTTATGCGTTTAGTAGATCTGTTTGAAAATTGATTTTACTTTGGAATACTTGAAACTTTGACTGTCATCAAATTATTTTTAACTTAAAGCTATAATTGTTAACAAATGATTATTAAACTGGGAGAAAAAAATTTCTAAGGGAACAACCCAATGTTGCTGTGGGATGTTGTGAGCAAACCCTGGAAGCAGCACCCTACAAAATAGTTGCTGGATGACTACTTACATCTTATCTTGCATACCGACCAATTAAGGCATGCTGCGCACTTCTGGAAAAGTAAGGACTAACTCATAGATGACGTTTTCCCCTGGATCCCTATTCGTGGACTCGCCAGTGTTGGTCAATTAGCAAAAACTTGCATTCATTAACTCTGTGCTGATACTAGTTGCCGTCAGGATGACTTACCAAGAATAATGATCGATAGTGACTGATGGCGAGTGGTATTCTTGGGAATATGTGCTGCCAGCACGCCTGGATGATGATTATTAATAACTTGAAACACTTTAAACTATATAATAGTGAGCAGATTATGATGAGAAAGGAATACTTGGAACCATATGAGGCCTGTTGGCTGGAGCTATAGAATACACCAACTGCATCTCTGTAGAAGGATAAGATTCTATCTCTGAGTGTTCTCAATATGGCAATAAACAATCTGATTATGAGACTTCAGTTCTAGAACTCTGGGGAAGGTGATGTACCACTTCATTGCCATTACTCTCAGGTCCACTCTGACACAGTTGTAGTATCTATAAGGTTCTCATCTATGAGTCAAATAGAACTGTTTAACAATTTAACTGAGTGCAAACAAATTCCTGATGTTAAATTGAATTGTTAGTGTTAAATAGCGATGCTTGAAACCATTTACTGCGTGTGAATAAAATTATTGGTGTTAGATAGCAATACTTGAAGCTATTTAATTTTGTGCAAGCAAGAGATTAATGTTGACAAGAATTATTTGTGATTGATAGGAATGCTTGAAACCGTTTAACTGTGTACAAAAATAGAATCATAGGTATTACAAACCAATACCTGGAATCATTTAACTGGAGGCAGATGAACTGTATTCAGTAGAATTATTAGTGTTAAATAACAATACTTAAAACCATTTGAATGCATTTAATAAAACTGTTTGTGGGAACACTACTTGAAACCAATTCACAGTGTCTAAACAAATTATTAATATTAAGTTGAATCACTTGTGTTAAATGGAAATATGTGAAATCATTTAACTGTGTAAACAAATGAGCTCTGACTTGTTTAAAAAATGTTATCTAAAAAAAACTATTCATCTCCTAATATATATATATATATATATATATATATATATATAACAGGATTCGCATAAGATGACCTACAAAGGTTGATATGCCATGAAACACACCCAATAAACCTTGAAACCATGTGATTGTTCAAACAAATTGTTGTTAAATAAGAATGGTTACTTGAAACCACAGAATTGCTCATAAAAGATTGACTTCAGCATTAAATAACCCCATATTGGTTGACATGCTATAAAACCGGCCAACCTATCCATGCATCCAATAGACGTTTGAAAATTATTGACATTAAATAGGAATACTTGAAACTATACAATTGAGTGCAAATAAATTATTATCAAAGCCATCGCCCTAATGAGTAGAGTTTGCCAATGGTCCAGATGACCAGGGTTCAATCCCAGGTTGAGTTATACCAAAGACTCAAAAAATGGTACTTGATGCCACCTTGCTTAACACTCAGCATTATAAGGTAAATATCAAGGGTAAAGTGGAGCAATCTAGAGAAAGTAACGTCCTCCCCAACACCTCAGTATAGTAGCTATTGAAAAAGGAGCCTTCACGTCACCCTTGACTCGGTGTTATATAATTAAGGAATGATTTTTTTAATATATTAATCATTTTTTCGTTAATCATATTTTATCATTCCGTTTGGTAAAGCTTCGAGTCATTTGGTGCAGTTTTACGCTCATGCGCGAAGGATATGACAATCACCATTTGTTATAATAAGCCCCCAGACAGGAATTTGGGCTGGTGAATGGATGACGTCATGCCGAGAAGATATGGTCCTGAGATTTTGAGGATTTTAAAAAGACGTCAGTTGAGATTGGACCATTGAAGCGAGAGTTGGATTTTGACTGTTGAAAGATGTAGTTGGATTTTTTGGATCTCTACCCACAGATCTTAAATATCATAAGATGTGCCATGCATTGGGGTGGGGTCTGCATAGTATGGTCAGCATAGACTTTTAAGAATTGTGTCTCTCTCCTCGTGTCGTCATGGACTGAAGCCAGAAATTAATAAACCTGTCCGTACCTGAAACAACAGAGTCCACCTGTATTTTTATTATTGATATCACCAAATTATACAACATAAGGTCACTAACTTTACTTGATTATTATTAGATAGGAAGGGTTATTTGAAACCATATGATTGCTTGTAAAAAGATTGATTTTGACATTAAATAACCCCACAAGGGTTGGCATGAAGTAAAACAAGCCAACCCATCTATGCATCCAATAGATGTTTGAAAATTATAAACATTAGATAGGAGCAGCTGTTGTATTGATACTGCTGTATGGATGCACTACATGGACGCTAACAAAACGGCTGGAGAAGAAGCAAGACAGCAATTACACAAGAATGCTGCGAGCAATATTGAACAAGTCCTGGCGGTAATACCCCAAAAGACACCAACTATACGGCCACCTGCCTCCCATCACGAAAACTATCCAAGTTAGACAAACCAGACATGCAGGACACTACTGAAGATGCAGGGACAAGCTCATAAGTGATGTACTCCTATGGACCCCCACATATGGCCGGGCAGAAACTGGACGACCAGCACGAACATACATCAAGCAGCTATGTGAAGATATGGGATGGAGCCCAGAAGACCTGTCAGAAGCGATGAACGATAGGGAGAAGTGGCGAGAGAGGGTCAGGGATATCCGTGCTAGTAGCACGTCATGATGATGAGATAGGAATACTTGAAACAATACAACTGAGTGCAAATAAATTATTAAATAGGAATAGTTATTTGAAACCATATAATTGCTTATAAAAAGATTAACTTCAGCATTAAAAAAAACTGAACAAGGGTTGACATGCTGTAAAACCAACCTACATAACTCTTGCACTTCTTCCCATCTGAAAAAAACCTTTGAAAAAAAAATAGTTGACATGCTTCTTCAATAATCAGATTTAGCTGAAAGATAATTTAATGTGGAACTTGCTGGTGGGGGTACCAACAGTGGGAAGTATAGGAATTAAAACTCACCGGCTGCAATCCTAATTGGCTTTGTTATGACTGCAAATAGTACAAGGCGGATGGAAACCATTGTTCTGGTTATATAGAGAGCAACAATTATGGGTCGGTTAGAGTTGGAGGAGCTAAAAAGCCTATGACCATCAGATTATGCTTCCAGTTGTCTTTCTTGTTGAATTAGGTTAGGCTTCTTTGGATGCAATAAATGGCTCGATAGAAAACAATTTTCATTTTGTTGGGAGGAGGAATTTCATCTATTTTTATGGCATAAATCCGTGAAAATAAAGTATTGTTATTGGTCATCTGAAATGATATCTTTGTCTGTCTGTCTGTCAAATTACAAAGAAATTGTTTGAGGAATGCTGATGAAAACCAGATGAAAGATTTATTGGATTAATGTCTTGAAGGAATGATGTTTTTCTGACAGTTCCTCAGAAGATGGTATTAAGACAGATTCAGAGGATAAATCAGATAAGAATTTTTTTTCATATCATAAAAAGAATTTAGGAACATGCTTTTTTTTTTTTTTTTTTTTTTTTTTTTAAATAAGCATTGGCAAGGATATCTATCATTGCACAGAGCTGGTGGAAAGGACTTTATATAACAATACTAATATTACTATTGTTATGCTTGTTGCTAGGTAAGATACTTTGTAAAGTCCTCACTCACCAAGGACCAAAATTAGCATTAGTATATTGGTGAAATACTAATATTGAACACAAAGGAAGGAAAGATAAGCCCATTTGCGCATACAAGAACATTTAATATTTTAGATATGATATACATACCTGTGGTATTAAAAGAAAGAATACACAAATATGTCCCAATGGCTAGATCTACATACATATTGTTCCACAAACAAGCAGTATGTAGAAGGGGAACAATAGAAAAAAGAATTATTTGATGAGTCTCAATAAAATAACCATGTAGCTTTACCATTACTTGGTAGGAACTTCACTATGAATCTTCTATTCCAAGAAAAGAAGTAAAAAGAGATTAAGAAATGGTTTCCGTGACTGTCATGCGGCACCCTAATTGATTCCTAATGGACAAGTCCATTCACTGAGGAAGATAATTATTTATTATCTCCCTACTGTACAAATAATCTTTTATAAAATTAAACTTCATACAAGTTTGGAGCTGATGTTAAATTATTACTGTTACATAGCAATACCTGAAACTATTTAACTTTGTACAAACATGCATTTAATAGTAAATAGAATTATTCATATTAGGTAGAAATTCTTGAAACCATTTAACTATGTACCAAAAAATTATTAGCTCAGGCTTATCTAAAAATGTTATCAATAAAATGTGTTTACAAATCATACATATTTAATATATATGCATGAACAGGATTTGGTATTAAAAAAAACAACAATGGTTGATATACCATAAAACCAAACCAAACCAATTGTGTTTTATGGAGCATGATGGGAAGAATAATCTAATTTGCAGGGCATTCTGGGAAGGGAAGTCTATTTTAAACTGGATAGGTATTTATGAGGCTATATTGTATCAATTTTGTGATTTGTTAATTTACTGTATAATTCTAAATTTATTTTCTACTGTTTTTATTCATCATTAGTTATTTAATTCTTATTCTATTTTATCTATTAAAAACACATTTTTTTAGACAAGCACACACACACACACACACACACACACACACATATATATATATATATATATATATATATATACGTATGTATGTGGATGACAATATAGATATATACTCCCCTACCCCCGTAGGTTTGAGTTCTCTAGCGAATGAAGTAATCGTGTTGCCATTAGTGTTTATTGCAAGTCTCTTCATGTATGAATTGAGATCTCGGTAGCCGTTAAGCTTGGATTGGCATTTGAGTCAACCGAGTTTCGATCCCAGCTACGGTAAGCTAGTATGTCTAGCCACACTGATGAGTTCTGATAGAATGAAACAGATCTGTCTGTGGATGACTAATTAATATATATATATATATATATATATATATATATATATATATATAATTGTTAGTCGAATAAGAGAAAAGTAAATATTTTAAAAATAAAAACGTCTGCAAATGAGTTTCAATGTGGTATTTTAGGGTTTTATAATTATTTCTCAACAGGTTTTTCAGAAGTTGAGCTCTTTTTCAAGGGACTAATAAAGTGTTTTGATTGGGGGTGTGATTCATTTCAATTCAAATTTTTTTTTTCCTCATTTGACTTAGTGAATGGTTGGCATATATATCTAATTTTTTTTTCCCAACTGTAGTGGAGGGCGACCTGAAGGCTCCCTTTTTAATAGTTACTACACTGAGTTGTAGGAGAGGGTGCTACTCCTTTCCCAGGATTGTTCCACTTACTCTTTATTTGTACTTTTATAATGCTGAGTTTTAAGCAAGACATCAAGCTTTATTTGTGTAGTAATGAAGATGTTGAATTAGGGTTTCCTTGATATGACACCAAACTGTGTACACTGGCAAAACTCTAATTCTGGATCACCAAATCAACACAGCTTAGAATATACTGACCTTTTTTTTTTTTTTTCCCCTCCCATCTTAAGAAGGAACTTGTATTGTAACTGTAATTGTCCTCAGAAATGGAGACCCTCACTCAAATCGTTGATAAGGCTGTTTACATTTCACATAGTTCTACCTCATTTGGAAAAGGTATTCAGCTAATAATTCCCCCTCCCCAGCTATGGGTAAATAGTTGGACATTTTGGACTCTTTAACTTTGGTATGGCAACCAGTCTTTGAAAAGGATAACTGAATAAAAACCTGTTAAACTCTGCTTAAAAATTGACCTTGGATCACATCCTACAAGTGGTTGGGTAAATATATATGTACTGACTGGATCTCTAGTAGAGCGGTAAGAATCCCTACATGAACAGGGTGTCCGAGGTATGACACTAAACTGCATCTGATGATGATAATTATTACATGGCCTTAACCTCCTCAAAATTTGTTACAACAACTATGATTTATCTATAAGCAATAACACCTTTCCAAAGAGCAACATATCAAATGAATACAGATTTAACTGGAACTTGAACTCCATGTAGCACTTCTATAATTTTTTTTTTTCACCCAGTAACTATCACAGCATATTTAACACTTATTATTTTCCATTAAGCCGTTATCTTTGTCTTGTGGTCTATTGCTAGCAATAAATTACCAAAGCAAGGATGTTTTACTTGTAGTATTGGCTCTTAGGAACCCTGTGTTTATTGATAATCTTTGAAGAAAAACCTTTGTGAAATAGACTCGGAAAAGAATCAATGGTGGATATCAAGATCTTAAAAAGACCTGCTTCACCAGTGCACCAAAGTAATTTGTAAGAACATCAAGTGAACATTGCGGAGAAGAGAACTAATAATTATCATCTCTTGAGAGAAAATCAGGAAGTGTGGATATGTCCATAATTTACACTGGATTTAGTAGATGAAGTAATGAAGTGAGAATTCTTTTGAAAACAATGCTGCAAATAGCTGTTGGTTTCTGTCGGAATTCTTGTGATGTTATTTGTGCTGGATTTTATTTATGCTTCTTTGTTTCCTTTATCTCAAAGTGCAAAATAGAAAAAGATTTCACATCTTGGAGAGCAAAAAAAGAAAAGAACTATTTTTAATTTCATTCAGGATTACTTAATAATGTAGCATTCAATTCTTCATGCTTTCTTTATCATTACCACTTCACTTGACCAATCTTTTTCATTTCATGTGTCAGCCATTATAAACAAATGTGTGTCCTGAGTTTGACAATATACTGAATTTGTTGCTTTGTCAGAGGCACTTAGAATACACTGTCTGCATGACACTAAACTCCAATTTTGGAGCTCTGAAGAGAGTGGAGTTACCTCTTCATGGCCTTACTCCCAGGTCTACTTTGAATCTGCTTGAGTCTCATCTATATGTAGATTGGTTTAAAAATTATACTAGATGGGGAATATGTGATACTATATAACTGAAAAATTTCTATTGAGAATACTTATTTAAAACTATAATTGCTTACTAAAGATTATTATTATTTACTTGAAACCATTTGATTGCAAATTATTGGTGTTAAATAGAATGCTTAAAACCACAGAACTGAGTACAAATCATTTCTATTCGATAGAAATTCTAGATATCTGAAGGGGGAAATCAAGTCCTATGCACAAAAGACATGAACTCATTTTTGGGGATTTTCTTCCCATTCATCACAATATCATAAAACAGTAAAAAGAAATGTTTATAGACAAATAAAAGTGCTGTGGATCATTGAAAATATAATTATGATTACAATAAAACATTTATAAATAAATCAAATTTTGGCATTATATAACCCATAAGGAGTTGATATGCCATTGAATAAACCAAAGACATAGATAGCTATGATTACAATCAAACATTTATAAAGAATGATAATTCACCATTAAATAACCCATAAAGTGTTGATATGTCATTTAACAAATAACCCAAACCTAACTTATGAAATTAAAGTTTGACCTTTCAGATTTAAAGCACTGCTCTTCATTGAGCTAAGCAAAGAGTTATATTCATCAAAAAGTTTATCTATCCGCTCCTAACTGTTCTTAAGGAATATGGTTGAGAGTGACATTTCTTTATCACATTCCTTATTCTATCTGATGTCTGGCCTTCCTGTCATAAGACAGCAGATTCTACTGATTTGTAACCAGTAGCGACCCTAAGCAGTAATCAATAACTTGATTTTCAAGATGCATGAAGTCACTTTCAGGGTACCCAAGCCTCTGCCTCCATTCACAGCATGAAAAACTTACACATAGATTTCTAGTGTATAGCAAAAAAATTACTTTGGTCCATCGCCAGCTGGTTAAAAAGAATAATGATGGACCAGTAAAGTAGGTTGAAAGGGAATGGAAGAAATAAGAAAGTAGGGATACTCGTAAGGTTAAAAGACTTGAAGAACTAAAAATGTAATGGTTTGAGATTATAAGATGAGGTAAAGGTTCATTGTGGGAAGGATAGGGTATCTTAACTTGTTATGGGAATAATATTGTCCTTTTTGTAGTGTTACTCAGTTTGTTTTTATAATTTCTGTGATGAAAAATATTTGTGGAAGTATCCAAGAAAGATGAAACTGATTTGATAAATATTCACTTCCTTTTGTAATGTATTTGATTTTCATTTAGAATAGAATGGGAAGTGCCATGCCCTTTCAGTTTTTGGGCGATCATGACCCTTCACAGCTTCTACTATCAGGAAACTGCATATTGCGATGCTATATACATCCAAGCAAATGTTGGATAAAACTGTTTGCCTTTTACTTAGTATGCATATTCATTGGAAAGCATGAAACCATCTCTTCTCACCAGCAACCATTCTCAGAGATAGAAAATTTATTCAAACTCACTCTGAAGGCATGAAATCTACCAAATATTCCATATAACAAAAATAACTATAAAATGCTATTTGGTTCCTGTTATAACAGCAGTCTATGATAATATTGATACTTCTATTTTGGAAAGAGTGGAGGATTCTAATGAATGGGTGGGAAGAAGATATGTCTTTGAACAACTGCAGCTATACCATTTCATGGTATGGAATGATGAACAATGTGTTTGGGAAGTTCTGAGAGAAATTTTTCTGGTGTGCCTTATCTCATTATATGGTGACATCCTATGGCAATTGTAATATAATTAGGGATTTTGGTTGATTGTTATAGTAGTAAGTTGTTTCTTAGCTAGATTTAGAGGTCTACCACAGGATGGTCGAAAAGGAGAGACATATATGAGAGAGAGAGGCATGATGATAAGGGAGAAAGGAATAAGAAAGAGAAAGGTAGGTTCCCAAAATCCAGGTCATGATAACAATGGACACCCAGGTTAAAAACAGAAATGTATCAGCAGCAAGTCGGTCCCTGGGTGTGATTCTGGTGTAGACATATAGGTGCATGCATACATATCCCATTGATTTCTAAAAATTGACAGGTAAAGTTCTCCACCCAAATGAGGTGATTGATTCTCCCTTGTCCTGATTCTTGTGTGTGGTCAAGCATTGTCATGTAGAAGGAAGACATTATCAATGGGCAAGATTTAGCACCTTCAGACTATCATCTCTTTGGCCCCATGAAAGAGGGTTTAAGAGGCAAAAATTATTTCTGTGATGAAGAAGTAAAAACTGCAGTGATGAAGTGGCTCAAAGAATAGTCAACAATATTTTACTAGACAGGGATACATAGTCACAGGTGAAGACAGAACATTGCTTGTGGCTATGTTGAAACGTAGAGATGTAATCCCCAAAAGACCAGCTTCGTTTGGATATATAATACATGTTCCTGTGTTGGTAGTTATTCCTGTACTAAAGAAAAAAGGCATTACTTTTTGATTCACCCTTGTATATTCTCAGCAATTATTAAATAATCATTATTTGATCTTAATTATCACCTTATTTATTAACAATGTCTCTATTAGAGTCTGAGTTAGATTGACCTAAAAACAGCTCATGTCATTAATTAATTTAAAATCCTATAATGTGTGTTATATATCACTAAGAAATAAAAGTTTACATTGTATTTGGTGTGGATAATTTGCATACTGGTTTTGACAAATAATTACTTGGTGTTATTGATTTCTAATATTGTTTTATCCTCAAATGTATTAAAAACAATCCTTTGTATAATTTTATATAGAAATCAATTAAAATGCAATAAAAATAATTGTAATCTTTTTAATATGCATTCTTATTTGTTTTTTTTTTTGTTTTTATAATTTGATAAAATATTTTATTACATTAAAACTTGAATACTTGTATCCAGAATGTGCATATTATTGCTTGTGTGTGTATATATATATATATATATATATATATATATATAAAATGTGTGTCTGTACATGTAAACCTAACCCAGTAAAATTAGTATGCCATAACAAGATTTTTTATTAGAGAAATATGCTTAAAATGCTGTGAGAGAATAAAGCAATCACCAGTCCAATTTGCAGCTGAGTACTAATTTTGTAGGGTCTGCATTTGCACGGAAGATCATTTTTTAATCAACCAAATTTTCAATATAACAAAAATAACTATGAAATACTAATTAGAATCCTCCACTCTTTCCAAAATAGAAGCATCAATATTATCGTAGACTGCTGTTATAACAGGAACCAAATGGGTTCTCCAATTGTCTGGTGTAGACATATAGGTGCATATGTACATATCCCATTGATTTCTAAAAATTGACAGACATAATCAATTAAAGTAACTTTATAAGTGGTTACATTTTATATGCTTATTGCTTTTTATTATAGATTTTTTTTTTATATTATTGCACATGGTTTTACTTTAGGTGTTGAAAAATAATGGTGCTATCTCCCCATTTAATAGAATGCCCTTTAAATTAGTAGACCAGGTCATATATATCTCAGTAGCAGTATCTCTTCTACAGAAAGTGATGTCAATATACACATAGGTAAAACATAGACTGCTATTGAAAGGTTAGCCATTAAATGTAAATTTGATTTCTCTTATAAAATAAAACAAGAATTTTTCTAAGCTGTAGTCATGTCAGTACAACTGTATGGTTGCACGACTCAGACTTGAACTATACAACTGGAGAAAAAGCTTGATGGTAACTACTCAAGGATATTGCTTGCTGTTTGGAACAAGTATTCTGTGTTGTTATTTCTGTTAGTAGCTGCTGTAATCAATTTCTATACACTTTTTGATGTATATTCTTTGTCTTTCAATTGCTGAATGCACAGAATCTCCATGTTTGAGGATCCTCTTGTAACAGTCAATCTATGTTATCTATTGAGTGTAAGGCCTTGCACATAGTTATCAGTTTCTTCTATCATCTATATATCTGTCTAGTTTAAGAAGGGTCAGGAATATCTTACAAGAGAAACTGTCCAGCTATTTTTGCTTTTGATTACAGTTTAGTTTCTAGAAGTTTTCTTATTCTTTTAAGACACTCCTCTTTTAATTTTTCTTTCATCGCAGTTTGCTTGATGGTTCAGATAATATAATTTCCAATTCAACTCTTGAGACTAGAAAATGTTAAATGATGTGAAAGAAACTTAATTTTAAATAACACTTCACTCTATCATATAATAAAGTCATCAGGCCATTGTATAAATATGGTTTTATGAAAGGAAAGTTATGTTGGGGGCATTTGAATGACAGCTGAAAAAGTAAAAAAAGCTGTCTATATTTGATGGAAATTTTGAATTTAAAGGCCTTAATATTTTAAATATCTGGTGATGTTCCAGTAATGCAGGAGCTTAGGAGAATGGGGAGTACTCTTTCATTGCCATCACTCCCAGGTCCACTCTAGCCCAGAGAGGTAGCACCTGATAGGGTCCTATCTATGAGTCAAATAGAACTAAACTGTGAACTTATGCGAAACTGAATAGTTTGAAAAAGAACTGTTTTGAGATTTAATTGTGTGTAAACAAAAACTATACTTATACTAAACTGAATTGTTTGAATTAGAACTGTTTGACTAAACTGAATAAAAAAAAATTGGCATTAAATAACCTACAAAGGTTTATATGCCATAAAACCCATAAAAATGTAAATAGATCATCAAGTCATGAAACAATGAATCAGCTCTAGTTAGATGTTATCCATAAAACATTGGTAAAAAAAATATAGTGACAGCTTAACTAGAAAGTTTTTTATTTCTTCATTATATATGAATCTTGAGATTCCTATTTTAGAAGAATAATAGTTGTTTTTGTGTTGTTTTCTCTTAAGAATAAATAGAAGAATGATTACATACAATTAATAAGAAAATATTTTATTGCCTGAACAAACTAAATAGAAAGAATACAAAAGAAGTGAATCAAGACAGAACTTCTGACTGTTCACTGGAACAAGTTGCCTGGGTGTTGGCAACTAAATAAAGATGTGCATGAAGTTTTTAAGAGAAATGAAAGTTTGTGAGAGACTTTCAAGTTTGAAAAAAGGTCTTGAATTTGGGAAAATTATTACATATGCATGTGTGCCATCAAGTAAGTTTTTGATACTGAATGCTATGTACAATTTTATGGTATCATATTCAGTGTGATATGGAGTTCTATGGCAATGAAAAGTTCATGACCTGGTCGATGAACTAAGTTTTGTCTTAAGGTATTCTGTAAATTAAGGGGAGTGAAATCTCATGCTTCCTTTTTATATACAGCTTTGACATTGCCATCTAATGGTCATTGGCAGAAGTTCTTTCTCTGTCAAGAGTGATAAAAAGTAAAGTTGGCAACCTTAGTCGAGGGTGACCCCAAAAGCTCCCTTTCCAATTTTCAATAGCTACTACACGAAGGTGTAAGGGAGGGTGCTACTCCATTCCCAGGATTGCTCCCCTTTACTCTTGATCCTTACTTTGTAATGCTGAGTGTCAAGTATGGCGGTATCAAGTAACATTTTTTTTAAATCTTTGGTATGACTCGACTTGGGATTGAACCTGTCTCCTGGACCATTGGCGAAACTCTACTCATTAGGTCAATGGCCCAGTGATAATCCCACACTATTTCTTCTGTGTGTTTTTTTTTTTTTTTTCTTAAAGTGTCTAAATGGAAAAAAAATTTAAATTATAGAAGACCTCAAAAGATTATTTTTATCTATTTATTTATTTATTAATTTTTATTTATTTTTTAATGAGAAAGATAAGAACTTCTGGGTAAGTAGAATTATGAA
Source organism: Sepioteuthis lessoniana (assembly GCA_963585895.1). NCBI lineage: Eukaryota > Metazoa > Mollusca > Cephalopoda > Myopsida > Loliginidae > Sepioteuthis > Sepioteuthis lessoniana. The sequence continues at coordinate 88,273,468 of OY757910.1, read as the reverse complement.
GTTGGCTGTAAGATGGTAGAAAATAATGGAACAAAACAGTAATTATCGAATATACTCATGCATAAGCTAATTAACCGTTGATGTATGGTTATGAAATTATCAATTTATGAGACATTATTCTTTATTTTATTTTTTTCCAAGACAAAAGTTGGTCCTAGTTCTTTTAAAAAAAAAAATTTCAACCTCATAAAACGATTACTAATGTATAAGTCTGCTTTTTTTTTCTTTTTTTTTTTTTCCTTTTTGTCTAGAAACTTATGTTGTGGCATTTGTCAGAATTGCAGGAATATGAATCTACACTTACATCTCAGCACAGACCTATGCAATTTTGCATGGAAGACTAGCAGTTGCCTATACTGTAGATCTCCCTTCTCCATGTCACTGAAGTTGTCCAAAGAAAGTGCAAGGTGCTATACAACTTGGCATTAGTGACTTCAAAATCTAACTGAAGCACATGTATTTACCCAACCCCTCCTCCATCAGTATAATGTGACACAAGGTCAATTTTTAAACGAAGTAAAGAAGGTATGAAGTAGTTTTACTCCTTGAATCCCTGCAATTAAAACCATTTTGTTCTTGTTCAAATATTTATGACCAGTACTTAGTTTAAGATACTGCTGCTAAGGGCTAAAGAAAGTACTGATTAAAATTAGTCACTATTATCATGCTTGTTCCAAATATGTGGAAAAGTATTGTTTTATAGCTGAAAGCTTTCTCTATCTAACAGTGCTATTGAACTTCTTGTATCTGTTGTAGTTTCCATAAAAATAAATAAAATGTATTAGTTTTAGAGCACCACTCATACTTATCATATTTAACTGGTGTATATATTTTAACGACATGAATTTATACAATTATTTGACCCCTCTACTATAAGCAGAATGTGACACAAGGTCAATTTTTAAGTGGGATATACTTGGTTTGAACTCCGTTTTCCTAGGCTGGTCACTAAACCCAAGCTAAAGAACATTGTGTGCCCTACTATTTAGTGGAGAGCAAATGTTTTCATGTCTTTCTAAAGGGCATTAACACAGTGAGGCATAAACAGTCTCATCTAAGACTTGTTCACAGGTCAGGTCACCAATTCCAGATTTATGCACATGTATACACAGTACGTTGTTCAATAAAGTTAATATCAGCAATTGAAGCATTTTTTTTCTGCCACATCAATGGGGTTTAGAATAGACTAACTGTACACTTTGCCAAAGGATAAGGCCCCCTCATCAAAGGGGTGTCCTGAGTATAACATTAAACTGCATCTGATGGTGAGACTCCAGTTCAAGAGATCTGAAGAGTGAAGAGTATCTCTTTTAGGTTCACTTTGACTAAGAGTGGTAGTACTTATGGTCCCATCCCATCTATCATTCAAATAAATCCGTCTAAAAATTATCTATACTCAATAAGACCGTTTGCCAAAAAAAATAACTTATGAAACAACTACACAAAAAAATATCTGTATGGATGTACAATGAACACAATTCCTTAACCTCTAGGCAGGAAATAACCCAAAACAGGTTGACATGCCATTAAAATCAATCAACACCATTTTAATTCATTTTAATAAACTAAGCATGCACTTTTATTCTATTAAATAAATTATTTAAACAAATTGAATGAGGGTGATCGAAAATTATAAGGTCTTGGTACCAGAAACAACTAAGAAAACAAAAAGAATTTTTGAGCATATTAATCTTAAAAACATCAGACGTGGTTTGTTTTTTTGGGGTGGGTTTAAAATGGTTAACTCTTTCTGATAACTTTTACAAATAATTTCCATTAAATTGGTCATGAAAAACTTCCTTTCTTTACCTTTCTCCTATCATTGTCCTTCAAAGAATAGATAACTATTCTTCACTTCATTCCTGCAAAGCATTTATTGTACTGACCCCATTCACTCTTTCCAAGCAAGTTCAATACCCAGAATTCCCCTGGGTCTTTCACTCTTCTACATGCATTCATTACAAATAGCTCCTTCCAATTGTCAGCATGGTTTACTGCCTGGCTTGCTTTAAATTCTTACTGGAAGTTGTTTGGTCAGAAGCAGGAGCTTTGTGGTAATTTTGTAATTTCCATTCAAATTTGTTGCCTTCCAATCATCTCCTGTGAACACTTTTTCCTACAATGCTTCTTTTTCTTTTGGTTAGCATTGTTCTTTTATTACTCTTTGCTGCCATACAATTTCTATTTGTTTCCTTTCAACCTTCATTCTTTTACAGTTAATAGGAATTGTATTGAATATAGTCTCTTGGCTGCAATCTCGCCAAGAATCTAAAGGAAAGGTAAGAACAAGAGAAACTAATATGAAAAGAAAGACCTACTATCAAAAATATAATATGCTAACATAGTTCCTATCATAAAAATGGGATTATTCATGAACAGATCAGCACTTTTTGTTTATGGGTTGCATCAATTGGGTTGGCAAGTTGAGAACACCAAGAGTATTATTGGTCAATAGAAATCCTTTCACATCACTCAAGGAAATAAAATAAAGAAAGAAAGCGGTATAAAAAGGTAACGAGGAGAGAATAGATTGAAAGAAAAGAGAAAAAGAACACAGTGATACAGAGAAGAGGGAAGTGTTGAAAGTTATAATGAAAGAGGAGAAAAATGAGAGCAAGATAGAGATTAGGTTGTGTAGTATATCTAATTATTCTCATGTCAACTGGCATCAAGTAATACCTTATGTTTGTATTTACCCAACCCATCACCATGAGCAGGATATGACCCAAGATCAATTTTTAAGTTGAGTACAGCTTGTTTGAAGGCAAGAGTTTTCTTTCTCCTAGACTGGTTGCCTTATCAAAGCTAAAGAAAACCAGTCTGCCCTACTATTTACTCATTGCAGACTGGTTTTTTTAGCTTTACTAAGCCAATCAGTCTGCCCTACTATTTATTCATAGCTACAAGAAGAGAAAGATTCATGTATTTCCCAAGGGCATTAGCACAAAGTTAGATGCAAACAGCTTTGTACAGAAATTGAACCCAGGTTGCTGATTCTATTTCCTATGACAATAACCTTTATGCTAACAGTACCTGCTAGAGCACTGAAATTAGAGATGAGTCTGATCAGTTCTTACATGGGTGACCTCTTAGTAACAGCAGATACTTTAACCAAACTGAGGCCTGTGTACCAGACTAAGGAAAGCTTATTAAATAAAAACAGTTCATTATGACTGACTTCAAATCAAACTACAATTGAAACACTAAGTCAAGCTCGCCCACCAAAGTTAAATAGTAATAAACCTGCTCAGAACCAGGTGACCACTTATCAACAGCAAGTATGCTAGCAACAGAAGACCTGAATGCCAGACAAAGTAAATTTCAAGTCACAGTGAAAGTACTGATACCTGCCAGATCCCAAGTTAAACAGCAATGGGTCTGCTCAGAACTTAGATGTATGACCACTTGATAACAGCAATTTGAGATACGGGAAACAAACTAAGCAAAGTTCACTAAGCAATTACGGCACATAGAGATGCTTAAAACACCACTTCACTTTAAATCACTGAAGTTTACACATTGTTTTATCAGCTTATTCATAAATGGTTAAATTAGGGTGTAAACAATTCATATGTAACCAAATCCAAAACTTGAGGTGGAAGTCCTTGTAGTATAGTGGCTAACTGACCCATTCACACAGTAGTAGAGTGTTTGCCAATGGTCCAGGAGACTGGGGTTCAATCTCAGATTGAGTCATAACTAAGACTCAAAAAATGATACTTGATACCACCTTACTTAACCCTCAGCATTATAAGGTACGAATCAAGGGTAAGTGGAGCAATTCAGAGAAAGGAGGAGCACCCTCTCCTACACCACAGTGTAGTAGCTATTAAAAAGGGAGCCTTCAGGTCAGCCAAATTACAACAAGTTACTATTTTATGCATAGCTCAAAAATTTGGACAGATTGTATCATTTTAATTTTATTTATAGTTATTATGTAATTTGAAAAAGTTTGAGTGGTTGAAATTAAACAAACAAAAGAAGAAAAAAAACAATACATAGTCTGATTTTCATCGGTTGTGCCAATAGATCTCTGCCAACAATGGAAAAATTCCCCAAAGTTATACAGGCTATTTGAACCTGTTCCAGTCAATATTTTTCTGTTGACTTTTAATGTTATGCTGGCCTACCAAACATGCATTGTAACATTCCTGTTGCAAATTTGTTCTTTGTTTGTTGAATGTTTTTCAAAGATTTCATTTATAAGCAGCATTAACCTTTCAGTGAATGCAAATAAAACAGAGTGCATGGGATTCAAATAAAAAGGAGAATTCTCCACTCAAAGTGGCAAACTTCTAAAATTAGTTGTTCTGATACCTCAGTAGCAATATTGCATCTACTGAAAGCAGTGGAAATTTACTAAGCTTTTTGCTTAGCTGTGGCACAAGGCCATATGAAAGGGGCACCCAATGAGACATCTACTGAAAGCAGTGTCAACACATGTATAAGTAAAGCATTGATTGCCATTGTGGTCTTGCGCTTGTCACAGTACTTGATTGTGGCCTTAGTTCAGTCACTACCACATGCATTCCTGGTTAGTTGGTTTATCAACTCTCTCTGTACCCACACTATTTGAAGGATCCACTGATAGGGAACGACAGAATCTAACCAGAACTTCTGACTGTTCACTGGAACAAGTTGCCTGGGTGTTGGCAACTAAAAAAAAAAACTTTCCGTTAACAATTAAGAACTATTATATTGAAACACAATGGTGTGTGATATATATATATATATATATATATATAAATAAAATGTGTGAGATATATATATATATATATATATATATATATATAAAACTAGGTACTATAACCATAGAACAAGTTTTTCGCACGAAAGATATAGATATAGCACTGCCTTATCTAGTTATGTGTGGGAGATTAAGGAAAAAATGGGAGTAGATCCGATAATGAAATGGGAAATAATAAAGAAATGCCGCAAATATAGGGCAGGTAATAGAACCTGTAATCTTTGTATGGAGGAAAAATTGATAATAGCAGATTGTAAAAGTAAGAATATGCTAAACAAAAGATCGGAGGTGTTGAATAGTTGTAAACACAAAAGAGCGTGGTTACTATATAATTAGGAAATGTTATAGGGTTTTTTTTTTTTTTTTTTTTTTTTTTTTAATATGCAAATTTTAGGATAGGTGGAGGTTTCTGGTGAATAAAGGCAAAAGCAATTTCTCCTTAGAATAGTCTAGGCGAAACTTCCTGATGATCCGTTAAGGTGAAACTTTAGTAGAAGATTTTCAACTAGCGATTTAAATTAATTATATATATATATATATATATATATATATATATAGGAAATTGTCACTTTAGTTGTATTTAAAACAGATATTTGAGGTATTTGGCAGGTGCAATTTATATTACTCAATTTTTCTGAATGAGGTTTTTGCTGGAGAGGCTTTAGTTCATGGAGGGATTTCTTTTCTTATTCTCTTGTCTTTGATATGGATTTTAGATCTCCTCTAACCCTAAAAACATATATTTTTATAGAGGATTTCCCTGGAAATAAACATTCCTTATTAGTTAACCAATCACAGATCATTTCGTATTCTTCTACTACTTTTTGACTGGTCAGCCAATCAAATGTACTGATCTGTCTGTGGGAAGCATATCTCTTCCATGAATCAAATTTTAATTAGTCATCCAATCAAACTATATCTGGGCTTGGTTAATTAAGGGTGCCAGTCCACGCCTTGTGGGGGAAGTATCTCTTTTCACATTTATCAGAATTTTGATTTTGTTTTGATTAATCTATCCAAAGATTAGACCTTTTAACCCCAACAGGTGGGGGAAGAGATGTTATGATTTAAAATGGATCAATACACTGACAAAACCCCTGGGTTGCTTACTTTTTGTTTTGACAATTTGAAAGTTCATGCAGTACTGACCTTTTTTAAATTGACTTTTGAATTTCTTTCAAAGTCAAGTCTTTTTTATGTTGTTATAAAAGGAAAATTCCATTTTCCTAAATAATAAAATTTAAAAAAAAATGCATGATATTCTCCATAAGTTTTTAGCACCAATAAATGCCTCATTGTCTTCTTATTGATCCTATGGAAATCTGATCTCTAATAAAAAAAGCATGGGAATTCTTCCAAGCCATAGGCCATGTATGGTTTTTACCACTTGGATTCTAAGAAAAAGTTTGATGGAAACTACTCAAGAATGCTGCATTGAAGAAATCTAGGATGCAGCACCCAACTAAACAGCTGCTATATGGCAACTTACTTCCCATCTCAGAAATACCCAAGTAAAACAAACAGATGCTGGGCACTGCTGGAGAAACCAAGACTTTGTTTTGTGAATTTCTACACTTGGACACACCTCTGTTGGCCAACCAGCTTTGTGCTGTCACTGGGTGCCAAGTAGATCAGCCAAAAGCAATGAGTGATAGGGAGGGATGGTGTGAAAGAGTCAAGGTAGTCCATATTTCCATCATGATTGATGATGATGAATCCTTTCCTATTGAATTCATGTGACTCTAAAACAAATTTAACTTTAAATCCTCTGCAAACACCATCATGTCGTGCCGCCAGCACGGATATCCTTGACCCTTTCTTGCTACTTCTCCCTATATCTCATCGCCTCCGGCAGGTCTTCAGAACTACATCCTGTATCCTCACAGAGCTGCTGTATGTATGTTCGAGCTGGCTGTCCTGCTTTTGTTCTGCAAACAATTTTGAAAATTATCAATGTATGATTGTCTGGAAAATTACTGTAAAAAAAATTCTTTTATTTTTGCGGGGATATACTGTCAAGGATAATTTCTTTTCTACAAAATTACATCAATCAAGGACCCTAGATGGCTGCCATGGAGCCCTTAGTAACAACTTATATCTATTAAACTTTAGACCCTTGCTTTTCTTTTGACTGGGAGGTGCAGATATAATCTAAAAATTTATTGCTTCTAATATCATGGGCATATTTCATTGATGTTTATATTTTCAGCTGAATATAATTATAAACATGGGACTCATTAAGTTAATGACTTTTGTACTGATGGGCAGTAAAGGGAAACTTAAACATAATGAAACCACAAAATCATTGCAAAATTTTTCATGTCATTCATTTGCCAACACCTAATCTTAGCATCACTTGGAAACTGATCTCAAAGCACCTTGCTGCCATGGCCTTGTGCCAGATGAAACAAAAATTATTAAAAATATGCCACTTCATTATGACAAGCAAGTTGCTCTTGATGCCCATTTCTATATCAGTTCTCACTTGGTGCCCAGCATATTAGGCCATGTGCCATACTAAGCTAAGCTTTGTAAGCAGGACCCATCCCCATGTTGTAATGGTCAACCAGTTATTTTTGAAGACTATTAAAGCTATAGTGACTTTACTCCTATACATTTGTCTCTGTTTCTTATTTAGCGTGACAGTTTAAAAACTGGATTTGGTGACCTGAGTTTAAAACCTGACTGAAGTTATTTGTTTCATTTTACTTGGGAAAGGCAAGAATCCCTCACTTCTTCTTCAAATAGGACAGACTTGGTAAAGTAACAAATCCAGAAGAAATAAAACTCGGAATTCAAACCAGTTGTTCTCCACTTAAAAAATGACCTTGTGTCATATCTTGCCTATTGAGGTGGGGCTGTATTAATACATATGAAAATAAACTTTATCAGGTTATAATGGTTAAGAAGCTAATCTTGAAGACTATTATGAATATCATAATAAAAAATTTTAATAGAAAGAAATTGTTTGGGGTGTCCTTATTTATGGGCGATATTGTATTTCTGTTGTTTTTTATTGCAGTGTTCAGACCATCATTATAGTTATATTCTTGTGTCAAACAAAAATAATGAATGAATTTTTGCTGAAAACTCGCTGTATTCCAGCCCAGTTGGCTGAGGCTGTAGAATATATTAACTGCATCTCTGCAGAGGGGTAAGACTCTTATAACGAGTGTCCTACTATAACACTTAACGATCTGATGGAGAGGGTCCAGTCCTAGACCTTTGGGGAATGTGAAGTACCCCTTCATTGCCATCACTCCGAGGTCAACTCAGACCTAGAGTGGTAACACCTGATAAGGTCCTATCTTTGGGTAAAAAAAACTGTTTTGCATTTTAAACTGAGTGCAAACAAATGACTTATGCTAAACTGAAATGTGTGAAATAGAACTGTTTGATCATTAAACTGAATGAAAAGAAATCACTCATGTTTAATTGAATTGTTAGTGATACATCACAATACATGGAACCATTTCACTTGGACTTATTTTTACAAATCATATATGAAATATGAATGTATAAACAAAATTTAGCATTAAATAACCTACAATGGTTGATATGCCATAAAACCAAACTAAACCAATCACTGTGTTCCTCTCACAAAGCTCTACTTTAAGATTTGTCTTTATTTACTAATGACAGTGATTTGCTACAAGGTTTTCATGAATAAAGAGCTGTAGGTATTCCTTTGTTATTTGGCCAGAAAAAAGAAAGGATGCTGATAAAAGGAAATAGTTGTGCCCGGAGACTTTTAACTGCTTTTGTAAGCTGTAAGCATTGCCACCAAGCATTACCCAGGAGAAATAAAAGAACCTTTATTCAAACAATCTTCTTGGATTTATTAATTCACCAGAGAAATAATTCAAGAAATGCTAATGGCAAGTTAAGAGCCAATTTTCTGTGGCAGTTCAAAAGGGAAGTATTGACTGTTCTTAGAAATACTTTATTTCAAGAAAGAAAATGAATAGGAACCAATAGGGGAATGTCTGTAACACATGCAATTTTATAATAAAACTGGGCCAAAATTATGCTACCATTATTGTTTTTTTTTTTCTTTTAGTTTGCTCTTTTGACAGAAAGAAATAATTCAACATTCTTATATATAAGAATGTTGAATTATAACACCTTATAAATTATTATAACTGTGCTGATAAGTTTAGTGCTGCCTTTTTCTTCGTATTGAGTAAGTCGCACTCTTCATTTCATTTGAACGTATTGGAGACTATCCATATTTTGTACGGCAGACCATCTCTCTGTAAACAGAGTGAATGTCTGCTAGAACTGAATTGGTATAGTCTCCAATACAATTTTTTTCTCCCCCATCATAAATATTTCCCTTTTATTATTCTACAAGATATCTTCCTGATTTAGCTCTGTTGAGCGAGGACAAAACTGGTCAGCTAGCATTTATTTTATTTTATTTTTTTAATACTTTTAGTTCCATCATGACTAAAACTTCGGCTCTGTTTATTGCTTTGGGGTGTGTGTATGTATGTATGTATGTGTGTGTGTTAACCCCCTCTGCTCATGCCTATGAGTGAAATAATTCGTAATTTGATTTCTACCTTATTTTTACTTTTTTATTTTACTTTATTTTTTTATTTTCTGATTCTTATTTTTTCATTTTATTTTTAGTTATTTTTAATTACCTTATTTTATCTTCTGAATAAGAACTGAAACTCCACATTCGCTACTTTGCGACCGGAGGGAAGCATGTAAAGAGTCATCTGATGAGACGGAGAGTATAGCAATAATATTCTCCCCCGAAATAAATTTATTATGACGACTTAACTGAGTTTGAGTCTCCATTGAATTGTACTATATATATATATATATATATATATATATATATATATATATATATATATATATAAAAGAGGAGCATTTTGTGTAACTGCTATCATCATGGGAAATAGAATTGGTTACCCGAGTTCAAATCCTGGACAAGGCTGCTTGTGTTTTTACTTCATGCTAATGCCTTTTGGAAAGGCATAAATCCATTTATTTTCCTTCCAGCTATGGGTAAATAGTTGGTTAGACTGGATTCCTTATCTTTTGACAGAAAGTGAACATCCTGAAAGTGAAAGTGAACATCCAGAAAGTGAAAGGCAACCTGTCAAGGAGAAGGAAAAATGAATTCAAGTTTCACTTAAAAATTGACCATGGTGGAGGGTTGAGTAAATACATGCATACTACAACCCACACCCAGCAATAGGTAAATAGCACAGATGACTGAATTCTTCAGTCTTTGTACAGTAACCAATCAAGAAAGAATGCTCTAAATTCAAACCAGCTGTACATTACATTGTACCCATGGCAAAGGGGTTGGGCAATTACAAACATACTGCTTACATTGTGCATAACAATTATTTTTGTTGTATTTTCTTCTCATACACATGCAACCCCCACATATATATATGTAAGATAGTGGTAAGGAAGATATTTTTGTCCAGTCCCACTCTCCAGCAACAAATATTAGCATTAGTATAGCCATGAGATACTAACACCAAACACAACTGAAGGAAAAACAAGATAAACGCATTAGTACATACTGACAACGTTTAACATTTTAGTAACACCGTATCAAAAAGAAAAATTCACAAATGTGTCTCAACAGCAGGAAATATACACACATTGTTCCATGAACAAGCAATATGTGAAAGGGGTTCAAAATAGAAAAAAGCTTACTTGATAAGTGTTCATAAGATAGTCATATGGCTTTACTGTTCAATGGTAGGGTCAGAGACAATGTCTCTGCAGTTTAAAGACCAGATGAAAGAAGGTCCAGAATGAGTGGTAAGCCACTAAAATTAGTTGACCAATTCAGATAACTTGGCAGTAACATCTCATCTTCTGAAAGTGATGACAACATACACCTAGCAAAGGCATGGCATGCTATTGACAGGTTATCGATCATGTAATAGTCCGATCTATTCAATAAAATAAAGTAGGATTTCTTCCAAGCTGTAGCTGTGTCCATACTACTATTTGGATGCACCATGCAGACACGAACAAAACATATTGAGAAAAAGCTAGGAGAAAACTTCACAAAAATGCTATGTGATGTCTTGAATAAATCCTGAAAGCAGCACCTTAAGAAACTGCTGTTGTATGGCTGCCTGCCTCCCAACTCTAAAACCATTTAAGTCAGATAAACAAGGCATGAAGGGCACTGCTGGAGAGTCTATAAGCAATATTCTCTTATGGACTCCTGCACATGGACATGTTAATATGGGCCAATCAGCATAGACTGACTTCATAATGATGACATTTTACGTGTTTACCAAATGCTCTGCATGAGCAGGATCCAAAACAATTTCAAGTTTTTAAGTGGATTTAACAGATTTGAATTCAGTTTTCCTTTTCCTAGATGAGTGGCCTTACCAAGGTTAAACAAAATCCATTCTACCTTACAACTTATCCATGGCTGGAGAGACAATAGTTGGATGCATACCTTTCCTAAAGGTATTAGTGCTTTGGGAAAAGTAAACAGCCTTGTCCTGGATTTGAACTTTGGTTGCTTTGTCCATTTCTTATGATGTTAACCATTTATACCATGATATATAAATAAATAAAGCTGTTGTATCTGTTTGTTTGGGTTCTACATAAAACTGATATTAAAACAACCACGTCTTCCAACCACAAAACAAGTCTCTAAATACATATAGAAATAGATCATGACAAAAAAATATTAGTTGCCCATAAATCATTGGAAAGGGCAATTTAATGAACTCCAAAATAAAAAGTGATCAATATAGATAAGAAAGCAGATTAAGAGATATAAAAGATTATTAAACAACAAAAACGTTAATATGAAGGACACATTGTTAGAATGTAGGATAATAGCGCAAAAGGTTAATAGAATTGGGGCCCAAGAAATAACAAGAGGATGTACATGTATTATAATGGCTAAAATGCTGGACTGAAGCTTCGAAGTAAGCAAGTTCAAACTTCAGTTGCTCTATGATGTTCACTTTTGGACAAATAAGTAAAGTTGGAGACCTTAGGCAAGGGTGACCCGACAGCTCCCTTTTCAATAGCTACTACACTGAGGTGTAAGGGAGGGTGCTACTCCATTCCCTGGAATACTAGACTTTACCCTTGATTCTTACCTTATAATGCTGAGTGCTAAGCAAGGTGGCATTAACTACTTTTTTTTTTTTTTTTTTTTTTTGAGTCTTTGGTATGACTTGACCTGGGATTTGAATCCCAGTCTCCTGCACCATTGGTGAACGCTCTACTCATTGGGCCAATGGCCTTGTCATTTGGACAAATACCCATTGAGAAATGTATGAACCCCCTTATCTCCCCCAGCAATGGGTTTAATAGTATTGTTACTGTTCTTCTACAATGATGGTTTTGGCATTGAATGACACATAAAGGTTGATATGCCATTTAACAAGAGAAAGAAATAATAGGTACAGTTAGAAGTGACCCAAGAGAATATTAAGAGATGAGTTCATAGAGCTTGTTGGTAAAACATGAAAGAGCCTACTACAACAAATATGGTCACAGGAGAAATTGGGAAAGTTTTTTGTCCAACAGCACATTCAAAATGGCTGATAATAATAATGATGATATAGAAATGTTCATAGATTCAATTTACCCAAGAAAATAAAAGGTGAATATTAGCTGAAGCTGATTGTTACCCTGTTGATATAAATAATCGATAAAGAATGATGGTCGGGAATAGAAATGATTGAGGGTGATCAATAATGTTTTTAAGGATGATGAGAATAAACATTTAAATATAAACAAAATCACCAATAAACTTTGGAGTCTAATCAAATATCGATCATTTATAAGCCAGTTGTGTTCTTTTTTTTCTTTTTTTCTACTTACCTTCATCCTTAATATCTTGAAATTATCTGGTTGACAAGAATCTTGGGTTTATCAATAAATAAACACGTTCAAGAAGTGACAGACATAAATTCATTAAGATACTTAAAGTCGTTGATAGATGTAAATATGAATAAAATCCTCACTTTTAAAAGATCTATGATCTCAGAGATTTCATGTAATACTGAAGAGAAAAAAAAAAGCCATAAAATATCCTATACTAATATTTTTTTCCAACATTTCTTAGCTTCAAGCAAATTTTAAGAGTTTAAATATAAGAACCAGAATACTGTTATCTTTCAATTACATCAACCTTGACTTATAACTTTGAAAAAAAAAAAAAATTACCGACATCTCTACCTTCTGCCATGAGCAGTTTGTGCCACAAGGACAATTTTTTCACAGAATTTAGCTGATTTGAATTCAGTTTCTCCTCTCTAAACTGGTTGTCTTACCAAGGCTAAATAGCCCTATCTGCCTTTATTATCGTTCTGTTTTTTGACTTTTTCACACCAGAAAAAGCTCTATATTTTAAAAGCATTGTAACTTCCAACCTCCTTTGAGTTCTGCATGTATCCATGCTGAAAAGGGATAAATAGACTAGGGTCAGAAAGCCTATTTCTCTGGAATCAACAGGAAAATTAAGTTACAAAATTCTTTACATACCAGCTCTCCTTGTGACACCTGTTCAACCCAACTGCTCTTCACCATGCTGTAAAGCTTCCTCAAAAATATGACCACAGTATTGGAATTGTGCATAAATATTGGTTCATTGTGTTTTGATTCCATAAAATTTTTAAAAAACTGCAAACATTCATACATCTAATTACAATTATCAGATATCATATTGATGCAGTTAAAAATGGTAAAACACAGTGGTAGTTGATAAATATCATCACTTATTAACAAGAATTCAAGGTTTTATATTAAAATTTTAATATGTATTTTCATATTTTAATATTCTATTCTTATATACTAAATGTTTCAGAAGATCAAAGCAATTATCTAGATTTAATATTTATAATAAAACCCAGTCATTTTTTAAAACCATTGCTAAATTTTTCATTAAACTTTTAGAACCATTAGAAACATTTTCTTCAATTCAAACTGATTTATTTTTACAAATGGAAAAATACTATCTGCAGAGTGGGTTTTCAGCCAGTAAAATATGAATTCAAAAATAAGTTTTCTTTGCAAATCATGCATTAAGATACTTGTGTTAATACAAGTGCATTATAATACTAACAACGTCAGTGGGTCCAAAAATATGCTAACTGCATTCACTGTCAAAGAATAAGACCCTGACCAAAAGGGTGTCCTAGGTTTTGAGACTAAACCGCATCCAGTGGTTAGGCTTCAATCCTGGAACTCTCAGAAATGTGGAGTCCTCACATTACTCCCAGGTCCACTAAGATGTGTCTACCTTTTTAAGATGATTATGAAGATAAACTTTTGTACTATATCTAATTTGAGACAATAATTATTAAACTGAATCCAACAAAGATTGACATGCCATAAAACAACAATAATACATATTTATTTTTCAATTCCTAAATATCTTCACACCAAATGTATAAAATATTCAACCCAATAAATCTAGAGTCAGAAATAATTCCAATCAGGACCAATAAAATATTCAAAAATAGAATATTAAATTTAAATAATTCTAGTAAAGAGCTCAATGTAAACCAAATCCACAGAGCAAATTATTTTCACTTAAAAAAAACAAAAAAAAGCAATCAGTCATGCACACACACACATATATATATATATATATATATATATATATATATATATATATATATATATATATTATATACACACACCATCAAAGAAAATCAAACAAGAAATGCTGGGCACTGCTGGTAAAGTAAGAATGAACTCATAAGCAATGTTCTCTCATGGACAACTACATATGGCCACACCATTATCAACCAACCAGCAAAAGATTACATTCGTCAACTTTGTACAAACACTGGGGACCGTCTTGAGGACTTGCCAAGTTCAATGACTAATAGGGATGAATAGTGCAAGAGACTGATGGAATCTATGCTCTCAGCATGCCTTGATAATGATGATTTATTTAATATAAACCTTTAACTAATTTACAAGCTTCATAAGATAATGATTGAAAAAATTCCTAATCAGTATCTGATCACATTTGTAAATGAGCAAAAGGTTTTATTTAATCAATAATTACTACACCAAATTTTTGTTTACAAGACATGATTCTTCAATATGTCTATAATCATGCAACTTGGTCTCAATAGAAAGTAATGGGAAATCACATTGTTATGGCAAACCTTTGGCTGGTAACCTTCAGGGAATTTTAAGCTGAAACCTTTATTCAATCCTCATAAAACAACCAAAGAGGAAAATTAACTGAAACGAGATATCTTAAAGCATTGATAGCAGAATGAGAACAATCTTCTTTCATGAAGTGAATAAAGAGTTTGGTTTGAAATTTCCTGAAGGTTGCAATAACAAAAGATATCTAAAGAAGGTTGATTGGGGTGGGTGTAGTGGCTGAAACATTCTTAATATTAACAACCAAGATGAGGATAATAGTCTGAGATGTGTAAATAATAACAACCCTTCATCTCAGAAATTTCAACAAAACATTAACTTTTCTCTTTTTTTTTTTTTTTTTTTTTTTTTTTTTTTTTTTTTTTTTTTTTTGTGGTTGTTATTGATATTCCTTGAAAAGACATCTGATTTTTTGGCTGTCATGTAATTATAGCAAATATATAATTTTCTGTAAACCTTCTGCCTGATTGTCTGAGAACATCTTTATATTTTTAATATTTAAAAGAGAACATTTCTATCGTTTAATTTTTTCTGGTCTGTGAATCTTATATGTATCACTAGGGAGAAACATTACAGAATCATATGTTTTGTTCAGTGAGTTGAGTACACTTATGCAAATTAGATAACTGTTGCTACACATACTAAAGAAATATTCATGTATGTACATTAATTCTCTCTTTCTTTCAAATTTCTTTCTTGTTTCACTTGTCTTAGTTTTTCATTCTTCTTATTCTTATTGGTTTCTTTTTATTTATCTTTTGCTTATTTTTTTTCTTATCTTTTTCTAATTTTTCTTTCTTTCTCCTTTCTTATCTTTCTTCATTTTTCTTTTTTTTTTTTTTTTTTTTTTTTAACTCTTATTTTCTTACCTTTATTTTTTTCTTTTATACTTTTTCTTTATTTTTGTCTTTTTCTCTATTTTTAGATTTTTTCCTCCTTTTTTTTTCTTTTCTTTTTCCCTTTTATTTACTTTCTTATCAGAAAAAGTTTTTTTGAATAAAATTTTTAAATCTTTACCTGATTTTTCTTTCCCTTCTCTTTTCTTTTTCTCTTTTTTTTTTTCTTTCTTATCACCCTCTTCTTTCTCATTGACCTATTCATTTCTTTCATTTTACTAATGTTTCTTTGTTATATATTTCTTCCTTTTTAGTCTTTATTTCATTTTCCTTTCTGTGTTTATCCCCGTTTTG
Source organism: Sepioteuthis lessoniana (assembly GCA_963585895.1). Lineage (NCBI taxonomy): Eukaryota > Metazoa > Mollusca > Cephalopoda > Myopsida > Loliginidae > Sepioteuthis > Sepioteuthis lessoniana. The sequence continues at coordinate 88,257,385 of OY757910.1, read as the reverse complement.
ATTTTTTTTACACACTTAAGGTCACCAGTTATTAAGTTTAATATTGAGTCATATCTCATTTATTATTTTTGCTATTATTGACAAATAAATTAGGGGAAGTACTCTCTAACATTTAATAGTTATCTCCCTAGACAAATTATAATGTTGGAAACTAGTACAAATACAGTACTCCATATCATTATCAAAGTTCTCATTAGATTTTTAAAAATTGCTTTATTTTCTGAACAGGAGCATTTGGATTATATTAAAAGAATCAAAAACCTCACCTTGATGTGCCATTCATGTATTAACAGCAAAGGAATCACGTGTAGGTAAGGCAATAAACTGCACCTGATGATGATGATGATGCTCCAGTTCTGGAACTCTTGGGAATGTAGAGTACGTCTCTATTGCTACTACTTCCATGTTTACTCTGATGCTGAATATTAATATCCGTTAGGGTCTCATCTATCCGTCATATAGATCTGTTTACAAATTATTCCATAGGAATACTTGATGCCATATAACTATAAATTATTTGAATTAGAAATAGTTTCTTGGGGCTATAATTGTATACTAAAGATTATTATTATTAGTTACTCAAAACCATATAACCATGTGCAAACAAATGACAATTATTAAATTGAAATAATTGCTTCAAACCATATATCAGCAATTTATTTCATAATATATATGTTAGTGACCTGAAGGTTCACTTTTTAATACCTACTCTCTTTTCAATAGCACGCTCAACTACACATTGATCCATACCTTATAATGCTAAGTATTAAGCAAGGCAGCATTAAGTAGCGTTTGTTTTTTGGGTCTTTTTGGAGTTGTTGGTATGACTTGAAATGGGACTGAACCCAAGTCTCCTGGACTATTGGTGAACACTCTAACCATTTTGCCAATGGTTCAAAAGCTAAGAAAAATATAATGTTCTGTGATTTATTTTATACACATATTACCTATATATGTATTGATCTACCTTGATACTTTTTTATAATATCATTGTTCCGATTTTTGGTTTAACTTTACTTTCTTCTCCAGAAGTTCTTCCATTCTTATTAATTCACAGGATCTGATAAAATCCTGCAAAATGTATAACTTAAGTCACATTTAACAAAATATGAAAATTATGTTTATCTTCAAATAATCAGTGATAAATTCTGATAGGAATTAAGACAATGATCTTTACATAATGAAATGATATTTCATACAGGTAAAGAAGTAATTCTGTTGGTGGATTGCCAAAGTTTAATCCATTGCTAATATGTAGATTTAGAAATTGGGAAAATTTGGATCTACCATTCAGCAGAGGCAGTGCATAGGACATGTAAATCATTCAGCTGTGGTAGGGCCCAGGATCTCTGGTGGCATAACAAATTTTAACGGGGTCTTGGGATAATCTTTTTCAAAAGAAATTAAAGAATTTTTTTAATACAAGATATCCTATTCACATATAAATTTATTCATGAATAAATGAATAATAAAAATTTTATTAAAAAAGCAAATCAAGACAGTCACATATGATATAATGATTATTATCATACAAAATGGACTCATTGACCTGTGGCAAATCCTGAAGAAGGCTGCTTGTGTTTCCCATTACACTGATGACTTTTTGAGATCATCTCTTCTTCATCTTGTTATGGGCAAGTAGTAGGACAGACTGAGGTTAGACTTTGGATAGCAATTGGTCTCAGAGAAGAGAAATCTCTGAATTTAAACAAGCTGTATTCTGCTTAACCCTTTGAACCCTTTACACTAATATGTTGGTGGTATTTTTATATTCCCTTGGAGATGACAGTAGTTTAATTTTTACAAATTTAGACTTGGGAGCTCAGGACTCAAAGGGTTCAAATTAACATTTCATTATATCCTGTCTTTAGGGTGAGGTTAGGTAAATCCTTACCAGGTGAAGGTATTAATGTACTTCATGGAAAAGGGATTCTTGGCTGGACAGTTGGGTTTACCTTAATCTCCCTGTTAAGAGTTAGATAGTACCACTACTGTTCTTCTAGAAGAATGGCTTTGACATTAAATAACCCATAAAGATTGATATGCCTTTAAAACAAAGAAATCTAATCAAACCATAAACCTTAATCAATGGTATGCCATGAGATAGCATAACATAACTAATCACAAAGAATTTGAATTTTTAAACTTTAAAGGATGAAGTTAGGAAATATTTGTCTTGCTAAAATAATTGTATGAACAGGTACAAGTAATAGTGTTGTATAGCCATTTATGCAATTCAAGCGGAAACATAATCAAAGATAATGACGACCGAAACACACTTGTTTATAAAAGGTTGATGTTTCTGTGGTGTGCGAGAGATGAGTGGAAACAGGGACAGACTGCTCTATTGACCCAACTTCTTCTCTTGACCATAGTCCGCTGTGTTATCTTAAAGAACCCACTTAGCATTTCTACCAGCTCTTGGCTGGGGTTGCTCAAACAGAGGTTGCTGAGGGCCATAGCCCTCAGTCTGCAAGCTGGTTCTCACTCTGGCCTTCCTGTCTCCAACTAACTCAATAACCGCTAGCATCTGCCTATATTCTTTCATAATGCCCACTTGCTTCTGCTTATTTACACAGGTGGATCTCTGATTGACGGCTTGGTCAAGGGTCAATATATAACAATAGTAGCGCCAACATAGCACTTTAGGCTTGATGTGACATCTGATCTGGGAGAAAGGAAACTTTAAATTCAGATCCACAGTAGTTTTTTTAAAAAATTGACTTTGTGTCACATCCTGCCCTTCATGAACGGCTTTGAGAAATGCATAAACAACTGATTTTTGTAAATTTTTAAATACAGGGGAAATTTGCCAACAATTTTTTTTGTTTCTGCAAATTATTATATGTAAAAAGGATTTTTGTTACATGCAAATAATTATTTTGATAACCTTTCAAATGCAATATTCACTTTTTTTCTTTTTTTTTTCACATCAGCACAAAGGATTTTCATATCAGATTTTTCTCTTATCATTCTTGAACAACATAGCATTTAATTTTTAGTAACAAGACAAATTGGTCGTCTTGCCCTGTTACATTAAGAAAAGTGTAAAACTAATGAGTGAACGAGAAATATTGATGACTTCCAAAAACTTTAATGCGGCTCTAGAGAAAAACCCTGTACTGTGAGTCATACAGAGGGAAGAAAGCATTTGCGGATGTTAGAGCAGGAATAAAGCATCCAACTTGAAGCTTTGAGGACTAGTTGGTCTAGTAGGAATGAATAAATGATAAAGGAATGATGTCCTAGAAAAAAAAAATGGTCCAAAAATTGAATGCTCCCTTCTCGTTAAAGTTGGTCTGTTCTGCTGTTGGGATAAGTGAGGAAGAGACTGAGAGAGCGTTTGCGTCACCTTTTATTCTACCTGGGAAAGTCATCCAAGTAGAATGGCTTAAATCATCCTCATTGGACAAAAATATAAATTGAAACTTCAACGGTCAAAATAATTCCTGTGCTAAACAATAAATTAGAAATTATTTCTTTCTGCTACAAATTCAATAAAATTAAAATTTTTACAATTTAGTTTGTTTTATTAAGAGAAAATCAGTTGAGGTTTCTCTACTTGTGTGCTGGGTGCAATTTTTACAACTTGCTGGAAGAGAAGTTTGATTTAGTGCAGTCACAGCAGTCAGTTGGTTTCATTATCGTTGTATAAGTGAATGTAACCAAACAGCCAACTAAATTATGAAACCTGATTTAGTCTTGTAATTTTTTCATGGTTCACTTTATTATCCATTCTTTTAGAATATCTTGTTTAATGAAACTATCTTCAGGAAAAGTGTTTTCAGCAAAAAATTTACAAGAATCAAATTTAAGGTTCATTTTGGCCAAATGAGTAGAGTGTTTGCCAATGGTCTGGGAGGCTGAGGGTTCAATCCTATGTCAAGTCATACCAAAGACTCAAAAAATGGTACTAGACGCTGCCTTGCTTAACCCTCAGCATTCTATGGTAAGAATCAAGAGTAAAGTGAAGCAATCCTGGGAATGGAGTAGCACCCTCCTCTACACCTCGGTGTAGTAGCTATTGAAAAAGGATTCTTCGGGTCACCAACTTTACTTACTTTATTTTATAAAGAAAATTTTTTTTTTGTAATGTTTGAGAGTTTTATATTAACTTTCTTTATTGAAGAAGATTATCTGTGAAAGAGTGAAAGAAACAGAAAAACAATTGTTTTTTTGGTGTTTTACTGAAGAGTCATTGACAAAAAAAATCAGAAGGAAGAAAAACCCAAGGGCATGAATGGATATAGTGGAACAAATGAATGAAGAAAAAAAGTGGAACAAAAGAAGGAAATAATTCGAATTATTTTTAGAATTTGAATGATGAATAGAAAGAGGATGTTATGAAGTGAAGAAAGAGAAAGTAACGAAAGTGAGAAAGAAAGAGAAAATCATGGAAGTGAAAAAATTGTGAAAGGAATATGGATAGAAAGTAAGAAAAAAAAATGAGAGAGGAAAAAAGGAGAGGTAAAAGTAGAAAATAATGTGAGGAAAAATAGAAAAAAAAATAATGAAAGAGTAAGAAAGAAAAATGAAAAAAAAAAACAAATAAGACTGAAATTTATCGAAAAAGTGAAATCAACATAAAAAAATTAAAGAGAAAGTAAAATGAAAAGATGGAAATAAAGTACAAGAAAATGCAAGTGAAGAAATAATAAAGTGAAAGTAAAACGATTTTTTTGAATAACTACATAAAGGAAATGAAAGTAAAGAATAAGTGAAACTTAAGTAAATATGAATGAAAAGAAAGTGAAAGTAAGGAAATAATAAGAGAGAGAGAGAAATGTAATATCAATAAATTACTAAAAAGAATAAAATAAGTTATTCATATTCCATTTTTCTTATTTGGAATTGTACTTTATATTTCTTTTATTCCTATTCTAACTAGATTTCTAACTAACTCTTAATAATAATAATAAAGAAAAAATAGTTTGAATGATTCAAAATAGAAAGGAGAAAAAGACATTGAATAAAATAAATGTCAATAAAAGATGAATAAAAAAAAAAATGAAGTGATTGTCTGGTCAAACCAGTATCTGGTCATTTGAGTGACAAGGCAAATAATGAACATTACTGATCAGTGGTTGGCTAAATCTTTACTGTCACTTTTGTTGATTACATCTTTTTCTTTCTATCATATATGTATTTTTATTGGCCATTTTCCCAGTTGATCTTTTTATACACATTTTGATATTTGTTTCTCTATTACGTCTCTGTATCTCCCCCCCACCACCACCACCTCTTCATTCTCTTCTTTTTACCCAAGACTGCATTTGATGGTGAGGCTTCAATTCTGGATCTCTTAGGTGTGTGGACTTCTGCTTCATTGTCATTACTCTCTGGTTCACTTTGATCCAGAGTAATAGTACCTGTTAGAATCTGCAAAAAAGACTCTTAAGCAACTGCACAAAAATTATGAATATGAACATACAATGTATGCAATTCCCTAACTTCGAGACATAAAATAACCCTTTACAGATTGATTTGTCATTAAGATGAACCAGTTCTCTTCTTTCTCTTCAAATTCTGCATTATTCATTGTTTACTTTTCTTCATATTATCCTTTCATTCTCTACTGGGTTTTGACTGTGTCTGATGGTGAGACTCAAGTTCTGAAGATCTGGGGAGTAGTGATAGTATTTGTTAGGGTCCCATCTAATTTTTTTTATTCAATAAGAGTACTTGATTCTATAGAACTGAAATTTATATATGTTTAAAAAAAGTTACTTGAAGCTGTAATTGTTTACTAAGGATTATTATTAGTTAGTCTTTTTCTCAAAATTAAAATGGTTTTAACTATTATCAAATAGAAATAATTACTTGAAACCATATGGTTATGAGTACTTGATATCAAATAACAATGCAAAAAATGTGAGGATTAACTACACCAAAAATTGAATATGAAAATATACAATTCCTTAACCCTTAGGTATAGAATAACCTTCAACAGGTGGACATGTCATTCATATCAATTAATTCATATTTTTTATAACTTATGTTTTTTTTCCCTCCATATGAATTAACTTGTCTCTTAGATTATTTTAATTTTTAGAAAAAATTTTTTTTTAAGAAAGAACCATCATCAATACTCTACTTCACCGAAGGTTTTTTTTTTTTTTTTTTTTTTGTTAGTTTAATTTTCTACTCTTTGTTCTGAAAAATCATTTTATTTAAAATGAACTATTTCTCCAAGGTTGCCCAGTTGGCAGGACTTAGAATATACCAATTGCTGCGGTATAAGATCCCCCACCACCTCCACAAGTATAAGGGTTGTTCTGAGTATGACAATAAACTGCATCTGGTGGTGAGGCTCTGGTTTTTGAGTTCTTGGAAATATGGTGTAATTCTTCATTGCCATTACTCCCAGGTTTCTTCTGACAGGGACTGTAAGAACCTGTTAAAGTTCTAACTATAGGTTAAATAGATCTTTTTGAAAATTATCAATATTAGAAAAACTTAATCAAATAACTGTGCAAATTATTTGTTATAAGAAGAGTTACATGAAGGCACAATTCACTACACACTCAGGCCCAGAGTGGTAATACCTTTTAAGCTCCATCAATTGGTCTAAAAAAATCATTTGCTATATGTAGAATAACAATAACACATACCTCCATAAAGCGTCCAACTGGCAGACAAAAATAAAGCAGGTCATAGGTCAGTGCCATCTTCCTTACAATGCTAAACTGAAGCTGGTTTATATAATAAAATACTTTCACTTACTTACAAGCAGCCAATGACAATCTATGCAATGGAATAGTCCACTTGTGCACAATGGGATGCCCCAAGGCACCATAAATAGTTCCCATTCCTCAATTGGGAATTGAGTTTCCTGTCTTCACGACTGATTGCTCTTTGTTAATGCAATTAATTACTCTCGGCTATCGCAACTAATTGTCCTACGCAACCTAATAAATCCTACAGCTATACTTAAACCATTAGTTTCTTGAAATCATGTATATATTAGTAATATTGGATAGGAATGCTTCAAACCATATAACATTGTGCAAACAATTATTCAATAGAAAGCATTGCATGAAACCATGTATCTGAATTATTTGTTAGTTAATTGTTTGGGTTTTATGGCATATCAACCATTGTAGGTTATTTGACACCAAATCCATTTTTATGGAAATATTCAGTTCTATTTCAAACAATTCAGTTTAACATGAATACACAGTTTAATTGTCAAAAACATTTCTATTTCGAGCTATTCAGTTTAGTAAAACTGTTCTATTTCAAACAATTTTGTTCAGCTTAAGTATACAGTGTTGATGTCAAAACAGTTCTATTTAGCATAAGTACACAGTTTAGTTCTATTTAACCCATAGAAAGGGCCCTATCAGGTGCTACCATTTCATGCCAGAGTGGACCTGGGGGCAATGGCAAGGAAGGTGTACTCTACATTCCCCAAAGTTCCAGTGTCACTGGAACCTCACCATCACATTGTTTAGGGTCAATTCCAAGACACGCATTGGGCGAGGGGTTACCCCTCAGCAAAGGTGCAGTTAGTGCATTCTTCAGCTCCAGCCGACTGGGCAATATGAATTATTAGACCGGAACACTTGAAACCATATAACAGTGTACAAATTATTTGTATTAGATAAAATTACTTGATGCCATATAACTTTGTGCAAGTCATAGAATGTCGACAATATAAATTGTTATGATTATAAACAAACATTTACAAATTAATCAAATTTCAGTGTTAAAAAAAACCTACAAGTTGATATCCTGTTATATAAAATTGTTTGTATTAGATTGCACTTGACACCTTTTAAATTGGTACAAACAAATGATATTTATAAAAATGAATGGAATGTTGAAAATGTATGTATTTACACTTATGCCATAGATAGGATGTGACACAAGATCAATAATTTTAAGCTGAGAGCAACTGGTTTGAATTCAAGTTTTCCAGTCAACTGGGGCTGTAGAATGCACTGACTGCTTCTCTACAGAGGGATAAGACCCCACCACCCAATGAGTGTCTTGGATATGACACTAACAATCTGATGGTGATGCTTCAGTAATACTGGAGTTTTGGAGAATGCAGAGTACCTCTTTATTGCCATCGCTCCTAGGTCCATTCTGGCACGGAGTTGTAGCATCTGATAGGGTCCAATCTATGGGTTAAATAGAACTAATCTATGTACTTAGGCTAAACTGAATGGTTTGAAATAGAACTGTATATTTGTATAAAAACTGATTTGGCATTAAATAACCTACAAAGGTTGATATGCCATAAAACCCAAACATTTAAACAAATTTTCCTTCTAGTAGACTGGTAGTCTATCCAAATCTAAAAAAAAACCCAGTTTATCCTATTTATTCATAGATGAGAGAAGAATAGTTGGAGTCAATGTTCAGGATTTGAACTCAGGCCATCAATTTCTTTTCCTGTGATGATAACACTGAGGAACAAATTTTATGGTTGCATTGATACAAGCACTTGTTCTTACCTCATTTAAATGTGCTGAATACAAAGTAGAAATTATCTTTTATCTCAAAGCTCTTTTTTTTTTTTTTTGCAATTCAACATTTTCCCTTTTTTGTGAAAATTGAACATCTCTTGTACGATGACATGTTCAGAGGAATTTATGGCCCAACTGTCTAAAGTATGCAAACATTAACCTAATTAGTTTGTTAGGATAGATCTCAGATTAGTTCTCAAGTTATCCCTAATGTACAGCAGGTGTCAATTTTGGCAAAAAATAGTTTCAAATTGAATGAAAGAGCACATAGAGGAAAACTGATTTCAGATTTGAAATCAACACTAAAAAAAAAAAAATAGGATCAATTAACAGAATAGTACAAATAGAAAATAAGAAAAAAATTGTTCATGCAGTATAACCATTACACAAAGCATACCTCTATGTTGAAAATGTAGTTAGGATTATAATTAAAACATTTATAAATGAATCAAATTTTGGCATTAATTAACCCAAAAGAGGTTGTTTTGCCATCAAACAAACCAGATATTTTCTCAAAGGCCCTGTTTTCATCTGATGTTCTTTGACTTACAAGGTTTAAAAAAAAAAAAAAAAAAATACTTGATACCATTTGAGATATACGGAGTGTTTCAGAAAAATTGATGTCATTTTGTAATCAAATAACTTGACTGATTCTTGTTTAAATGAGCTCAGATTTTAACAGAATGGGTCGAACCAACACAAATTTCTTGCTTTAATGTTGAAACACTTTTATTTTTCCTGTGAATGGCATTTCTATACCTGAAAGGAAAAAAAGCATTAGACAGAGAATTTTAGGTTGTTGCAACATATCGATTTTTCTGAAACACCCAGTACATCTCAAATGATATCAAATTTTCTTAAACACACTGTATATACCATATATACTCATGTCTTGATCAAATTTGAAAGATCTCATTTTAAGTGAAAAAAAAAATGTGCCATTGACTGAAAAACAAGTAATAATGTCTCCACATTGAAATTCAAACAGAATTATTGCCTTGTCGACAGTTTAGAATAAAAGGGATGTCCTGGGTAGGACACTAAACTGCATCTGATGGTGAGGCTCCAGTTCTGAAGGAGAGTGAATACCCCTTCATTGCCATTACTCATTGGTTCACTCTGACCCAGAGCTATAGTACTAGTTAAGGTCCCATCTTTGGCTCAAATAAATCTATTTAAAAACCATTCATATCTAATGTGACTATGTGCAAAAAAAATGCTTAAACAATTACACAAAAAATACAAATATGAACATACAATGAATACACTTCCCTAACCTCTTGGTATAAAATAACCCAAGATGAGCTGAGGATGCTGTTGAAATCAATCAACGTCTAACATTTTGACCGATAAAATTAGCAAATAATTATTAAACAGCAGAAGGCTAAATGGGACACTTGCAAATTAAAATATATACCATATATACTTGAGTATAGGATGAATTAGGAAGACCTAATTCTAAGACAAAAAAGTAATACTTTTTCATCTGCCTTTACTTTATTTTTTTTCATACTTTATCTTATCACACTGGTTGCTGATGATGATGATCTTGTGGCTTCTGCTGCTGCAGCTCTTTCTGCTTTGAACAAGCCTGGATAGTGCAGTCAGAGATAATGGGTCAGGCATTCATTGAGCAATGGCTCAAACGCAGCGTTCATTAACATCCAATAATCAATACATCAATAAAGTTGGGTCTGTTTAAATCTTTTCACCCAAGTAGACTGTTTGATGAAAGGAAATGAAGAAGTAACTACACTGACAGGGTGAGGAGGGAAGAGGGGAAGCTCGAGAACACGGTTAAGAGAGAAGGGGGTTAGGGGCATGCTGGTGGGGTGACTTACAGGAAACTTGGTGGTGGGAGGTGAAGTGAGGAAGAAGAACTGGTGGGAATCGGATGGCTGGTGGTTGGGTTGGGACAGGTTGAAGAGCTTAAGTTGCAGAAGATGGGGTAAGAGAGCAAGAAATGGTGGTTTAAAGGGTTGCAGAACAGAAAGAAAGACTGAATGAAAAGAAGAATGAAGAAGATTGATTCAAGGATTTCCAAGAGAAGAAAGGAAAGAAAAGAAGAAAAAAAAGAAAGAAAAGGATGTTTTAGCCAAAAAAAAAAAGTTAGCGACTGTAGTTGAGAGCGACCCGAAGGCTCCCTTTTTAATAGCTACTACACCATGGTGTAGGGGAGGGCACTACTCCTTTCCCAGGATTTCTCCACTTTACCCTTAGTGCATACTTTATATTGCTGAGTGTTAAGCAAGGAGGTATCCAGTACCATTTTTAAAGTCTTTGGTATGATGCGATTTGGGATTGAACCCCGTTTTCCCGGACCATTCAAAATATTTCAGCAAAAAGACCAATTTATCTGAACTTGGCATCAAATCACAACTATTTTATCTTTAGTTTTATTGGCAACAAGGTTTTTGGTCAAATCGTAGGACCTGTCCTAAGAAATAATCAAACAGCTTAGAAAACCTGGTATCGGCCACGTCTTCATCTGAATATATTTAATAACATCATCATTAGAAGTCGATCATTTAGACAGTACAACTTTAGTTTATTAAGTTATGAGACAGATCATATAAATTTTTTTTTTTTTTTATCATAAACCTAATTACAAATCGACTATCTCCTTCAAAATAATTCCTTTGGAGAGCCACATTTTTCCCCATGTTATGTCTTGGATGTTGCTCATAAAAGAAATAAATTAGCACTCAATGGCAATGAGAACATTGACACCCTCTGATATTGGGTGCTGACCTCTTTTGAACTTGAAACTATGAAATAGGAAATAAAACACAAATGACAGGAAGTGCAGGTGTTTAAGAGATGAGGTGGTGTGATGTAATTCTGAAAAACGTGGGCAGATTGTAATAATGCGTGGGTGATGTGCAGAAAAGAACATACAGAAGCATAATAAAATTAGTTCTGACAACATATGTAGAATTGTTACCTTTCCTTATGTAAGCCATTACTGCTACACATCCTCTCTCCCTAGTATTGGATTAGTGCTAACATGATAGATATATGCAACATATCTGCATTCCTAAAATATATATAAGTCAAAGGAAATGGAATAAAGAGACATCTCCATTCTTACAAATCAATCCTTTTTTAATTCTTTTCTGACCACTGACAATACAGTACCAACTCCTAAGCATAACATTTATTACCATAGGAAATGGAATCAGTGACCTGAGTTCAAGTACTAGTCAAAGCAGTTTGTGTTTCACTTCCAATTGATACTACTGGGAAAGGCATGAATCCATCTGTTCTCCCCTCCATTATGGATAAATAGTTGGTTAGGTAACCAGTATGAGAGTAGAAAAACACAGAATTCAAACAAGCTTTACTCAACTTAAAAAAAAAAAAAAAAAAAAAAAATTAACCTTGAGTTACATCATGTGCATGATGGAGGGGTTGGGTAAATACATATAACATCCACTTTTGGAAACCGTGCTCAGAGTCTGGCTACTTGAATACTTTGATCATTTTGCAACAGTTCCTGGATTTCAGTTATTACAAACAGGAAATGGTCACGAGAACTCAGATCAAGGGGGAGTAAGTGGCTGTCATCCTAGAGGAATATTCTTTTTGGTCAAAAACTTTGTCACATAATGTGACTTGCAAGCAATGAAAGTGATATTATTACTATTGTTTATAAATTTTTTTTTTTTTTTTCTTGAAGGTTTGCATTGAAAATCAGTTGACTGATGATACTTGATCTCACTGTCAAATATCCTCAATTTTTCTCAGACATGAGATACCAGATCAATTTTTTTTTAAATTGACAAAAGCTGGTTTGCATTCAGTTTTCTTTCTTCTCGTGTTACATACTGACAGGCTATGTTAGTTAGTGGATTTCAAAAACAGGATGCAGCTGTGTCTTAAGGTAAACAAGACAGCAGGCATACCATGTGAATTGAGTAGGTGAAATGCTGGAAGGAAAAGTAACCACAAGATGTGTGGGTATCTAAAAAAAAAGAATATATATATATATATATATATATATATATATATATATATATAGTGATGGAAGTTTTCAATCCGTAGCACGAATTATTGGGGACATGAGATATCACATAGTGTCGGTATTGAGAGGTAGAAAAAGTCTACATGTACTAGACTCACTAATGTCGAAAGTGAGTATGATCCCAGAACGAAGAAGAAATGAAGAGGATTAAATGTTTTAAGTTGGCCTTGTGCCAGCCTGTGGAAGCAGAGCAAAGTAAGGCACTCTAAAGATATCCTATCCTAGTGGTTCCTTGTTTATCTCATTCCTTCTTCACACAACTAATTTCATCGCGATTTTGTTAGAGAAAAAGAGAGATGATATTTTGGTAAATTTTTGCCCTTTAACCTATCCTATTTTAACAAAAACTAAAAATCAGATTCAACTTTTTTCTCGCGAACACATGTAAACAGCCAGAAAAAATATCCGCAAAGAAGAAATTTTGAAGAAAAACCACTATATTTTAGAATTTAAGGCGGGGGATCAGTTTGTTATATAAATTTAATGTAAAATGATAACGTGCCCCCACCACACAGTTTGTTGTATTTTCTTTTTTTTTTCTGCTGAAACAAGGGCATTTTTTTTTATTCTAAGTCTTTTCATCACTAACAAAAAAAAGAAAAAAAAAAATTGTTTCCACCCCTGTTTTTTATTTAGCAAAAAAAATCCCCACACCAAATAAGTTTAGTTAATACCTCCACCCTCTCCATCTGATTTCCCAACAAAAAATGAAAAAAAAAATTTAATTACACATCCCTTTGCTGCAATCTCTGGTCATCAGTAATGCTTGCTAGTCTGGAAGCAGGTGATCCTTCTATGTGAAATTTATATAAAAAAGTGATTCCCCTCCTTTAATTCTAAAGTATTGGAGTTTTCTTCAAAATTTCTTCTCGGTGGATATTTTTCAGGTTGTTTACATGTATTCATCGAAAAAAAAAGTAGAATCTGATTTTTAGTTTTCTCTAAAATCCGATGGGTTAAAGGGTAAAAATTAACCATAATTTTCTCTGACTGAATTTTAGTGTTCATTCATTTTCCTGTTTACGTCTTTATGTCTTAAATTTTCTTTTGTAAAAATTAATTCCTTTCAAGAGCATTTGATAGCATCAGAATTATTCCCCACCAAAAAAAGGAGAATCTGACTTTTAGTTTTCACTAAAATCTGACGTGTTAAATATTTTTATTCATGAGAGTTATTGTCTTTTCTTCTGTAACACAAGACAATTTGCCCAACCAAGACTAAAAAGCCCAGTCTGACCTATCACTCCCTCATAGCTGGAGGATGAACAGATTGATTCATGATTTTCCAAAGGGCATTAATGTGATGTGAAATGCAAAAAGCTTTGTCCAAGATTTGAACTTGGGTTGCTGATTCTATTAGTCAACAAAAACAGCCTTCAACTTCCTCATTTTCTCAACTATCCAAAAATGTCTTGTACTACTTAAAAACCTATGCCTCAAATAGAACTTGATTTCCATAAGCCTGTATTGACTCATTTGATATTTTCCTCACATTGTCTTAGACATTTTACTCAGAATTTGATCTTGTTTCATTTTCCTAACACATTTAACCACACAAGTAATAATTTAAAATTACATGGCAAAATGTGTCTGTGAAGCAAACAGGAATTGAATGTTTATACATGTGTTCAAGATCAATAGTGATTAGCTGATTTTTGATTAGATTCATGAAACTGAAAAATGAGCAAATCTGTTTCATTACTTTCCAGACTGACCTTGTATTTTAAGGAGAGAAGAATAAAGAATTCTCTAATGTCTGTAGTAATAACTTCTATGTTTCTCATCTTCAAAGTGCTCTCATACCTATAGATAAATATTTTGGATGTGAGAAAAAAAGTTCTAGGAATTTTGACAATGACAAAATTTTCATCCATCTAGTATAAATTAGTTTTCCTGAAATGTTACATAAAGTTACCTGCAAAACCTGAACTATATTAACTTCATACATGCTATTCAAATTCCCTAAACTTTTATTTAGCACCAGGAATAAATATCTATATTTGAAGAGGGATAGCTACACACCTGTGTGTATGTATAATATATATACATACATAATGACAACACTCATTGTTAAATAAAAAGTAAAATTGCTGTAAATTTAGTAAAAAAAAAAAAAAAATGCTCAATACACATAAAGAGTACCATTTATCAAAATCTTGGAGTAAATATAACAATATAAAAAAAAGTAAGGAGCAAGACTGATATTATTAAATCAGGGCTCTATTTCCTGAGTCTGATCATCTAGTGAGATTTGATAATCCACCAAACAATATGAAACTTTGTTCAGCAACTTTAGTTGTAATATATATATATACCAACTCCTCTGCATATACAAGGTCAATATTTTAGGCAGAGTTTAACAGTTTTTAATTGTTTTCCTTTTCCTAAACTGGTTACCATACAAGGTTAAAGAGTCCAGTCTCTCCCACTATTTACTCATAACATGAAGGATTAGTTTGATGCATACCTTTCCCAAGGGTATTAGTGGTCTGTGAAATGCAGTCTCATCCAGGATTCGAGCTCATGTGACCACGTCATTATCAATAACCATTACACCACACACACACACATATATATATATATATATATATATATATATATATATATATATATATATATATATATCTCAACTAAAATTGAAACCCAAAGTTTCTTTCTGTGAAATGATCATCAGGCAATTAATGATGAAAGACAGACCCACTGGCTATGCTAATATATATATATATATATATATATATATATATATAGTGTACGGATTCTACTCCACTTAAATACATAAATGTCATCACCATACCCATGTATTACTCTGTGGGAAGGCATCACAGCAAGAACTTATTTTATATCTACATCTGGATATTAACTCTGATATTTTGTTCAGTAATCTGCTGGGTTCAGAAAATCAAATATTTTAAATTTCCACTCAAATTACAATTTGCAACATTTTGATTCTTAATTGCAAGCATACACTGCTGCTGTTTGTCATTATTATTGTATAGGTAACTCAATAATTCTTTTGCTTAATAATGAAAAAAAAGTTACAGTACTTCTCGTAATAGGCCAGTGGAGTTTTTTTTCCTTTCTCTTCGTTTGGGGAGGGGATTGGTTGTGGGCAGTCATTAAAGCTACAAAGCATTTAAGCAAATAAATAAATGGCAATGTCTACTTTATAATTTCCATTTTTGTTAGTTGTAACAATTTGGGGCTTGCTCTGAACAGAGAAAGAATTTAATGTCCATATTCCCTCTTTTTGAAATGGGCCTTGTAAAATAGAATTATAGTTTTTCCATGTATTGTAGAATACACCAACTGCAACTCTGCAGAGGGGTAAGACCCCACCCCCAATGAGTGTCCTGGATATGACACTAAACGATCTGATGGTGTGGTTCCAGTGATGTTGGAGCTTTGGGGAATGCAGAGTACCCCTTCATTGCCATTGCTCCCAGGTCCACTCTAGCCCAGAATGGTAGTACCTGATAGGGCCCTTTCTATGGGTTGAATAGAACTAACAGCATACTTATGCTAAACTGAATTGTTGTAATCAGAACTGTCTGACTAAACTGAATAGCTTGAAATAGAAATGTTTTTGACAATTGAACGGTACTTACATTTAAACTGCATTGCTGGAAATTGAACTGTTTTTTACATTGAAACTATACTTACACTAAACTGATTTGTTTGATATCGAACTGTTTTGACATTTAACTGTGTAAATAAAACCACTACTTATACTAAACTGAATTAACTGAATTAGAACTGTTCAAATAAACTGAATAGCTTGAAATAGAAATTTTTTGACAATTGAACTATGTACTCATGCTAAACTGAATTGTTTGAAATAAAACTATTAGCATAAAAATGGATTGGGTGTTAAATAACCTGCAAAGGTTGATATGCCATAAAACCCAACCAACCACCGGTTAGAAACAACTTACATTCTCTGAGAATAAAAAAAAAAAAAGTATATTTCTCTGCTTGTCCAAAGTCTAAGTAAATTGAATGCTACTTAATGTAAGTAAAGTTGGCAACTTTAGTCAAGGGTGACCCGAAGACTTCCTTTTTGATAGCTACTACACCAAGGTGTAGGAGAGGGCACTACTCCTTTCCCTGGATTGCACCACTTTACCCTTGATCTCTACCTTATATTGTTGAGTGTTAAGCAAGGAGGCATCAAGTACCATTTTTTTTGAGTCTTTAGTATGACTTGACCAGGGATTGAACCCAGATCTCCCAGGCCATTGGCGAACACTTAACGTATAATATGCAAAAATTTAAGAAATCCCAGAGAGAACAAATCAATGCATACCAAAAAGAAAAATTAGAATATATTCAAAGCCATATCAATAAAATTAGAAATTAAGTAGAAGAAAGACTATCCCAAATAGCACGGCAGACAGTAAATGAAGTGATTGGAAGGAAGAGCACCTCAGGCAGAAAACTAAAAGTTGCCTGCCAAGAAGAAAGACTTCACAAGTTGAAAGACCATTTCAAGAAACTGCTCTTCCTGAACAGATTCATGAAATGTTAGAACTAACTGCATACTTATGCTAAACTGAATTGTTTGAATTAGAACTGTTTGACTAAACTGAATAGCTTGAAATAGAAATATTTTGACAATTAAACTGTACTTACGTTTAAACTGCATGCTTATACTAAACTGAATTGCTGGAAATTGAACTGTTTTTTTACATTGAAACTGTACTTACACTAAACTGAAATGTTAGTTCCTGAAATCACCAATGATCCTATCCCAAAATTTATTACTGGCCAACTAGTCTTCAAACTAAGACAGTTTTCTGAGGAAGAATTTAACACAGTATTGGAAAAGGATAAAATGCAAAAAAATGCTTGTATTAACAAAATACACACTAAAGTTTGGAAGACAAGAAAATTCTATAACTAGTAACACAGTCAATAAATAAAAGACACTAGAGAAATGGATGAAAGGTTGCATCTTTCCCTTCCTCAAGAAAGAAACCTCAGAATCACAAAGAAATATAGAGACATAACTCTTAACGCTATTGCTGCTAAGGTTTATAATGTTCTGCTTCGCAATCCTATCCAACCCAAAATCAATGAGAATTCTCAGGAAAAATTGGGACAACCTCAAAGATTCTTACAATCCATTGAATCATCAAAGAAGTATGGGCAAACAATCTTGAGGCAACACTAGTTTATAGATTTCTCCAAAGCATTTGATTCTATACAAAGCGGATAGATGGAACAAATACTACTTGCAAATCGTCTTCTCAAAGAAACTGTGACTGCTTAACAAAAATCACAAAATCACTGGTTCACTCACCTGATGGAAAGACAGACTTCTTGCAAAGAGATACATTAGTGCCATATTTGTTTATTCTCTGCCTAGATTATGTATTTTGAACATCCATAGTTCTAATGAAAGAAAAAAGACTTCACATTTAAAAAGCTTAGACGACAATATTCTGCAAAAACTATAACTGTCAAAGACTATACACATGACCTAGCACTTCTTGCAAATACACCAGCCCAAGCATAATCCCTACTTCATAGCCTAGAGCAAGCAGCAAAATGCATTGGCCTCTATAGGAATGCCAATAAAACCAAATACATGTTTAAAAAAAAAAAGAGCCATCTCCACTCTTCTAAGTGTCAAGCGTCTGAAATTAGTTGACCAGTTTATATACCTAAGAAGCAACATCTCATCTACAGAAATTAGTGAAGGCATGGAATACTATTAACAGGCAATCAATCATTTGGAAATTTAATCTATCTGATTAAATAAAATGAGATTTCTTTCAAGCTGTAGCAGTGTCCATACTACTATATGAATGCACCACATGAACACTAACAAAATGTATTGAGAAAATTGAGATGGAACTACACAAGAAGGCTAGGTGATATCTCGGACAAATCCTGGAAGCAGTACTCTACAAAACAGCAGCTGTACGGTCACCCTCCCCCCTCCCTTCTCACAAACAATTCAAGTAAGATGAACAAGACACACGGCGCCCAGCTGGAGAAGCAAGGATGAGCGCATAAGCAATGTTCTCTTATGGACTCCTGCACATGAATGAGCCAGTGTTAGCTGATCAGCATAGATTTACACCACCTCTATATGGATACCTGGAAGACCTGCCAGAAGTGATTGATAATAAGAATATATGGCGAGAGAGAGCCAGTGAACTCCATGCTGTCTGTATGAGTTGATAAAGATGACTTTTTGTAAGTATTTGAATAGAAAATGTACTTCATCTAGTTTCAGAGTTTAAAGCATACATTACAGGGAGAATCACATTTTATAGCAATCAACAAGGAGTATTTTTAGTCATATTTTGTAGCTCTGAGTGCCAAATTTTTGGAATTAAAGTAAAATGGAAGTCTTGAATGAAAAAAGAATTTGTCTTTCTATTCTACAAAAATCTTATTCAAAGTTGATCTAGGAAATTAAAGACCCCATTGCAATTTAGAAGAGTTGCCAAATTAATAATCTAGATCCTTCTTGCAAATAGTTCTTATAACCTTGGGCAATTTAAAAAAATAAGATTTTCTATTAGTTCAAATACTTATGATCAGTATTTTCTGTATGGTAATGCAATTTTCTCTGACATTCCCAAGGATTAAATGACTTTTTACAGTGGATCAGCTTACCAGCAATCAAAAAGGATCGACTTCCACCATTCTTAACTGCGATAGATTTCTCCCAAGATTCTCAAAGATCCACTCTTTGAAGCATCAATATGCAAATGAAATCTGAATTCTTCACTCCACACTGTTCTGAACCAATCTGAATCAAATTTTCTGAATTCTGCTTAGAACATTGTTCTGTCTTTAATATTTATTTGAGATATCATTGGCCTTTTTACTTTTTCTTTTTTTTTTTTTTTTTGTATGCTATATACACAAAGAATTTGAATTAGATAATTTCTTGGTCTTCTTTTCTGAGGTCTTGAATTTTGCTGATAGTTTTTGTTGACTTCTTTATTTTTGTCTTTGAGAACTGTAAATTTCTGCAAGTGGTAATCTCTGCATGAAGTTTTGGGCTTTCCAGAGCCTTTCTTCCTTGCAATGTTGCCTGTTATTTCTAAACAGTGAGTTATTGTCTTAATAACTGACAGAAAACACTGGGGTCTTCTCTGCCCTTTAGTCTCCTGTATATTTCAGAATAACTTCAATCAAATTGATGAATATCAGCTTTGTGGTTTTGGACAGCGACCATTACATGATAGATTGTTTTACAACAGAACTCAAAAATAGATATATGAACTCATTGGCTTAGCAATACTAACCCATGAATAAACAAATTCTGGACAGCAACCATTGTATGATAGATTGCTTTACACCAGAACTCATAAATCTATACTAACTCTCTGGTTTAGCAGTACTCGCTCCATGTAAGAACCATTAAAATGCAATACTTTGCAATTTTGGATTTGATGATCTTTTCTGCCATTTTGGGTTTGTTCCTCTTTCCTTTTTACCATTTTTGGGTTCAGCTCATTTTATTTTCATTAATGACAATGGAATCAGTGAGGCAGTTTATTTACTTTGTGACTAATAGTCTTTTAGTAAGATATAAATCCATCTCTTCTCTCCCCAACTCTCTACAGATGAAATGGCAGTTTTATTTGGCAGCTACTCTTGAAGAAAATATATCACTTAATTCAAAACGAAGGATTTTTGAAGTTTTTTAGCAATGTAAAAGTTGTTCGTTAGAGAGACATCCCAGTTGGCTGGGGCCATAGAATATATGAACAGAATATCTACAGAGAAGTAAGACTCTCTGCCCAATGAGTATCTGGTAAATGACTAAACCATCTGATGCCAAGGCATTAGAGATGTGGGGAATGTGGAGTACCCTTTCATTGCTATTGCTCCTTGGTCCACTCTGACCCAGAGTGATTGCACCTAATGGGATTCTATCTATGGACCAAATAGAACAAATTTTGTGCCTACAAATGACTGATGTTAAATTATGACTGTTATATAGCAATACCTGAAACCATTTAACTGTGTGCAAAAAAGAGCTCAGGCTTGTTTTAAGAATGTTATCTCCAAAATGTGTTTACAAATCATATATACATATATATATATATATATATATACACACACACACACACAAACAGAATTTGGCATTAAGTAACTTACAATGGTTGATATGCCGTAAAACCCCACCCAACCATACCAAATTTTGATCAGATTACAATATCTTCGATGACAAAGCATGCCTAAACCATAGAATCTAAGGTCATGTTCTGAGCCATAGAAGAAAGTCCAGTGAGTAGCATTTAGAGAGTATCAGGCAAACTTGGAAAGTGACAGTTCAATTTGGTTCATCACCTTCTCTATTTTAGCAAAAGCATGCAGAGATGCCAAATTGTGTTTCATATTACTAAAATATCGCACAGCTTTTGACTCACCCTCATAATAATCTACACAGTGAACAGCTAAATATGATCTGATTTTACAAGTAAAATAAGATGGAAATATGTAGGTCAAATGGAGTAAATAAGTCCCACATTAGGATTCCAATGATTTTTTTTTTTTAATTGTAAAATCAAATAAAAAATAAAATAAGAAAAACAATGATTCACAGAAAATCTAAAAATGTAAATATGCAAAACTGAGACAATTTCATTTAATTTTGTCTGAAAACATTGATCTTCCCACATAGAAAAAAAAATAGACATTTTCTTATAATCAACACAAAAGTTAAATTGATTTGTAGGAAGCAAGGAAAAAAAAAACATTGAAACATTCCTATAGATTTTTCAAAATTTCTTTTCCACAGACAGGAGAAAGGATGCATTAGCAGAACAAGAAAAAGGAATTTACCAATATGCAAAAGAAACAGATATCAAATTGGGTGAATTGATCATGTAGAATGTGAAGGATCCACATTTCCAAAGGGCTTTCCCCCTCCACCAAGATATTTTAAGATATATTGAAATTTCGGTAGAAATAATAAAAGTATTGTAAGCCCTGTGATAGTTACTACATGAATTTTGACCTAAAATTTTCACTGTATAATGTTCAATTTGTGTAATTGATTTTAATTTCTTAATTTAGTACCATGACAAGGAAAGAGATTATATGGAAAAACCAATATTAATCATAAAGATAAATTCTTTATTTGTTCTTTAGATTACCATAATGAATGCATTTATGTACAATATTCCCCCTGTTGGTAGGGCTTAGAATATGCTGATTGTAACCCCTGCAGAAGGGTAAGACAAATCTCCACCTAAAAAAAGGGGTGTCCTCAGCATGACACTAAACTGCACCAGATGATGAGGTTCCAAGTCCGGAGATATGAGGGGAATGAAATACCCCCATCACTGCCATTACTCCCAGGTCCGTTCTGGTTGTACCTGTTAGGATCCCGTCACTAGGTTAAATAGATCAGTTTAAAAGTAATTCATATTTGGTAAGTGTTGTATATGGGAACCTAAAATATTTTGGTATACTAGCACATATAAGTAGTTTGCAACAGAGTACTAAGAATTGGTATTACATAGTTCACATAAAGGTCTCCTTATGTCTTGTTCCTATGGCTCTAAACCACAGAAAAATAGTCATCGACCAGTTCAACTACTCCCAGAAAAGGTATGATAGTCTAGTCCACAATGATAAGACTCTGAAAAAAAAAACCTTTGAAAAACTACTCAAAAGATATAAATATTAATCTACAATGAATGTGATTGTTTAACCTTTCATCATAAAATAACGTGACTGGTTGATGGGCTGTTAAAATTAATCAATCAATTATTTTTATGAATAATTAATTTTTTTCTAAAACAGATAACCAAGTTCTATTATTTTTTACTGGAGCATTATATGATCAAGAGATATTATTAAGAATTATTTACAATCAAACACTACAAAATTTAAACTCTGTAACTCTAAAAAATAAAAATAAAAATTTTAAAAATAGGCCCTATACATTCAATTAGCTTGTCATGTCAATCCCTAACACCTATATGATTGTCCCAAAAAGTGTTGTCATGAAGCATCCAACCACATTCTTCAAATCCCTCTTGAAAGCAAGTACTCAACTGTATTTTTTTCTAAAAGGTGATAGAAAGCAGTGGCTGAGGGACAATTTCATAGACAGTGATACTTGAAACCATTTAACTGTGTGCAAATGAATGATTATTATCAAATAGATTTATTAGTATCAGATAATAATACTTGGAACAATTCAACTACATACAAACAAATGAGCTCTAACTTGTAGACAAATAGTTACCTACAAATTATTTGTTTACAAATCATATAGATAACAGGACGTGGCATTAAATAACACACAAAGGTTGATATGCAATAAAACACAACCAAACTAATCTGACAATTCAAACTGTTCACTTATATAACTGGACATTGGCATAATGGTTAGAGTTCAATCCCAGGTTGAGTCATACTAAAGACTCAAAAAATGATACTTGATGCCACCATCTTAACACTCAGCATTATAAGATATGGATCAAGGGGAAAGTGGGTCAATCCTGGGAAAGGAGTAGTGCCCTCTCCGACACCTTGGTGTTGTAGCTATCGAAAAGGTAACCTTCTAGTCACCCTCGACTATGGTCGCCAACTTTACTAAATTATATAGTGTGTGTGTGTGTTAGGTCCTCGGAAAAGGGCATAAAATAAGACAAACACGTTTAGAGAGAAGAATAAAGGTTATATATTACAGTAAAACAAGTTATACAATGTTGCCAGTGTAGCTTTGCTATTAACTCAGCCAGTGGATTTCAGTCAAATGTTATATCTTTATTGGAAGAGTGCATTATGTATCAAAAATAGGGATGATACCACAACAATATAAACAAGCCACAAAGGTTGATATGCTATTAAACGAAATAACCAACCACTCAACCAACCTAATAATATTCATTTAGATTGAATAACGTTGCACTAGAAATAATAAGTCTGATATCATTGTTTTTTGAAGAAATTTAACTTTTAATAAATACACTGGTAAGGAACGTGGTGCGATAGACAACAACTATGGAAGGCAGTAATTACTGGAGATACGGTTACAAGACTCAGCATTCCTATCCAAGGTCGCGGTAAATCATCTGAAGAAGGCCAGAGGTGAAATTTGGCCGAAACGTAGTGAAAGAAGAAACAACACAAAAACTACCAAGATGAGGAAAAAAAGTCCGCGATAAATAAAAATTAATTCCCACTGGTAAGGATGTATTTATTTTTAGGTATTGTAAGTTACACAGCAAAAAGAAACTAATTCTCAAATGAGAAGAGTACTGATTATAAGCATTTCAATTTCTAAATAGTGTTGTCATGAAGCAGAGTGTTGCTGCATCTTTATCATCATCATCATCATGTCATGCGGCTAGCACGGATATCCCTGACCCTCTCTCTCCACGTCTCCCAATCATTCATCACCTCTGGCAGGTCTTCCGGGTGACATCCCGTATCATCACATAGCTGCTGTATGTATGTTCAAACTGGTCGTCCTGCTTTTGATTGGCCATATGCAAGGGTCCACAGGAGTACATCACTTACGATCTCGTCCTTGCTTCTCCAGCAGTGTCCGGCATGTCTGGTTCGTCTAGCTTGTATAGTTTTCGTGATAGGTGGTAGGGGACCGTATAGTTGGCACCTTGTGGGGTGTTGCTGCCAGGATTTGTTCAATATTGCTCGCAACATTCTTGTATAATTGCCGTCTAGCTTCTTTTCTAACCGTTTAGTCAGCGTCCAAGTAGTGCATCCATATAGCTATATGGATGCATCTTTATATGAAATTTTAAATATATATATGAGAGAGAGAAATTGTTCTGTTTGTACATCAGAGCCATTCAATTTACAAGTTAGATTCTATTCCCTTTTGAGGTCATTGAAAGACATATAATAAAATGGGCTGGTATTAAAGAGCATTGGAAAAGGAACAATGGCAGACTTGGGGCCTTTAATTAGGCACCTAGTTTCAACTAGGCTACCTTCGGGTGGGCGAGCTGCATTTTTGTCTCCTTTGTCCCCCTTGTACGGCACTAGACAATGCGTCTAGTTTAAGCCGCAAACTGGCATATGTGCCCGGACCCACATTTGGGTTCGTGAAACTGCTTGCCTCATCAGGCTCACATTGCACTAAGTGAGCCGATGAGCAGCACTGACAAGCAGGGTTCGAGTCTCGGCTCGTTCCCGACCTCCCCTCCCCTTTATCCCAACTTTAATCGGCCTTCGGGCTTTTGACCTTGTGTCTGGTGGGAGGCAGTGACAAATACTTGGTATTAAAGAGCATCAGACGAGTAAAAGTAAAGAGTTTAAGTGTATAAAAACTGATTAATATTCAATGTTTATTCCAAATAGCACAATAAACTCTTATACAATATTGTTATTGCATTTACTGCTGAACAAGAGTCTGTTGATAGAAGACAATCTTAACATAATGCCATAAAGATATTATATGAAAAATGATAAAAAATATTGAGACTGAAGTTTTAAATTTTTTGAATTTAATTGAATACTTCAGTAAGAACTTTGTAATAATGGGATGATGTCTGGAGCCAACTCTCAATTGATTAACTTTTTGGTGAAACACCGTATAGTGCAAGTACATCTCCTTCCATACTTGCCAATGAATATTCATTGTATGTATTTACCCAACCCCTCTACAAAGGCCATTTATTAAGCAGAGTAATGCTGGTTTGAATTTTGCTTTCCTTCTATTCAATTGGTTGACTAACCAAGACCAAAGTACCGAATCTGCTAAGCTATTAACCCATAACTCGAATCAGATGAACAGATGTATTCATGCCCTTCCCAAGGGCATTAGCACAAAGTGAAACACAAACAACCTCATCTAGGATTTGAACTCTGGTCATGGATTCCATTTGCTAAAATGATGAACATCATTCTTGGCAAACCTTCACTGAAATTTCATAGTAAGTCAGAAGATGGATAACATAAGAGAATAACTATAGCGCAGTTTCACATTATATGACAAGGGGAATTTTAAGAAATGCTTCAACCAATGAAAATCTTGATGGAATAAGTATGTTAAATGCCAAGGGGACTTTTCTGAAGAAAATGAACATTTCTTTTCTATCTTTGTAAATATTCCTTCAGCCTTGATAATTTTTAATAGACGTTGGACGTACAGACAAGATGTGATTCAAGGTCAGTTTTTTTAAAGTGGAGTTAAACAGATTTGAATTTAGTTTTTCTTGTGATATCAAGGTTAAAGAGCTCAGTCTACTCTGTTATTTACTCATAGCTAGAGAGAAAATAGTCAGATTCATACCTTATCCCAGGATATTAACATTATGGGAAATGCCAACAGTCTCATTTAGAATTTGAACTTGGGTCTCTGGGTTCATTTCTTATGATTATGACCATTACATCATGGACATCTCCATAAACTTTTGATACACCTTTTATTATATTATGATATCCAGTATTTTGTGCCTCATCAGCTGGAGCTGTTGAATACACTGCTTCTCTGCAGAGGAGTAAGACCCCCCCCCCTGCAACGAGTGTCCTGAATATAACATTAAACAATCTGATGTTGAGGTTCCAGTAATGCTGGAGCTTTAGGAAATGTGGAGTACTCCTTCATTGTCATCACTCCCAGGTCCACTCTGGCCCACAGTGGTAGCACCTGATAGGACCCTATCTATGGGTTAAATAGAACTAAACCATGGTTTGAGTTTGTTTTTGGCATTTAAACTGCTTATTTATGGTAAACTGAATTACTCAAAATAGAACTATTTTGACATTTAAACTGTGTACTTATGCTAAACTGAATTATCTGAAATGAAACTGTTTTGACATTAACTAGCTGTAGAATACACCAACTGCAAAAGGGTAAGACCCCCACCAATGAGTGTCCTGGATATGACACTAAACTATCTGATGATGTGGTTCCAGTGATGCTGAAGCTTAGGGGAATGTGGAGCACACCTTCATTGCCATTGCTCCCAGGTCCACTCTGGCCTGGAATGGTAGCACTTGATAGGGCCCTATCAATGGGTTAAATTGAACTATTTTTGACTTTAAAACTGTACTTACACTTAACTGAATTGTTTAATATAGATCTGTTTGACATCTGTAAGAAAACAAAATCTGTATGAATACTAAACTGAATTGGCTGAATTAGAACTGTTTGACTCAACTGAATAGCTTTAAATAGGAATGTTTTTGACAATTAAACTGTTTATTTATGCTAAACTGAATTCTTTGAAATACAACTGTCTATTTGTATAAAAATGGATTTGGCGTTAAATTACCTACAAAGGTTGATATGCCATAAAACCCAAACAACCAACCAGTATTTTGTATTACCTCTGAATAACTATCTAATTTTTCTATAGCTGAGTTTTCAAGAACCACTCAATCATTTCATCTGTACTGTAAACTGAGATTTTTTAATAGTGAGAAAGATAAGGTAACTCTAAGATTGATCACTAAAAATATGAGGCTGATCAATTAACATAATGAAAACCACACTAATAACTAAAATGTAATCAAAAATTTAGCCACCTAAGAATATTCAAATTAAAAATATTGACAGATCTAACTTTTACAAAGAAAGTTAGTTAAGTATCAAATAACTTGTGAATGTGAAAGCTTGGAAAATACAAGTTTTAAGATGGAAAGTTTGTTGAAAATGTACAGAGTAAAGTACTTGGGTGTCAGTCATGTTTGTAAACGTCATATAACCTTGTACCAGACTCTCCTTTCAATCTATAAGGATAGATAGTTCACATCTTGTCATCCATACCACATGTACTGCCTTTGTCTATAATGGTGTTAATCTCAGACTGAGATTATAAGGCAATTGAATAGTCATACCCAGAGCACTCATTATAGTGGGGTATTAGCCCTCTGCAAAGGTGCAGTAGGCATATTCTACAGTCCCAACCAACAGGGTAGTAATAACTTTAATCGCAAATTCAACTTTCAGTTAATATCTTATAGGCAAAAGTACTCTCTGATTGTTACTCAGTCAAGTTGTAACCAAGGTGAAAATTACTTAATGCAAATCTGACCTTTATAATGTTGTTGGTAATGCCTATAACTGGACACATATTTAAAATCAGTGAACCAAGTACAAATCCAGTTTGTGGTTCACTTTGCTCTAATGCCCTTGTAAAAGGCATGAATCCATTTTTCTTCCCTTCAACTATTGGTACATTGTCTGGCAAAATTAATTCTTTTTCCTTGGTTTGACAACCAGTCTTGAAGAAGAAAACTCTAAATTCAAACCAGCTGTACTCTGCTTAGAATTTGACCTTGTGTCATATCTTGTTCATGGCATTGGGTAAATTGATAAAACTGGTGCGGATTATAATGACAAGACTAACTTGCTTGTCACAACTGTAATATCCATACTCCTTAGAGGTTCAGAAATGGAGCCTCACCACCGAATGAAGATTATTATCCTATCCAGGACACATCTGTTATCAAGTTGCCAATCATGCAGTCAAGATTGTGTAAATCATGAATTATGTAGAAATATATTTATATACAAAAAAAATTTGTAAATCATGAATTATGTAGAAATATATTTATATACAAAAAAAAT
>OY757910.1:88034361-88224361 GCA_963585895.1 Sepioteuthis lessoniana | reverse complement strand
TGGATTTGGTTTGATGGCAAATCAACCATTATTATAATGCCAAATCTTGGTTTTACATATATATTAGATGTATGATTTGTAAACACATTTTGTGGATTCACTACATGATCAAACAGTGGGGTGTCCTCGTGGTGTAATGGTTAAAGCGATGGACTGCAGAATCGTAGTATGCGAGTTCATACTCCAGTCGTGCTATTGCGTTCACTTTCGGGCAAATACCCTTGGGAAAAGTATGAACTGCCTTATCCTCCCAATTATGGGTTAAATAGTACCACTACTGTTCTTCTTGGAGAATGGCTTTGGCATTAAATAACCTAAAAAGAGTTGATATGCCATTAAACAAAGAAACCAAACCTACATGATCAAACAGTTCTGTTTCTAACACTTCAATTCAGCATAAGTTCAATAGTTCCAAGTATTACTAAGTACAGCTAAAAATTCAATGAAACATCAGTGATATTTGCACAAATTTACACACAATTAAATGATCAGTTTTATTTCTAATTAGTCATTGGTTTGCACTCAGTTTGAATGTCAAATACTGCAGGCCACAGTGGACCAGGGAGTAATGGCAATGAATAAGTACTCAACATTCCCCAAAGCTCCAACATTACTGGAACCTCACCATCTATCAGAACATTCAGTGAAGTGGGGTGTAACCCTTATGCAGAGATGCAGTCAGAGTATTCTACAGTCCCAGCCGATTGGGCTAAAGCAGCTAGGGTCTTTCTTATCTATGGATCAAATAGATCTGTTTGAAAATTATCTTTATTAAATAGAAATACTAATAAAGTGATTTAAAAAAAGATATGATGATATATTAAAAATATAGTAATAATAATAATCAAACATTTATGAATTCGTCAAATTTCTGCATTAGATATCTCTATAATGGGTCTAAAAATAAAACTAACAATTCAACCGTGTAAAGTATTTGTATAAAGAATTATTACTGGAACCTATAATGATTTACAAATTATCATCTTTAGGCACTTTGAGACATAAATTGGCTTAAAAAAATGGCCTCAGCTTTAAATAACCCAACAAAGGTTGATTTGCTGTAAAACCAAACTTTTCTTGATTGAATATTTTTTTTTTTTTTTTTTTTTTTTTTTTTTTTGACAATAATCTTGTCACTGATTGTAATTATAATTCATACATGCTTTTATTGATATTCAATACATACATAAGTACATGTTCAAACACACACATGTATATGAGGGTTGTTCAAAAGGGCTAAAACACAACCAGAAAAAAGAGCAGAGTTAAACATTACTACCAATATAATCTCAGGTCTTTCTCAAGGTCCATTAGACATGGTGAGTAATGAGCTTCATGATATTGATAAGTTTGAATTCATAGTTTTCCTTCTATTAAAACAAGATGGTCTGCTCTATTATTTACCCATAGCTGGAGAGAGACAAGACATATTCATGCCTTTTCCCAGGGGATTAGTCCAAAGAAAACATGAATAGTCTGAGATGGAATTTAAACTGGGCACACCAATTCATACATATATATTCAGTCTATATACACGGGTATGTGTGTGTGTATACATACACACATATATATATATATATATATATATATATATATATATATATAGTGACTGAATTTTTCTTTAAGATTGTGCATTTGTGCTGGTGTAACTTTTCTCTATGATAGCATATATTCATGTATATACAAATGATTCTACTGATAAATTCTTGGAGATTGTTTGAAGCTTTGATATAAGAGACCTTATAAACTAACACATTACAAATTCTTGCTTCTCCAGTACCAAGTTCTTATATGTCTTCAATTAAGAATCATGACAATTTCACAAATACGAGCTATCATCATAGGAAATAGAATTGGCAATCCAAGTTCAAATCCTCAACAATCCTGCTTGTATTCCATTTCCTCCTTATGCCCTTGGGGGAAAAGCAGCACACCCCAGCAATGGGTAAACTTTAGGGGTAGACTGGGTACTTTAGACTTCGTATGGTAACTGATCAAGGAGAAAGAAAAACTCTTTATTCAAACAAACCAAATTCCACTGAAAATTGACCTAGTGTTGAATTCTACCTGAAAGAAAGGATTGGGTAGATACGTATGTGTGTGGTGATTTTTACTTATCAACTCGTGAACCTATACTGGGCAAACTACTTGTACATTAGCCAAAAATATATTGACCATCATGTTGCAAAGCACCTTACTACCCATGAACCAACTAGAAACAACACCTGTTATGGTTTTATGCTCTTAGCAAATAAAGATAAAATACTATTCCTTAGTATTTTATCTCAAAGTTCTTTTTCTTCAAGTCAATTTTCCGGGTTTATCCTTTCAGTAACGCTTCCTTCATATGTTGAAATAGCTTCAGAAATTTTTTGCCCCTTATCTTGGGTTGAATTGTAGAAAGAGGACCACTATTTCTTTAGTACATGCCTTATGTTGAAACCACCACTTCTTCCTGTTTGAGCTGAGATGAAATTCTTTCTGCTTCTTCTTGATTGTGTTCTTTTAGCTGAAGTCTACGGAAGATTTTTACTGAATTTATTCTCCAGACCTTAAACTCCACCTTCTTCAGATAGGGAAAATCAAATCAAATCAAACCAACAAGAGCCTGCAGTAGGCTCATTATTCTATCAAGTTAAAACCCCAAAAGGGGAAAAAGAACCTAAGAGCTTAAGCAGCTAATAGCCCTTTAGTTCAAGCTACCAGCTCAGAGCCAAACTGCTTAAAGAGAAGAGGCAATAAGATAACAGGCCTCAGCCTCTAGGCTGCTCTCTTAAATAGCAGCCAGGGGCGGGGCTTTAACGGTACAACCTCAAAATAAGCCAATCGCATTCGAGCAGACATTAACAACCAAATTTACAAATTCCAACAAATGCTGTGAAGATAAAGTTTTATTTGTTGATCGACTAGTTCATAAGAGAAATTGTTATTAACAAGGGTTTGTTTTATGTTGTTAAGTTCTTTGTAAAATATTGTCTTTGATGAAAAGATGCAATATGCTCTATGAATTAAGTTTTTTTATTGTTGCTATCTTATATTTTGGGGGACATTCACAGTGGCAGTTAAGTCGGGTGGAATTGTCACTGGTAGGCTTTTTTATATGGAAATGTAATGAATTTGTTGTTGGAGTCTGTCAGTCCATCAAGGAAAGGTATTTTTTTTAATGTTGAGTTTGGTAGTAAAGATTAGTACAGAATTTTTTCTTGAGTTTAAGTTCATTAATTTCATCATAGAAGTATGATGCAATGAAAATGTCAACATAAGGGATGTATATCTTGAGTTTAGTTATTGTTTTAAATATTTTGTTTTCTATGTGGGATATGTAGACTTCAGAGATAGTAGAACCAAGGGGTGACTCCATCGAAATACCATCAATTTTTATGTGTGTGTATATATATATATATATATATATATATATATATATATATATATATATATATACACACACACATTGCCAAGGAATCATAGAATGGGACTTTTGCGGTCCAGGTAAGGAGCAGTTTTACGAGGATTCTTGGTTGTATAGGTGGAGGAGGAATTGAGGGGTGATTATAGACATTTTTTAACATTGTTTTTATAGCTTGAAATAGAAATGTTTTTGACAGTTAAATTGTGTATTTATGCTAAACTGAATTGTTTGAAATGGAACTGTTTTTGACATTGAAACTCTACTCATGCTAAACTGAATTGTTTAATATAGAAGTTTTCACATTTAAATGTAAACAAATTCTGTACTTATCCTACACTGAAGTGGTTGAATTAGAAGTGTTTGACTAAATCAAGTAGCTTGAAATAGAAATATTTTTGACAAACTGTACTCATGCTAAACTGAATTGTTTGAAATAGAACTGATTATTTGTATAAAAATGCATTTGGCATTAAATAACTTTCAAAGGTTGATATGCCATAAAACCCAAACAACCAACTGACTGGTCTGTTCTGAGAAAGCAATCACTGATTGTACATATGTATGCTTTTAGATTTCAGTTAATTTAAATACCAAGCATTAAAAAAAAAGTTTGCATCCTTTTCAAAACAATGCATGCATGTAGTAATTTACGAAGGTCATCAAAGAAGTTTTAAGCTTTATCCAGATTTGTACGGGTGATTGAGCTGCACAGAAATCTGAATTAGTTTTTCTAGTTTTATTAGAAGTTGTAGTGTGTTGCCACACCAAAAATGTTTAACTATGGCTTTTTTCTGGCTGAGGCTTAGAACACTTTGGTTTGGTTTGGTTGGTTTTATGGCATATCAACCTTTGTAGGTTATTTAACGCCAAATCCATTTTTATATAATCTGTTCTATTGAAAACAGTTCAGTTTAGCATAAGTACACAGTTTAATTGTCAAAAACATTTCCATTTCAAACTATTTAAGCAGTTATATGTAATAATTCAGTTAAGTGTAAATACAGTTTTAATGTCAAAAAACAGTTCTATTTGAAATAATTCAGTTAAGCATAAGCACGCAGTTTAAGTGTAAGTACGGTTTAATTGTCAAAAACATTTCCATTTTAAGCTATTCAGTTTACTCAATTCATTTTAGCATAAGTATGCTGTTAGTTCTATTTAACCCATAGATAGGGCCCTAACAGGTGCTACCACTCCGGGCCAGAGTGGATCTGGGAGCGATGGCAATGAAGGGGTACTCCGCATTCCCCAAAACTCCAGCACTGCTGGAACCTCACCATCAGATTGTTTAGTGTCATATCCAGGACACTCGTTAGGGGGGGGTCTTACCCCTCTGCGGAGGTGCAGTCAGTGTATTCTACAGCCCCAGCTGACTGGGCAATAGAATATTTTGAGCGAACCTCATGTTGGTATGACCTTGCCTACCAGACTTTCAAAAAAGAATGAAATTCACATTGAAAATATTTTACTTATAAGCAGTATTATTCAGATATTTTAGATGAAGCAGTGTTAAGGATTATTAATTTTTGACAGGTACTTCTATCATCTAAATGTCTTTTAAGGAGGTGCCCGTGGTGTAATGGTTATCGCCGTAGGAATTGGACACGGCGACACAAGTTCAAATCCTGGACGAGACTGATTGCATTTCACATAGCCCTAATACCCTTGGGAAAGGTATGAATCCAATTATTCTCCCTCCAGCGATGGGTAAATAGTAGGGCAGACTAGGTTCTTCAGCCTTGGTGAGGCAACTAGTCTAAGAGAAGGAAAACTCTGAATTCAAACCTGTTAAACTCCGCTTAAAAATTGACCTTGTGTCTTATCCTGCCCGAGCGGAGGGGTTGGGTAAATAGGATCTAAATGTCTGTTGCTTTTTATTAAAATCTTTGGATCATCATTCCAAGCATGGATCCAATCCTTATAATTATTTATTTATTTTGTAACATATTGACCCTCGACCGAGCCGTCAATTAAGAGATGCGCCTGTGTAAATAAGCGGAAGAACAGTGAAACAGGTGCATCCGGTCGAAGATATCGGAATATCACCTTGCTCTGTGGACTTGGTTGAATTCGGCAGATGCGTACGTCCACAGGAAGCAGGTGGGCGTCAAACAAAAATATAACCAGGTGCCACAGACGGTCAGTCAGTCAGTGCCGGTTGCAGTCAGTTGGGGACAAGATACCAGTGAGAGAATCAGCTTGCAGACTGAGGGCTTGCAACCCTCAGTGACCTACGGTTGAGCAGCCCAGCCAGAATGAGGAAGAAATGCTGCTATGGTCAGAAGAACTTTGGGTCAATATGTAGCAATCTGTCCCCGTCTCCAACTCACCTCTCACATACAACCAATATCAACCCTTTTGCAACCCTTTTGAGAATAAAGTATGAGAGGTATATTTTTATAAAGAAGTGTGTTCGTTTGTTCATTGAAGTCATCATTATTGTTGACTATGTTTCCGCATATATTTGTATATGTATTGTGTAGTTGTATGTGGCTATGCAACAATTTATCAATTTATGGCTACTGTTTTTAAAAAACTTCTTGAAATATGGAATTGAACCCTTTATTCAATCCACATGAGCAGAAGCCCAGTTGGCTCGAGATGTAGACTACACCAACTGCATCTACAAGTGTCCTGGATATCATACTAAACAATCCATATTTACCATCCCTTCCGCTCGGGCAGGATATGACACAAAGTCAATTTTTAAGCGGAGTTTAACAGGTTTGAATTCAGAGTTTTCCTTCTAGACTAGTTGCCTCACCAAGGCTGAAGAACCTAATCTGCCCTACTATTTAACCATAGCTGGAGGGAGAATAATTGGATTCATACCTTTCCCAAGGGTATTAGTGCTATGTGAAGTGCAATCGGTCTCATCCAGGATTTGAACTCGTGTCGCCATGTTCATTTCCTACAACGATAACCATTACACCACGGGCACCTCCACTACTACTCATACTAAAACAATCTGATGGTGATGTTTCAGTCTTGAAGCTTTGGGAAATGTGAACTACCCTTCATTGCCATTGCTCCCTGTTCCACTCTGACCCAGCTTAGTTGTACCAGCTAGGGTCCTATTCATGGATCAAAAATAAGTTTGACCTTTTAACCACAAACAAATGACTGATGTTTAATTGAATTATAAGTGTCACATAGCAATACTTGTAACCATTTAATTGTGTGCAAATGATAGCAATACTTAAATGTGTGCAAACTCTTCAGTTTTTAAAAATGAAATTACCACGAACTATTCACTTACAAATCATATATGTATATCAATTCAACTGTATGCAAACAAATGACAGATGTTAAATTTAATAGTTAATAACAAATAGCAATAATTGAAATAATCTGTGGAAACAAATGACTTGTACTAAATAGAACTATTCATATTAAATTGCCATACTTAAGATCATATTACTGCATGCAAAGAAAAGAGCTCTGGCTTATTTAAAAACGTTACCAATGAACTATTTGTTTACACATCATATATTAAGTCTATGTATAAACAGGATTTGACATTAAATAACCTACAAGGATTGATATGCCATAAAACCCAACGAACAACCACATGAGTAGACACTAGATTTCTTATCAGTAATTTATTTCCCGTTAATTCATTTAGCTCTTTTGATTTTTTTTTTGGAAATACCAGGATATATAATATTCACTGCCAGGCCCAGAGATTAAATTCATTACCAGGGGATAACTATTTGAACTTAAAGAAGATATGAGCATTAGTCCAAATAGATTGATGTATATTAATTATAAACTTTATCATATTTACCAACCCCTCCACTCGGGCAGGATATGACACAAGGTCAATTTTTAAGCGGAGTTTAACAGGTTTGAATTCAGTTTTCCTTCTCCTAGACTAGTTGCCTCACCAAGGCTGAAGAACCTAATCTGCCCTACTATTTACCCATAGCTGGAGGGAGAATATTTAGATTCATACCTTTCCCCAAGGGTATTAGGGCTATGTGAAATGCAATCAGTCAGGTCCAGGATTTGAACTCGTGTTGCCGTGTCCATATCCTGCAATGATAACCATTACACCACAGCCGCCTCCAATAATTATAAACTTTATCCTTGAAATTCTGAGAGAAATATTCAGGCTCATTTTCTATCTTGACTTGAACATTTTCAAAGTTAATAGAAGAATAACAACCAAGATGAGGATATTCTTCCAAACAGATTGTTGTATAACAATTCCTCAGAAAAATTACTCAATCTGGATTTGAACTGATCCAGATGCAGTTATTTATTTTCACTAAAACTTTGACTTTTTATAAAAACATTCTCGCCAGTTTAAAAAAAATCAAACTTAAAAGAAAATTAGTGATTTCTTTTTTTGTTTTTTAAAACAATGTCCTGAGACAATTTTATTAAAGTATCAGATTGTAACTAACAAAATTGATTTTGTTATCATATTTCAGAATCCGTTTTCAGCTTTTAATAGAACTGCCATGATGAATATAATTAAAAAATATTTTTGTCATTTATCTTTGTGTAAATCTTGTAAATTTTTAATTTAAATGGTATTTTACTGTTATGTCATAATTATTATAAAGTTTTCATTATGTGTGTATATATATATATATATATATATATATAATGTCTGATTTATTAACTTTGGTATGTGGTACAGAAGGCTGTCATGTATGAAAATCATATCTAATGCCACTCCTGGAAGATCATGTCTCATTTGCAACTATAGAGGTAATAAGTTTCTTTTTTAGTGTAATATATATATATATATAACAATATTTACACTACTATTCTTTCTGGGCCTTCATAATCAAACTTATTGGTCTTATTCAATAAATTATTTATCTTACTTACTGTAGCAAGGATAATATTAAATAAACTTTTGTAACTCAATCAATAACCTTTTTCATTAAAATTTAGTGTGCTCCAAAGGAGTGGTATGTCATTTTTAACTTATTGATCTGTTTATACATATGTGCATGCATGTATGTGTGTGTGTGTGTATATATATATATATATATATATATATATATATATATATATATATATATATATAATTGATTTTTATGACTATTCTAATGGTGTGAAAACCCCCAGATGATGCAATTTGCAAATAAAATATTACACATACTGATATCTGGGGAAAAAATTCCTTAAAAAAAGGGAAAAGACTAAAAATATACATACATGCTACTTGAAAATGATCAATCAATGGCGTATGGCAAGTCAAAAGAAAAAAATGTCGACAGAATTCCTTAAACTAAACACAAGAATGCTCAATACATATGCATGCAGAGTCAGAAAGAATCTACCTCGGTTTCATCAAACCAGATCTTCAGGAAGATTAATTAATATTATTCTTGGTAATAATATATTTTCCTGAAGACAAATTTGTTTCATATCTTTCATGAATAGATATTAATTGCTTTGGTCTGATGGATTTTAGTGGCATGTCAACCCATCTGGAATTATTTTATGCAACGGGATAAAGGAATAATGTATGTTGTACATCTACTATTGCATTTTTCGAGTCTCATTGGGCGCCCAATTCATTCGGCCTTGTGCCACATCAAAGCAAAGAGATTTGTAAATTACTACAATTGCATTTTTATAGTTAATGGTTTTGATGATATATTAGCATCATCAGGATTACTTTGTATGGTTTTGATCAGGGTTACATCTATATTTTTGGTAGAATTTTGTTTCCCTCAAAAAGGCCTGAATTTCATCTCTGTTGATATTTTCAAATAGATCTTTCATATTATGTACACTGAAAAGGCATTTTCTGATGTGAGTGAAAGTTTATATTCTATAAGAAAGTGTTTAATGGTGAATGATATTTGATGTTATACACTGAGGTTGCCATTGTTCTTGATTCAGTATAAAGGAGTGTGTGATCTGAATATCGTGACTAGTTCCTTTTTGGATTTTCTGAATTCTGATCTCTAGTCTCTCAAAGAAGGTTTTATTAAAAGCTTATTGTGAAGTATATTACCACTGGGTCTTGACAGACAAAAAATGAACACGTATATATAAAAATATAATCTTATATTTTAATTCTTTGGCGATGATGCTTGTGTGGTGAAGGAGAGTAGCCACAGAGACTTCACACACTCAAAGGAGTTGTCAGGAGTCAAAATAGCCCGCCAGTACTGACTTCAGCCAAAATTCTAGCCCTTATATAGTCTTAAAAATCCCACACAACCTACTTGGCCAGTGGTTGTTTTTCATTGGACATGATTTACACCCATACAATTCTTGTTCTCCGTTGGTCAGTGCTTACACCTTCACATTGCTTGTTTTTCATTGGCCGTGGTTTACATCCATGCAATGCTGGTTTTCTGGTAGTCACTTAGCTGATTTTATCTATGGCCAGATGTAACTGTCAACTACATCTGCCGGGTACATCGCAAGTCAAGGTGATGTATTACAGCTGTTGATGTTATTATTCCAGTGTTTTTACCACTTTGTATGAATAAATCAGTCAATGAATTAATATTGAGTGAAGTAGGTTGACATTTTTTTATATAATTGATAGGTTTGATTTGTATATGTAAACAATAGGTCAGAACAGACATGACTGAATTTTACCCATTCTAACAAATTCTACTATTATATTCTAACTCCTCAACAAGGTTTTAAAGTAATGTTTTCTTTTTTAATCCATTGAAATTATGTCCACTAAACGATTAACTTGATGGTATATAATAATATTGTATATCGTATACCATTGCTTATAAATTTTGAAAAATCTGAAAAGCAGAAAGTAATATTGGCTAAATGTTAAATAAAACGACATCTGATTTTGCTTAAAGATTTTATTATATCTTTTATTTATTTAAGATAAGTATTTGATTAGGTCAACATTTTTGAAAGTATGTTCTTCAAAATACAGCTGCGTATATGAAGATTTTTTTATTTCTTTTTCTTTTTTTGTTTTTTTTTTTTTTTGCTAGAAGTGGTCCTGATTTATGTTCAGCAAAGAAATATCATTTATCAAATCAAAGCAGATTACAAAAGAACTGAGCAACAAAATGGCTGGTCTCTAATGGCTTCTCATAGGCAAATATGCTTTTGGATAACACTTTCTATTTACCCAGCATTTCAATCAATACTTCAAGTTTGCAGCCAAGATTTTTACTTCTGGTTTTTGTTTAACCATACCACTTTTAAATTATACCACAAATTTTCTGAATATTTACAAAGAAGTTGATAAATGACTTGAACCATTGCCTGATTGCTTAAGTTAAGTAATGATTGATCTTGTGAGTCATTGAATTATAGACCATTATAAACATCATGGATATCTTTTTATAAAGATTCAACTTGTTTTGCTTTACTATACTTGTCAGTTTTACTAGACAGTCGAGCTAAGAATATGCTAACTGCATCCCCTTGCAGAGGGGTAAGACTCCTACCTCCCACCTCCAAAAAAAGGTGGGTCTGCTGAATACACAGACTGCATCTCTACTGGGGTAAGACTCCCCCAATGAGTGTCCTGATATGACGCTAAACAATCTGGTGATGAGCTTCCTGTAACGCTGGAGCTTTGGCGAATGCAGACTACCTTTTCATTGCTATTGCACCCCGGTACACTCTAGCCCGGAGTGGTAACACCTGTTAGGGTCCTATCTATGGGCCAAATAAAACTAAACTGTGTACTTGTGCTAAACTAAATTGCTTGAAATACCAGTTTTGACATTTAAGCTGTTTTTGTTTGTTAAACTGAATTGTTTGAAATAAAACTGTTTTTGTATGCTAAACAGAATTGTTTGAAATAGAACTGTTTATATGTATGAAAATGGATTTGGCATTAAATAATTTACAATGGTGGTTATGCCATAAAACTAAACCAAACTAAACCTCCCAAAAATGACTGTCTTCGGTGTGACACTGAACTGCATCTGATGGTAAGACTTCAGTTCTGTAGGTTTAGGCAGTGTGGAATATCTCTTTATTAGCATTACTCCCAGACCCACTCTGACCAATTAAGTTACCATGTATGGGTCAAACAGAGCTGTTTAAAGATTATTCATATTCAAAAAAACAAACTTTTAGGTAAATATCAATGTACAATGTATGTGATGCTGAATTTCTGTGCATAAGAAAACTCCAGACCGATTGACATGCTATTAAAATTAATCAAGCATGCACTCATTTTGAATATGAATGTGGGTATCTGTTGGGGCCCCAGAAAGGGTTACTAATGAAAACACAAACACGGATATTAGATAACAGATTATATTACACAAGAAAGATAGAGTTACATAGAAAAAGTAAGAGGTCTCATACTGTTCGGATAACACCAATATTGATCTGCCTCTCGGGCAGTGAAATTTGTTACTAATAACTGTGAGAAGAATCCATAATGGTAAGATGGGTAAGGCTCCCACGACAGTATCTTGGTTTTATTTCAGGGAACAACTCACCACTCTTCAAGTGTTTAATGACAATATGGTCAATTATCATTTCACTTTCTTTTCCTTTCCAAACTTGTGAGCAGTTTCAGTGGCTTTGAGGCTCAGTTTAAAATAATGCCTAAAAAGTGTGTAAGTCTTAATAGTTATGCCTGAATATTATAACATCTGAAGGACAGGAAAAAAACTGAATTATAATTAATATTCTATGACTGAATTTAAGAAGGTCAATGATTTCTAATTTCTTTTGTTTCTTGTTCTTATTTTTTGCCCTTGAAATATAACACAAATGTCTTGGAAATTCTTTACTGGAAATTAAGAGTTAAAATTTAATATCTTTGTATAAAGGATCAAAGTTTGTTTATTTCTGTTAATTTTTTATTATCTTCTACTAATCTGAATTCTAAGCTTTACAAGACAGTTGATACAAATCTAAGAATGATATTTTTTTAAGCTTGCCATATCCATTGCTATCATAATCTTTTTTTTCAAGTTAATCTGAATTGTCCCAGTTTTACAATCTCAAGTTTGTTTTTAACTAAATAGAAACAGACATAATCAGACATCAAAAATATGAAAACTAAAGAAACAAGGAATTGCCTTTAAACTTAGAAACCTTAGAATTATTGAAGTA
The DNA here is from genome assembly GCA_963585895.1 of Sepioteuthis lessoniana. Lineage (NCBI taxonomy): Eukaryota > Metazoa > Mollusca > Cephalopoda > Myopsida > Loliginidae > Sepioteuthis > Sepioteuthis lessoniana. The sequence continues at coordinate 88,211,913 of OY757910.1, read as the reverse complement.
TTGACCAAAATACCAGAATTCTCAATGGTGTGGCTAAATCTTGAATTTTTTTTTTTTATCTTGTTATTAGTAATTTCAAAAAAGATTGTCTTTCATATTCCTAATTTTAGTTACTTTTGAATCTCATAGGTTTTTATTTGTATGTCAGTGAGCAATAGTAAGCAAGACGGAATCCAGTACCATTTTTTTAGTCATTGTTATGACTTGACATGGGATTGAACCTCAGTCTCCCAGACCATTAGTGAACACTCTATTTATTTGGCCAGCATAAAAAACAAGAATAATACTCCTGGAGAGGCTCAAACTCAGCAACATGGCTTCCAGCTGATTATTGTTTATCATAAGAGACTCCTCCTCTTTCTAATGAGAACCTTTTTCTATCCCTGTACTGATCCTGTAGATACCTTATAGAGCATAGTGCCACAGCCACACTGTCAATGGCTGTTCTACTGTTCCAATTGAAACTAGGTTTTTATGGGCTGGAGTTCTTAGTCTTCTATGTCTATTTTTTGGCCTACCTACAAAGCTGGAAAGCACTATTTACCCAACTATTTTCCTATAACTGATAGAAGAGATGGATTCATGCCTTTCCCTAAAACCTGAGCATAAAGTGAAAGGTGAACAGCCTGGTCTAATACTTAAGCTCGAGTTTTTGAGATCATTTCTTAAGATGATAAGAGTGATAACACATGCGCACCCTTCTTTATTCATAGGTTACAACTTATTCCTAAGATCAAACCGTCTCTTCAGAGGAGTAAGTCCCTCGCCCCATGAGTGTCCTGGCTATGATACTAAACCATCTGGTAGCAAGGCTCTAATCCTGGAACTTTTGGGAATGTGGAGTGCCCCTTTTTTGCCATTACTCCCCCATTCACTCTGATTCGGAGTGGTAGTAACTGTTAGGGTCCTATTTATGGGTCAAATAGAACTATTTAAACATGTACTATACTTAAAACCGTTAAACTGTGTATAAACAAAGGACTGACATTAAAATGAATTATTAATGTTGGATCACAATACGTGAAACTATGTAACTGTGTGCAAACAAATGAGCTCTGGCTTTTTTAAAAAGTGTTGTTAAACTATTCATTCAAAAATATTTAATATATATGTATGAACAGCATTTGTCATTAAATAACCTGCAAAGGTTGACATACTGTAAAATGCAACCAGCCAAACAATTCCTTTAAGCCATTTTGTCATTTTGCTGAGGAAGGCAAATTAGAGGTTTTCACGCATTTTCACAAGGCTTTGTCCTTTACTTTGAATAAAGTTTGAGAACCAAATGTGGGTCTCAAAACAATGAAAGGATTAAGTCTCGGCCAAATCTGATAATTTTACATCAAACCCTATAGAGGGTAGGAAAACAGAACTTTTCTTAAATTATTGATATCAATTGGTAATACTTACTTTTGGAAGCCACCATACAGAACTGAATGTCTCAGTTGTTTTGGTTATAAATAAGCTGTTGTTCCAAGCCTTTAATTGCCTAAAAGAACCCTGATTCTATATTGGCACTGCTTTACCAACTCAGCTACAAAAGCATAAAGCATATTAAAGAAGTCTATACGACACTTGATGAGTCCCTGCAGCATAATGGCTAATGTGGTGGACTGTGAAATCATAGTTAGCAAGTTTGAACTCCAGTAGTGGTATGACGTTCGCTCTTAAATAATATTTCTAATCCCTCCAGCTATAGATTAAATAGTTGCACTATTGTCCTTCTACAAGGTTTGTTTTAGCATTTGAATAGCCCATGAAGGTTAACATGCCATTAAACAAAAACAAAAAACAAAAACAAATAACACTAGGGTCTAATTCATTATTAATGTTTCATTATTTAAAAAAAAAATTTTCAAAATGATATTTCAAATATTATTCTACCATTTCTGAGTCGGTCAGCCTAGGCTGCAGAATGCACCGACTGCTTTTCTACAGAAGGGTAAGACATCCCCCTCCCAAATCAACCAGTGTCCTGTATATGTCACTAAACAATCTGATGGTAAGATTCCAGTAATGCTGGAGCTTTGGGGAATGCAGAGTACTCCTTTATTCTGGCCTAGAGTGGTAGCAATTGATAGTGTTCTATATCTGGATCAAATAGCGCTAAACTGTGTACATATACTATACTGAATTATTGGAAATAGAACTGTTTTGACATTTAAACTTTGTACTTATGATATATGAAACTGAATTGTTTGAAATAGAACTGTTATATATATATATATATATATATATATATGGTATTAAATAGCCTACAATGTTTGATATGCCATAAAACCAAACCAAAATAACTTAATTCAGCGTTAAATGACCCAAAAAGGAACCAACCAACCAATCATTCTACCATTCCCTTAAATGGTATCATCTAAGAAAATAATCTAAATCATATGACATTTTACTTCTAGTGGGTCAAAATTATTTCAATATTTTGATAATGTGAGGCACAATTCAGATGCTTTTACCGAGCCCATAAAGGTACCAAATCCCACAGGACTATTCTCATCCATTGGTCGAATATTGAAGACTTACAGTTTAGGGCAAAAAATGGCATTGGGCTATTCATGGATAATAATACTGGTAGCATAATAGGAAGGAATAGGAGCAATTCTTTGATCTATATATGAGATAGATTTATGCACAAATCTCAATCTCTCTCTCTCTCTCTCTTATATAGTGTGGGCTTTAACTTACAGCAATAATATCTGACTTTTAAAGTATTACTTTACAATGTGACTAATTCTGACACAAGACCAAACTTTTAAGTTTTGGGTGTATTTAAAAAAACAACTTTTTTTTTACCTGGGCTCGAACTCACCGACACTAGTGATTTGATCCACCTTTGTGTTAAATGCACACTACTGCCATTAGAAAAGACATGAAACCGTTTATTATTCACAGTTGTATATATAATGCATTTTCTCGTTTTTCGTCATATCTGGTGACTTTTTATGAACTCCCATGGGTTAAATAATACTATTATTGTCCTTATACAATGATAGCTTTGGAATTAGATAACCTACGAAGGTTGATCGGCCATTCAACAAAGAAACCAGCCAACCAACCCGCCTGATTGCTTATCATCTCAGACACACGTCATAAGTTTTTCCAGGACCTTTACGTCTGAAGTTGAAGGTGTGCATTATACACGAAAGAAAACCATACTTGATTTGTTCGCTCGTAAAAATTATTAAATAAATTACATCAAATTCAGTCGAGAAACACAATTATCGAAACTGCTATCGTCGTGGATAATGGAATCAGTGACTAGAGTTCAAATCCTGGACGACGATATTTGCGTTTAACTTTGTTGTAATGTCCTTGGGAAAGGTATAACTCCTTCTCTTTTTTTTTTTTTTTTTATCCCCGTTATGAGTAAATAGTAGGCAATTCGGATTCTTTAGCCTTGATGAGGCAACCAGTTTAGGAGAGTGAAAACTCTAAAATCAAATCGTCTCATATTGCCCGTGTAGGAAAGGGGTGTGAATAAATATATTCATTAAGGTAAGTCATAATTTATTCATGTGAGTTCTTGTCTAACAAGCAACAAATAGAAAGAAATGATCATGAATTCACGGATAAAACCATTTATTCTATTTATTATAACAATTTATTTTTGTGAATACAGCTTTGAAAGGTTTAAATGCTTGTTCATTTATATTATAGGACTTTACACTCCTATAATTTAATTTGGGCGGTATGCCACTTGTTCCCACAACACAGATCGCGGACGCACACAAATAATCAGTCTCGGGAAACCATTGGCCAGGAGAACCACGTGACCTGCGTAAAACTACGTCCACGTCTCAATTTCGTCCTGCGTTTTTTGGAGCCGATTCCAAGACACGTATTTTCTATAAATACGTCGTCTTTAAACACTTTCTCTTTTTCTTAATTTCCATTGCAGCGCTGACACGCTCTCTCCAGGTGACACTCTTCTCATTCACCAACAGAAGTAAAAAGCCAAAAAAATGGATAAGCCTAGCAGACATTCATTTCTTCAAAACACTTTGACTATGAGACTTTTTCCAGCCTCGGAAACACCGACTGTTTCAAACCACAAGAAGAAATAAACATTTTAAAATATGTAATCAACCTTAATAGGACGCTTTCATTATTTAATCTTTTCCGTAGTTTTTAGTTGTGTTAGTTACACACACACACATATACACACAGGACTATTTTACTAACAATGTAGAATTAGCAATATTTTTAATGTATCAATGCATGTTTTGTTATGAGTATAAATTTGTTTTATTTTCATATTTACCAACCCCTCGGGCAGGATATGACACAAGGTCAATTTTTTTTAAGCGGAGTTTAACAGGTTTGAATTCAGAGTTTTCCTTCTCCTAGACTAGTTGCCTAACCAAGGAACCTAGACTGTCCTACTATTTACCCATAGCTGGAGGGAGAATAATTGGATTCATACCTTTCCCAAGGGTATTAGTGCTATGTGAAATGCAATCAGTCCAGGATTTGAACTCGTGTCGCCGAGTCCAATTCCTGCGACGATAACCATTACACCACGGGCACCTCCTAAAAAATTTGTTTTATTTGTTCCTTTTGTCCGCGCCGTTTTATATCTTCATTCATTTGTCTCCATGTGCCTATTCTACCTTTTTCTGAACATACCACTAAACTAAACACTATATAAAACCTTAACATTAAATTTTGGGGGACTAAGCATAACTACCAAATAACATGTCCCCCTACAATATATTTACATATAAGAGGGAAATAAGTAAAAGAGACTAATTTGTATGATTTGAATTTTACAACAATGAATCATCTCATAACAGAATAAGTCCACCCTTTTATACCCGAGGACTCCTTTTCTGCTCCACCCGGCTTTTTAGACTGAACTATCCCTCCTTTATAGAAATTTAGAAAATAGCCTCTCTATATCGGGTCATTTATTTAACCACTTTCCTTTTTTATATTCTACACATTCTGGTAAAGAGTTCACGGTTAGCAAGATCTAAAATAGCTCCAGCTCCGACAACCATTATCACGCTGGCATCGGACTCTTTCGACCTCCACCCTTTGGGGCAACGGGAAGATGCTGCAGTAGATCGGAATCCCTGGGTCCAGGTTCACCTCGAATTTAGCCACACCTTGTCAAAAGATAAAAACTCAATTATGGGAGAGGAAAAATTACTTTAAGCCAACTAGAATACCAAAAAGCTAGACTCAGACGCTTAATTTCGACATTTTTTCCTTGATTGTCTTAGGGGTCACTTCTTTCTTCCCCTTTTTTCTTCAAGAAGCCCACTACTTTGAATCCTCGTCTTCAGACATCTTTGCTTTCCTTGACAATAATATCTTGCTAAGTGCAGACAGAAATTGCTTATTTCTTGTTCCTTTCTTGATTTTTTGCAACTTTTGTGATTATTCTGTTTATCCCCCTCACACACTCGCTTTTCCATTCAGTAATGTATCGATCGATTACATTTTTTTGTGGTGTCTCGTATTTTTCTACAAAAGTATATAGCTGGTTGCTTCCTTCTTGTGTTAGTCTTTTTTTTTTGTATCCAGGGTATGGCTGTAATGAACAAACATAGTCTTACATAATCTTTCGCTAAAACTAATATCTCTTTCATTTTATTAATTACGCGGCATTGTTGGCAAAAAGCAGAAACGCAGGCATGGCTCTTCGTTTGGTTATTCTCAGCCTGCTGCCAAGAAGTGAATAGATTCATTAGAAATCTATCAGATTGATGCATCGACAGACAGGCAAGAATGGCCAACTGGCAGAAAGAATTAAAAGCCAAACAAATATATTTATAGATTCACATGTCATCCGTTTAAACATCCAGGTCAACATAAGCAAATATTGAGGATGTGAGATCAGTTGTTAAATTCAGAGTAAAGAAGAATTTCACTCTTACGGTTCAATATACGTCTGTAAGACAAGTATTGAACCATGGAACGATTATATAGAGGCATTATCAGGTTGCAGACTTACCAGGGTATTGCAAATCGGGGACATCTTAGTCTGGGAGAGTCACTAGTGCAAATAATGGAGGAGTAAAAATGGTTTATGGTGTAAGATTTAGCACATACAAAACTAAGATCACATCACATCTACGGGGTTTGAGGATCAATAACTTTCCAAGGGGTGTCAGATCCTGCCCTCATGACGCCGGGCCTAAAACTAATGTACCAATATAGGACCATCATTTGACTCGATGGATCAGTAAGTCATTGCCTAATACATAATTATGGCCCTGTTTGGATAGTTTAGAATATTCTGACAGTAAGACTCACCCCACCACCCGCCCGTCAAAAAATGAAGTGTCGTGGTTATGACAGTAAATTGCATCTGATGACATGGTTCCAGTCCAGAATCTCTGGAGAGCGTGCAGTACCCTTTCACTGTTACTATTTCCAGGTCGACCGACCCAAAGTAGTAGTACCTATTAAGGCCCCTTCTATGAACCTGTAGTTAAAAATTATAAACATGTGTGTCTGTGTGGAAACGAAACTCTATCGAGCACTGTGTCTTCACGAACGAAGTACGAGTCTTATCAACGCACCCCGAAATCCGAGAATTCAACTCTATTTGTTTTTGTATGCCCCAACTCTCGTCTCTTCTCGCATGCGCCTCGTTAGTATTAGAAAAGCTTTAGGTGTAAAATACCTTAAGAGTGGGGACACCGGTTTTTATGTTCGTCTTTCTTCGTATCACAGAACCAAATAGAACTATTTGCAAATTATTTGTATAAGATAGGAATACTTAATATCATAAAATAATGTGAACAAAATGCTTAAGTATACAGAAATGTAAATATAGATGTTATATATATAATTCTTTAATCTCAGGAGATAAAATAACTCCAGACGGGTTGATATGCTGTTAAAATTCATCAGTTACAACACAATTATTTGCTGAATTCTGATCTGAAAGTTTCACGGTATAATATATTGAATCATCGAATCATAATATAGAGGCATTATTCGGCAGCAGATTTACCAGATTATTGAGTGTCCTGGAGGCAGCACCTCACAAAGCAGTAGCTGTACGGTCACTTACCATCTATCATGAAAAATATGAAAATTAGACGAACCAGACATGCAGGACACTGCTGGGGAAGTTGGGACAATGTCACGTGATAGCTCACGGAGACGAAGAGGTAGGAATGATACTATCCTCCCGTGTTGCTATTAGCGCTTTCTAGCAGTCAAAAAAGTGACCGTTAGGAGAGAATGTGGGTCACGGAGAATATAGACCAGATGTTCGCACTTAAGTGACCTCAGGTCGCCGGACATCGGAAGGGGAAAGAGAGAGAAGCCAAATGATTGGCTGGGACCCCAAAACGGAAGTGGGGTTCCCTTCCCCTCAGCGGAAGTAAGGCACAAAAAAGGTAGTTTTTGAGCAAGGCTCGTGGCAGTCGGACCATAGCCATTTTACTCCGGGCTAAAGACAAAAGATTAGCTGAGACACGAAGGACCCCAAGTCCTTCAAGCCAGTATTAAAAACAGTACAAAGTCTAGTAGCCCGTGAAAGAAGAAAATTCTCCAGTGGAACCCCGTCGAAAAAATAAGATAAGTAACTTTGGGACATTTTTCCTTTACACCCAAATTTTGTTTACCACTCTCTCTCTCTCAATTTGAAGAAGGATAAAAGCCAGGAAAAGACATTTATATTCATGGACTATCCTATTATATATTTTTGACACTCTGAACGTGTATATATATAACCGTAGTAAAGAACCTATGTATTTTCATTTTACCATGTGGTCTATGTCGTTATTTCATGTTTTCCTTTCAGCTTCTATTCGCCTTATATTATCTTGCTTAGAACTGTGCTATTAATTCCTAAAGTATCACACGGGAAACCGGAGTTGCCGACTACAACAATATCAATATTATTACGACTAAGACCTATAGGCGCGTATTCTTCTATTATCTAAGGGAAAGAAGTTTAGCGGCCTGGTGGGTGTGTGATAGTGTGAAATTTGGAACCCCTTTGCCAGCGGTGGTCAGTCTGGCCCTAAATTATTCCCTCATGTAATATGCCAGTTCTTATATGACTGAGAGAAGAACTCTGAACAGGACTTATTTCTGTAGGGGATCAAGTGCCAACCTGCCCCGTCTTCACACGTGCGAAAATAAAGTCCCGTTTCGGGATTTTAGTCAATTTGCCGTCACAACAAGCTCATAAGAGATATACTCCTGTAGACCCCTTCACATGGCCGAGCAAAGGCGGGACAACCAGCTCGAACCTACATACAGCAGCTCTGTGCCGATATGGGATGTAGCCTTGAAGACCTGCCGGAAGCAATAGACGATAGGGAGGGGTTGCTAGAAAGAGTCAGGGATATCTGTGCTGATGGCACGACATGATGATGATGATGAGTGGTAGTTGTATCCATTAAGTCTGCTTGAGAGTCGCTCGTACTAATGGGGGAGGAATACATTATATGCACTGTAATGCTTCGTCACTAATGTGTATCCCGGAGTCAATGATAGTTTCGGGTCTTCGCAACGCTAGACTATTACTCCCAGGGACTCAGACAGGAGCTATCAATTCCCTGCTAGCATTTCAGTTAAATTCCTGCATAGAGCAAGAATTCATAAAACAAATGTGCCTACGAGAGTGGCAACTTTTTAATCCACGGCAGAGATTTTTTTTCTAATCGGAATTGGTCTTAGTCTGTATTTGCCCAGTCAACTAGGGCTGTAGAATACACCGACTGCTTCTCTGCAGAGGGTTAAGACTCCTCCTGCAACAAATGTCCTAGATATGACACTAAAAAATCTGATGGTGAGGCTTCAGTAATGCTAGAGCTTTGGGAATGCGTTGTACCCCACTTTATTTCCATCGCTCCCAGGTTCACTCTGGCCCGGAGTGGTAGCATCTGATAAGGTCCTATCTATGGATCAAATAGAACTAAACTGTGTACTTATGCTAAACTGAATTGTTTTGAATAGAACTGTTCATATGTATTAAAATGGATTTGGCATTAATAATCTACAATGGTTGATGTGCCATCAAAGTTTTCACTATTGACTAACACTAACAAATCAGAAGGGCTGATTTTATTGTCATTGTTTCATCTAGTGAGCATTATTGATTTTATCTGGCCCCGAGATTAGGTTTTTGGTTTGATTGCTATTTTTCACCTCTTTAATATTTTGCCAATGCATTTGAAAGATTTTGCAGACGTTAGAATGTATACATTCATTTTATTTCTCTTCCTCACCCTTTTGAATTGCACATAAAAAAATATATTTGTAAATCAAATTGCTGGTTGAAAATAATTCATAATTGGTAATTACTTCATAACGATGATTTTTCGAATTTGTTTAAATAGATTAAGGCAAATGAAATAGAAATAACTATTTGTGTAGCCAGTTTGTTGTGTAATTAAAAGAATTATTAATTTAAACTGTACCTTCGTTTGTAGATAATTCGAGCGTTAATACTGAGGGTGCAATCTTTTTAATTGCTGTGTTTGTCAATTATACAATTAGTTTGAATAATTTTACGATTGACAGTAAGTTTATAACATTGAAAAGCGTCACTTATGAAGACTAAATGAGAGTGCCACCCCTCAGTGATGTTAGAAATGTTTCTTTCCAAATTAGGAGCTTCTGTGAATCAGCTGTCTTCCTCGCGCTCTTACGTTGAAGCCATATCCACGCTCAGACTAGTTATGTAGCTTTTGACAAGTTTTTATAGCTTTTTTCTTTGATGCTCTGTTAGTTCCAATGTCAGACATTGCATTGGCAAGAGAAAATGCTGCAAACCCTCAATATCTGATTTCCAATTTTTGTTACTGCGTTTTTCAACCGTTAGTTTGGCAGACTGTGTTTTCTTAGCAAGGGATTGAAAGTTCGTATAACTCCTTGTTAATATTCGAAACAATGACTGTCCAGTCTTAGGAGTGTCTTTGCAATACATTCCAGGAATTTAATGTTTCTTTAGGTATACTTTCGTCTGCCAATCGTGTGCTCTGGTTAAGAAATTCGATTTTGGTCTCTGGATAGGTCTTTCTTTTGTTCCTGCTTTAACGAAGTTTATGGCTCTTTCTTGTTGACATTTATTGTTACGTATGGTCGGGAAAATACACCGTTCTACCAAATAATGGACTGGTTAGGTCGAGGAAAATAAAGCAGTAGCACTTGCCTTCAGCTAGAAATATATTGCCATTTCTGCAGCATTGTAAAACCATCCAACTTGGAAACATTAATAATTAAAAAAAAAGGTAGAGATACATTTTCTGTCCCTTATTATCACTTCAGTAATCAAATGGTAACTATGACACGTGAAAGTATAAAATGTTTGAAAAAATAACAAGGTTCTAGTTAGTAAGGATTCTAACAACACAAGGTAAATACAATTCTCTTTTCCCGCTTGAACAACGGTCAAATTCTTCACATTATTTCTAGTTCAAGTACATTTGCGATCTCACGCAGAACTTCGTCGCGTCACTACCTGTATCTTCCGTCCTTGTGTACAATTGAACAATTCCTTAGGATGTTTTGTAGGGTGATCTTGCTTTCCCCATTTATGCAGATTCGCAGGGTTGGTAAGACGTTGTACACTGCTTTGATTTGGAAGTGACCGTAGTGTAATGGTTATCGCCAGAGGAAATGGACACTAGTTCAAATCCTGGATTAGGCTGATTGCATTTCACGTAGCCCTAATACCCTTGGGAAAGGTATGAATATCCAATTATTTTCTTTCCAGCGGTGGGTAAAACAGTAGGGCAGAATGGGTTATTTATCTTTGGTTGGGCAACCAGTCTAACTGAAGGAAAACTCTGAATTTCAAACCCCGCTTAAAAATTGACCTTGTGTAACATCCTCCACATACGAAAGGGTTGATAAATATATACACTGTTTTGATTGTAAATACTATAATTGTCAAACCAACAAATCTATGCTCATGTGACTTTTCGCCATCCACTCACTGTGCGTACATTCTGTGTACTCGTTTCCCCTCCAAGGTTGCCCAAATTTCCTTTCCCAGTTGCCTTTCTGTAATATGTACATGGAAGCTATCTCATGTCCGCTTTTCCCTTTGCTACTGTACCTAAAAATGGGTTTGTGTCTAACTCTCTCCTATACAACTTGTCAAACCTTTACTACTTACCATTTCTTTCTTGTCACTTCGGTTCGTTTGTTTGTTTGTTTGTTTGTTTGTTGGGATTTATGGCATATCAACCTTTGTACGTTATTTAACGCCAAATCAATTTTTATGCAAATAATCTGTTCTATTTAAAGCAGCTCAGTTTAGCATAAGTACACAGTTTAATTGTCAAAAACATTTCTATTTCAAACTATTCAAGCAGTTATATGTAACAATTCAGTTAAGTGTAAATACAGTTTTAATGTCGAAAAACAGTTCTATTTCAAATAATTCAGTTAAGCATAAGCACGCAGTTTAAATGTAAGTACAGTTTAAGTGTCAAAAACATTTCTATTTCAAGCAATTCAGTTGACTCAAACAATTCAGTTTAGCATAACCCATAGATAGGGTCCTTATCAGGTGCTACCACTCCGAGCCAGAGTGGACCTGGGAGCTATAGCAATGAAGGGGTACTCCACATTCCCCAAAACTCCAGCATTGCTGGAACCTCACCATCAGATTGTTTAGTGTCATATCCAGGACACTTGTTGTGGGGGGGGTCTTACCCCTCTGCAGAGAAGCAGTCGGTGTATTCTACAGCCCCAGCCGACTGGGCAATGTCACTTCAGTACCAGTAATTGCAACTTTATTGTCCTTTGACCATATTAATTCACATGGGTACGTTACTATGAATTCTTTTTCGAGGCTTTTTAAAAGGTAGTTACAGCTGGTTTGTCGTTCCATAAACTTCAAGTTGGTATCTTCAACTAAAGTCTTGGGTATCTTTTTACCTTTCTTTTTAATCTTTTACAATCTTAATTGGGACTTCATAAATCATTAAGTCACAGTATCCTTGACAAGATTGGTTGTTGATGAATCCAGCTTTTGTTGCGGTCTGGTAACACTATTTCCTCGTTTTTTTTATAATAATGACTCAAGCACTGTTTTATCGCTTCGTTGTCCTTCAAACTTTGGTCAAATATTTTTCCCAAACTTTTAACTGGTTTCTTATTTTGGGGATCGTTGTTTCATTTATCTTGAATCGTTATTTGATGTCTACCATGCCTTTTTAAAATTACCAATGATATTGATTTTTATTATCCAAATTCCATTCTGGCCTACTTGATTTGTTTTTCCAACACCTCAATAGCCATCTTCCCCCAGTCACTTTTGTGATTGTCACGGTGAGATCGTCCACATATGCTTGTATTGGGCCAGAGGGACCTCTACATTCTTTTTCAGTAGAGGTTCATCACAAGTTTAAACAGTATTACTGACGGGGCGCAGTCCGTTATTATTCCTTTTTTCCGTGGCTTGCTAGGTTGAAGCCTTTGGCCGTGACTCTTGCAATTGTCGTGATAATTCATGAAGAAGTCGTGGATTTCTATTTATCTATTTTGTAAGGCGCATGATGTTTAAGAAAAGCCACTCTGATTACTTTTTTTGGTAGCGAACCGTAGGCGTTAGGCAGGTCCAACCATAATGGTCACTAAGTCACCCTTGTTTTCTTTTAGCTTCTTTTAATAATTATCTAATCACTCTTGTAGTAATTTACTGAAGATTTTGCTCTGATGTGGCTCAAGGCCGTATGAATGGAGCATCCAATGAGACTCAAACTCACTCCTGAAGGTTTGCTAGTCTAGCTTGCTAACCATTACACAACCTTGGGTGCCCATCTTATGACTCTTGTATGTACCATGCAATCCGAATGCTCACTACACCATCTTATGGGACTGACGCGGTTATGAATTCGTTTTTCTTAAGAAGCGAAGTCAGTGGTTTCGCCAATGCACTGAAGAAATTCTTGCCTTCTATGACCGGGTGTGATATCCTAAATTAATTGAAAGTTTTATCGTTTTCCTTCATGATTCATATCCCCTCCACCCGTTTGCAATTTACCGTTATCTTATTTTTCCAAATCGTTCTTATTATAACCCACGAGTGTTTTAGAAGAATTTGGCTATTTTTATATAATAGGTATGGCATTCCACTAGCTCCTGGGGTCAGATGATAATCTGTTGTATTTGTCTATATCTTGGATATCTTTCCAAGTATTAAACTTGGTTTGATGGTCGCTCGGGGTTGATTCGATGGTCTTGCAAATTCTCCTGAAGGTAGTTATCGACTTTCAATGCAGCTGTTTACTGCGTCTATCACCTTGCAACTGCTTCCAGAAACCGAAAGTATCCGTGAAGAACTTGGTTCACTTTTTAATTTTCATTTTCCGTCGTTTTCTGATCCATACTGCTCTTCGGGTTCTTTTCATATTCCAAAATTCTAAAAGTGGTCACTGCACTTCTGGATTGGCTCTTTTATGTTGTTTCCTCGTGTCTTTGAATCTCTTTTCTTGATCATTTGATACCAATCTCCTTGCGATTGGGTCTATGATATCCATCTTATTGTTTTGTTTCCTTGAATTCTAAACATTCAGATGTATAACTCTTCATTATTGTTGTCAGTGTTTTACAATCGCCTTTCCTGGTTTTCCTTTTAACGTAACTTTAAAAAAAATGACTGGTGTTGGAATTTATGTTGTAAAAACTTGCTAACAAAAATTAGGTCTCGTTACATTCACGGAGATTGAGGGCAAATAATTTTCAAGGGGAGCCAGATCCCACCGTCATGATGACGGTCCAGATACCTGCTAATTTATATTGAACTATCATTAAACGGAATGGATCAATAAGTCTTTAGCCTAATATACTGTTATTAGCTGAATTTTTTTCTGTATAATTTCTTACCTATGTTAATGATATTCCCTAGAGAGCCCATGGAAATTACATTTTGAATGAGTTTTTTTTTTAGTTCTATGATGGAATATTTGAAACCATATAATTGTGTACAAATAGATTATTAAGTAGAACTGGTTACTTGAAACCATATTATTGTACATAGGTATTAGACTGGAATACTTGATACCATATAACAGTGAGCAAATAAATTATTATTAGATAAAAATAGTTACTTGAAAGCATATAATTGCTTATCTGTACATTTACATTCTTTAAATTTCACATGGTTTGCACTTTTCAGCCAGTAAAAATTTGATGATCGATCTCTGTTTGTTTGATTTGCCACCACTTTGAACGGCCTCAAAACAAACATTTTTGAGAGAATAGAATAATTTCTACTAAAGACCAATTCCAAATAATGAAGAGTTTATATTTATGCAAATAAATTCAGAAAAAAATATTATTTTGCTTTTTCCAATAACATTTTCTTTGTTTATCGAATGACGCTCGTGTGTGTGTGTGTGTGTGTGTGTGTGTGTGTATATATACTTACACCCTTATATAAAAAAAAATACTGAAAATGATTTTTACGTCAAATTCTGCATCGTAATAGCTGGGTTTCCATCACTTTCTCAATAGCTGATCTATACATTCTAAGAACCATGGACAATTTACGAGCAGTAAATAATTGTCAAAAATAATTTTGACATAAAAAGAAAAAACCTTCAGTCTTTTCTGAATACGAAATTATTTTACACTTCAGTAATTTGAACGAATAATCGTCGTCTTGCACGTTGTGATTAAATGAAGCATTTAGAAACTATAAAATGATTATGAAACAAAGGTTGTTTATATATTATTTATTACCTTCATATGCTGAAAAACAAACGCGCCTACTAATGCTACTCTGTACTTACTTACCATATCTTCTCTGTCTACTCGTATCTATTTCTATTCATTTCTTTCTAATTATCCCTATTTGTTCCTTTGAATTTCCACTTGTTTCTATCTATTTCTATTCGTTTCTTTTGATTTCTTTTTATCTGTTTCTTTCTATCTTTTTCAATCTGTTTATTTTCTATCTATTCCTATCTGTTTCTTTCTTTGTATCTATTCTGATCCGTTTCAACCCATCTCTATTTATTCAAGAATACAGGTGGGTACAAGTATCAAATAAAAAAAAATCAAGTTGAAGTTTTCTTATATAGTGAGTGAAATGTTTATCGTTTTGACAATTCATTGCCAATATCTATTGAACTCTTTTTGTCTCTTGCGCAGTCGGCTGGGGCTGTAGAATAAGAAGAGGGGAAGAACCACCCCGCATGAGTGTCCAGGTATGACAGTAAACAATCTGATGGTGAGGTTCCAGTACTGCTGGGGGTTTGGGGAATGCAGAGCAGCTCTTCATTACCATTGCTCCCAGGTCCACTCTGGTCCGAAATGGTAGCACCTGATAGAGCCCTATGTAAAGGTTAAATAGAACAAAACTGCATACTTATGTTAAACTGATTTGTTTGAATTAGAACTGATTCACTAAACTGAATTGCTTGAAATAGTAATGTTTTTGACAATTAAACTGTGTACTCAGGCTAAACTGAGTTGTTTGAAATAGAACAGATTATTTGTAAAAAAATGGATTTGGCGTTAAATGACCTACAAAGCTTGATATGCCTTAAAACCTAAACACCCAACAAACCTTATTTCTCACAAGGTTGTTTCAAAACATTAAATGTTTCTTGAAAATTCTTTCCTCTTTAAGATTGTCTTAAAGATGAAGTAATCAATCTTCATTTACTGTGAACATTTCGTTCTTTTATTTTTTTTTAAATGTGCTATATGATGTGTTAATACAATGCATTTCAACCTTTTTCCTGAAATCACATTGAGTATTCTAACAAGAACCAAGGTTAATCAACTCAAATAAACACAAAACTCACTTGCCTAGTCGGCTGGGGCTGTATAATACACCGACTGCTTCTCTACAGAGGGGGTAAGACTCCCTCAAAGAGTGTCCTGTATCAACACTAAAACAATCTGATGGTGAGCTTCCAATAATGCTGAAGCTTTGGGGAATGTGGAGCACCCCTTCATTGCCATCGCTCCCAGCTCCACTCTGGACCGTAGTGGTTGCACCTGATAGGATCAAATAGAACGAAACTGTACTTATGCTAAACTGAATTATTTAAAATAAAACTGTTTTTGTATGCTAAACTGGATTGTTTGAAATAGAACTATTTTCGACATTGAAACTGTACTTACGCTAAACTGATTTGTTTGAAATAGAACTGTTTTGACATTCAACTGTGCGTAAACAAAAACTATACTAAACTGAATTGCTTGAATTAGAACTGTTTGACTAAACGGAATAGCTTGAAATAGAATTGTTTTTTACAATTAAACTGTGTACTTATGTTAATCTGATTGTTTGAAATAGAAGTGTTTATTTGTATAAAAATGGATTTGGCATTAAATAACCTACAAAGTTTGATATGCCATAAACCCAAACAAAAAGAAAACACACCTTGTTGTAAAGAACCTAAATCTTGTCTTTTTTTTTTTTTTTTTTTTTGGGTAGGAACTAAATATACAGTTTAGTGGGTTAATATACTGAACTACGTAAGTAAATGAAAAACAGAACTGCGTCTCACTCGCTCATGAAACTTATTTCACTCCAGTCCTCCTGTAGGGGGACATGTTATTTGATAGTTATGTTTAGTCCCCCAAAATTTAATGTTGAAGTTTTATGTAGCGTTTAGTTTATGTTTAGAAAAGGGTAGAATAGGCACATGGAGACAAATGAATGAAGATATGAAACGGCGCGGACAAAAGGAACATTCAAAACAAGGCGACAAACAAAATAAATTTATATCTATAACAAAACATACATAAATACATTAAAACTATTTTTAATTCTACATTGTTATTAAAATAGTCGTGTGTGTATGTGTGTGTAACTAACATAACTAAACTACAGAAAAGGTTAATAATGAAAGCGTCCTATTAAGGTTGATTACATATTTAAAATGTCTATTTCTTCTTGTGGTTTGAAACAGTCGGTTTTTCTGAGGCTGGAAAAAGTCTCTTAGTAATAGTGTTTTGAAGAAATGAATGTCTGCTAGGCTTATCCATTTTTTTTTTTTTTTTACTTTTTACTTCTGTTGGTGAATGAGAAGAGTGTCACCTGGAGAGAGCGTGTCAGCGCTGCAATGGAAATTAGGAATAAGAGAGAGAGTATTTAAAGACGACGTATTTATAGAAAATACGTGTCTTGGAATAGGCTCCAAAAACGCAGGACGAAATTAAACGCGGACGTAGTTTTACGCAGGTCACGTGTTTCTCCTGGCCAATGGTTTCCCGAGACTGATTATTTGTGTGGGTCCACCATCTTTGTTGTGGGAACAAGTGGCATACCGCCCAAATTAAATTATTGAAGTGTAAAGTCCTATACTCCTCTTTGTAAAAATTCATGACTATCTATAATTGCTCAATTAGATCACATTGAATGGTCGAATAAGAGTCAAACCCTAAATTTTTCTAAATTTTTTTCATCTTTGCAATTAACTTGAGACATCCGTTAATCTTGTCTTGATCTCGGCACAGGCCTGGGAAAGGTGGTGTACCAGCAATTTTCCATACTGCAGGTCTCCCCCTCTCATGACACCAAATTAGTCCAAACGAAGATAAAGGTGCTACACAACTTAGCATAAGTGTTACATCAGGAGTTGCTAGAATGAAGTAGAACAAAACGTCAGACTAAAATTCTTCGAAAAATCAAGCCATTATTTCATCTTGATAAGTTTCAAAACTTATTTTATAAAGAAGAAAGTTATGTATATTCAAAAAAATTTATATCATTTGAGATATACAACGTGTTTCATAAAAATTGATGTAATTTTCTAATCTAATAATTTGACCAATTCTCGTTCAAATGATCTAAAATGTTCGCAGTATGTATAGAAACAACTCCAACCTCTGTTTAACGTTTAAAAGCCTTTTCTTTTCCAGTGAATGTTATTTCTATTACTTAAAAGAAATGAAACATAGAATTTTTTTAATTCTTTAAACGAAAACTGGTGAGATTATTAGATTATAAAATCATATCAATTTTTATGAACAGACTCACGCACTTATATATATATATAGAGAGAGAGAGAGAGTGACTGCTTTAGAAAGGCTTGCGCTTGGTTTTGCTCCTCAATCGCGGCCAGTTACCTTGCCACGCTGGTAAGGAGTTTGAATTCAGAATTTTTGTTCTCCTATGCCGGTTGCCCTTACCGAAGCTGGAGAGTCCAATCTAACCAACCATTTATCCATAGCTAAGCGGAGAAGGACATTAGTGAAACGCAAACAGCTTCGTCCAAGATTTGAACTCAGTTCATCGAGTCCATTTCCTATGATAACCGTTATTACAGCCTCCACTCGCTGCAATTTGTACACTAGTATCTTCATAAAAAAATCCACGATGTTAACCCATAAAGGCCATTTGGAATCTAGCGCGAAATCCGAGTTTGGTATATGGCGATAACGTTCAATAGTTGCGCGATGTTCCCAGTTAACAACTAGTACAAGTAAGTACAATGGGCGTCTACCTGAGACAGGTGTAAGTAAAAGTAAGGCACCCTTTTCAATAGCTACTCCTTTCCCAGGATTGCTCTACTTTACCCTTGATCCTCACCTTATAGTGCAGAGTGCTGAGCAAGGCGGTATCAAGCACCATTTTTGAGTCTTTGGTATGTCTCGACCTAGGATTGAACCCGGGTCTCCCGGACCATTAGGCCAATGGCCCGGTCAAGAAAAGTTGGCGACCGTAGTCGAGGGCGATCAGAAGGCTCCCTTTTCAATAGCTTCTACACCGAGGTGTAGGGGAGGGCGTGACTCCTTTCCCTGGATTCCTCCACTTTACCCTTGATACGTATCTTATATTGCTGTTAAGCAAGGAGGTATCAAGTACCATTTTTAAAGTCTTTGGTATGGCTCGACCTGGGATTGAACCCAGATCTCTCGGACTATTGGCGAACACTCTACCCACTAGCCCAACGAGTCGGGTTGGAAGAGACATGTGTAATGGAGCATTTCATAGACGATCTGTATTAAATGTCATTTGCCTCCAAATAAATCGTGCTAAAATGTCTTGGAAGTACTTTCTTCATTGCTTAGTCAACTGAAAAAGATTGTCCAGGAAAAAACTGCTGACTCAAGCCACTCCTGTGTTGTTTGTTTTGTTTTTTTTGTTTGTTTGTTTGTTTTTTGTTTTAATGCGTATCAACAATCGTGGGTTGTTACTGCCAAAGCCATCCTTGTAGAAGAACAGTAGTAGTACTATTTATCTGAGTTGGAGAATAAATGAGTTCATGCCTTTCTTAAGGGTATTAATCCGAAAATGAACGTAATATTGCCTCCTGAGAAAAATACCCTAATAACCTGTATAGCATTTAATCTTGTAATTATAATCATTGAGCAAAAAAAAAAAAAAAGACTAAAGAAAATTCTGATACAAAAATCATTTGCTTCCACTCAGGAGAATTAAAGGTATTTAAAAACGAGTTGTGAACTCTGTCGGTGAGGTTTAGAATATGCTGACTGTATCCCCTGCAGAAGAGTTAGATCCCCCTCAAAGGGGATCTCCTGGGTGTGACACGAGAATGAATAAGAGATTGAAGCCCCAGTTCTAGATCTATGCTGAATTTGGAATATCCCTACATAGGCATTTCTCCCTGATCCACTCTGACCCGGTGTACTAGTACACTGTTAGAATCCTATCTATAGGTTAAACAGAACTGTTTAATCCTTTTACTTGGTCTGTCATTAGTTACTTGAAACCATATTACAGTGTGTAAAAATTTCTTTAAAAAAACTACGAATAAAAATATGAATATGAACGTACAATGGACGCAATTTCCTTATCTCGAGGCATAAAATAACCCTAGATGAGTTGCTATGCCGTTAAAATCAATCTGCCATCAGAAATTACGATGTATTCAATGGACACTTGGATTTTTATTTCAAACTTTACAATAGTGAATTTTTTTACGGTGATACGAGGGAAACACGTCGAATTCCATTCAGCTGTCCCTGGTGAGATCTCACGTATATTTATGTAGATACTCATCAATTTTAGATAAGATTTGTACCCAAATGTGTGTGCTATACTTTTGTGCAAAATATTGAGTGGGGCGCTCGTAGTGTAATGATTACTCTTGTAGGATATGGACACGACAACCCGAGGCAGTTTGCATCTAACATAGCCCAAATACCCGTTGGAAAGGTGTGCATGCAACTATTCTCATTCCAACTGTGGATAAACAGTAGGGCAGACTGGTCTCTTTAACCATGGTATGGCAATTGGTCTAGAAGAGAGAAAAACTCTGAATTGAAACCTGTTAAACTCTGCTTTAAAATTGACCTTGTGCTACATCCTGTTCGTGCAGAGGGGTTGGGTAAATACATATATAAAGGGCAAGACTCCATTTCGGCGTATAGAGAGTGAGGTGTTCTGGGGAGTTGGGAGTATACATTAATTGCTATTACTACTCTGACGCGGTGTATTAGTACCTATTATTGTACTCTTGTAGCAGAAAGAATTTCAAATCATTACTTAGTGCAGGAATTGTTTTGGCCGTTAGAGTTTCGAATTTATGCATTTCGTCCAATGAGAATGACTGATGCCATTCTGCCCGGGTCACCTCTCCGGGTAACATAAAAGGCCGTGCTAACCACTATCGCCCTCTTTTCGCTTCCTCCTTGCTAGCAGCAAGACAGAACAGCCAACACGAGAGAGGATTCTCTCTCTCTTTTCCGGCATATTCCAGCAGCAGGCAGATGGATATCTCAACACGAAAGAGTACATTCAACATTTGTTCCTCTGCTTCTTTTAGGAGACCATTCTTCGTCAATTATTTCTTCCTCCTGAATCAACTGAACTTTGAAACTTCTGGCTGAATGCTAAATTCCTGCTCAGCTATTTACAACTGTTTTCTTCTTCCTGCAACTTAGAGCACAAAGGTTTCTTTTGTCTCAAGCTGTTATTAAAACTTCCAAATTGAAAACTATCAATATCTTCGTCAACTCATTTGTTCTTCCTTTTAATATAACAAGAGGCAACAGAACTCTACAACCTCAACTGCCATTTTTGCATAAATGGTAATATTATCTGCCCTCGTGTTATACCATCGATGGATCAAATAGATCTGCTTAAAAAATTATTCGTATTCGAAAGGAATACTTGATGCCATATAAATGTAAATTATTTGTCTTAATTGATAAATAGCTACAAAAAAAATACTCAATTCCCTCACTCTTACGCATAAAATAACCCTGGACTGATTGACATCCCATCAAAATGAATCAACAGCTTTTATTGATGTTTGAACCGAACAGGAGCGAAGATAGAAAAACTGCATGTGTATATAAAGATATGTTGTTGTTGTTGTTGTTTGTAACAGAAATACATGGAAGTGTATCTTGAATAAAAACATGGTTCACCATCCATAAACAATTCTCCTTTGATTATGTTTGTCACACACATATCGGTAATTTGTAAAAGCTTTTAGTATTGTTAAGTTTGTAGTGTTGACATTGAAACAGTGTGTCAGACCCCTGGCGATGTCCTTACGTCTTTTCCCGACTCCCTGTCGAGTTGAAAGAGTGCTAGATTCGTGCTAATTCCTTTAAGAAACTAGATGTGTCACTCTGGCAACTTTGTTGCGTAGAAATCGCCGGAAAAGCCATCATGTTATAAAACTCTAATTGCAGTAAAAGTAAAACCTTTGCCCTTCCATGCAAAAACTCAACTTTTGAGAAATATATATGACAAGTTCACCTACCGAGGAAGCAATGTCTCATCAACACGGGACTAGTAAAGGCATGGACAGCTATCGATAGGCTATAAGTCATATGAAAGTCAGACCTGACCAATAGAGAGAAACACAGTTTCTTCCAAGCAGTGGTCGTGTCGATACTGCTGTATGGATGCACTACATAGATACTAACTAAACAGATGAAGAAAAAGCTTGATGGCAACTACACAAGAATGCTACCGGCAATATTGATCAAGTCCTGGGGGCAGCATCCCACAAAGCAGCAGCTGTACTGCCACTTACCACCCATCACGAAAACTATCCAAGTTAGAAGAACCAGACATGCAGTACACTGCTGGAAAAGTTGGGACGAATTCATAAGCGACGTACTCCTGTGGACCCCTTCACATAGACGATCAAAGGCAGGATGACCAGATAGAACCTATATGCAGCAGCTCGGTGCCGATACGGGATGTAGCCCTGAAGACCTGCCAGAAGCAATAGACGATAGAGAAGGGTGGTGAGGAAGAGTCAGGGATATCCGTGCTGATGGTGTGACATGATGATATAACTAATAATAAATAAATAATAAATAAATAAGCTTGGTGCATTATTTCTGCCAAACATTAGTATAGTCAATCACTAAGCTTAACTTTGTCGTGCACGAGGCCAGAAGTCAGGGGTACCTAGTGAGAATTGAGCTCACTGACAATGGCTTACCAAATATTTCACCACGTGAGGTGCCCAGCAAATATCAATATAATGTTATATTTTTTTAAAATTTTTCTTTTAATTTCCATAAATGCGGAACAGCCCATGGCGATGGAAATACTGGCAGACAGTCTCTGATAGTGCCAATTGCTACAGAGTTTTGTGGAAGCTTCCAAATAAAAACAGGAAAATGAGAAAGTGAATGGATTGAACAAAAATAAAACAGTCAATGAAAAAAACAAACCTTTTTTTTTTTAAATCGGGGCGCTAATTAGCTTGGAGGGTCATTTGTGGAGTGAATGGTTTTCCGCGAGATAGAAAGGGGATTTCAAGACCATGCTTGCTTTTTTTTTACATTGCGTGTAGCCAATTTAACTAACCTGCTTTTATCTCCTCCTTCCTACTTGCTTTATACTCTCTTGTAACTACAACTATTCCCATATTTTTTGCACTTCATAACCACCGGTGTCCCGTCACAAAAAAGAAAAAAAAAAGATTAAATTATTTTTTCTAACGAAAACAAGATGAAACACCTGTTTGAAAGTGTCTACCGAGATGACATTTTGTTCTTTGTGAAAGAAATAAAATTCTACTTAAAAAATAAACGTAAATTTCATCAATACCCTAAAACACGAACCTCCAACGATGTTGACACATCGTTTAAAACCGTTGAATAAAAAATATAGATAGACACAGTGTACACTATTTCTTTATCTCTAGGCATAAAATAACCCCGGACGGGTTGACATGCCGTTAAAATCTATCAACCAGCCAAACAAATCATATTTTTTGCAAATCTTTACCACTTGTGCCCTGTCAGAAAAAAAAAGCAGAAAAGTCTTTTTTTTCTTTTTTTTTCTTTTTTTTTTTTTTGCTGAACATTCAGTCGACCTTTTTGTTCTCAGGCAATTTGTTACTATTTTGAAAGCCTGATTCTTATCTGATTTTGGTGCATTGCTTTGGACCTTTTTGTTTTCTTTCGCAAACAAGAATATAAGTAAAAGTAAAGTAAGTAAAGTTGGCGACCATAATCGAGGGTGACCCGAAGGCTCCCTTTTCGATAGCTACAACACCAAGGTGTAGGGGAGGGCGCTACTCCTTTCCCTGGTTTCTCCACTTTACCCTTTATCCGTACCTTTATAATGCTGAGTGTTAAACAAGGAGGCATCAAGTACCATTTTTAAAGTCTTTGGTATGACTCGGCCTGGGATTGAACCTAGGTCACCCGGGCCATTGGCGATCACTCTAACCATTATGCCAATGTCCGGTTAAACAAGAATATAATTTATATCATTTACCACTATTTTCATTATATTAGCATATTAAACTACCTCGATTGTTGGTTTTCAACCTGGAATCATATGCTCACTCCAGAGCTATGTTGCATTTTTGGAATGTTCGTGAAAAGAATATAATATTGAGGAGTCTCAGAAATACCTTAATCAGCAACTCCAGCTAAACAGCCAATGTAATGCAATGTTACTTTATCATAATCCTCACATTATCTTCATTTTAACAGCAGATATGAAGTCACAATTCCATTTGCATCGAAATTATCAGTTTTGTGAGCTGCTCCAAATTTTTTTTAAGTTTATGTAACAGAGGTGTCATTTATATATATTTACAAATAAGTGTAAATAGTAGTTGGTTGATAGATAATGAAGTTTATATAATTTATTATGTGTGGAGGAAAATAGAATGTGACCAACTCCTATGGAAGTCTGAATAATAAAGAGCAATATTGATAAATATGACAAACATAACCTCCACGGAAGGCCAAGCAGAGAATTAACACCATATAAATTTTTTTGATCAGGAAAGAACAAGGAGGGTTAAGATTCCGAAATCACATAACAACATTGTTCTACCAAACAACAATTTAGTGGTTATAAGAGCTGCTTAAATGTATGTAGTTAATTTTATGGCCATGAGTTCAAACCCTAAATTGGGCAGGTGTACTCAATAGCTACTAAGACTTGTTAACTAATGCAAAATATCCTCTTAGCATAGACGAGGTAAAACTGAGGTAAATTACAAAACAAGAGGCCATTATCAAAAAACCAAGATAGAACGAAATGTCTAAAACATCTGCTCATTTTCAGATTTTAACAATTTGTTACATATATATTCGTTGGATTCAGTTAGAAGAATCTGGGAAATTTATTTTCTCGTACAAAACTTGCATTAGCGTATATCTTTCGGATAATCAAACCTCTTCAATATCTCGTCTCAGCAACTCATCTCTTAGTAATGTTCTTAAACGCGCGCGATGAACCGTCGACTTTAGAAGGTCGATGTTATTAAAAGGCCCCCCCCACTCTCTTCTCTCGATATAGTAGTTCTTCCCAATCTGAGAATAGGAAGAATTCACGTTCGTCGAATATACTAGAGTGAGTCAAATGTTTTGCAATATTTTAGTTCATTCTAGTTTGCGGCTCGTATATCTCGTGATCAAAATAGTTCCATCCGTGGTAGGTACTCAATATGTTCGGTAGTATCATGTGAGTTGGTGCGCTAATATGTTACGCATTGCTTCATTCCGTGTGGGATTTGAAAGCTGAACAGATTAACGTGCAACGTATTCTAATTCAGAAACTTATGCTTTAGGAGTTCGAACCGGATTATAACGTTGCCGAAGCAACCAAAAACATTTGTTATGCGAACAGTGAAGGTACAGTAACCAGATGATTCGAGAAATTTCGAACCTCATCGATCAGGCAAGGTCAGGAAGTCCTAAAACCTTGATTTCGAGGTCGTACTCCAACGGCATCTTACAGTGTGGTTGGTTACCTTCATGACCTCGGCAAAAGTACCCAACTGTCATTCACGTGCTAAAATATAGCAACACTTTTGACTCCCTCTATTAATTTGTTGCTTTATATTTTATAATTCATATATTTTGGAAATGAATTTTCGAGAAAGAGTTAATACAAAGTGATGATGTGATTAGAAAAGTAACACACAGTGTTTCTGTATGAAATGTGTATCATGTTTACCGCCAAACTTAGAAATCAGATAACAACGAAAAAACTGTCAGGTCATCAAAACAAAAACTTAACCTCTAGTGCCAGAGAGTCAGGACATAATTAATATGATAACATCCGATACAAACATATATATATATATATATATATATATATATATATATATATATATATATATGTAGAGAGAGAGAGAGAGTTCAGTCAGTTGTTTGGCCTATATTATTTCAACATGTTACCAATCAGGTTATCAAACAAACTGACTAGGTGCCTGCTGGTAACGTCCCATTGGGATTTGCTTTTTCTTCTCGGTAGCTCAGCACCAAATGGCAAATTCAATTCTATCTAATTGCACATATCTTGAAATTAAAACATATAATCAAGTTTTGGGGATTTAAAAAAATCTTTTTGACCCATTAGAATATGTCGTTTCTATGTTTTAAATCTTACTTTTATTTTTTATTTTTTTTATTAATCTGAGTTCAATAAATGGGTTTGATTTGGTTTCTTTATTTAATCGCATATCAACCTTTGTGGGTTATTAAATGTCAGTCATCTTTGTAGAACAGTAGTGGTACTATTTAACCCATAGCAGGCAAGGTAAGAGGATTCATACCTTTCCCAAGAGTATTAGTCCAAAAGTAAACGCAATGTCTCAACTAGAGTTCGGACTCGGTTACTCCGATGTCGCAGTCGAGCATATTAGCCTTTACGTCATGAAGACTTCTCCATCAATAAAGGGTTAAGTTTAAACTAGTGTCATCAACAGATTCAGGTCAATATACTATATTTTGCGAATGAATTGATTAGTTTGGGGCGTTTCAGCCGTATGTTTTCCACATGTTGATAAAATCAAAAATTATTTTTTTGATTATATATTCTGTACACATAAACATTAATATACACACGAAAACATATTTGTAAATTATGTATTATCAAAATTACATCGATCTATGACATTTGTTCAGCTCCACTTCTTGTCAGCCCAGTCTGGGGGCTACATCTCTGCTTGGGCAAGACCTCCACCACCACGATATTACACTGAACAATTTGATGGTGAGGCTCCAGTAATGCTGGAGCTTTGGCAAATGTGAAGTACTCCTTCATGGCCATTGCTCCAAGGTCAACTCTGATAGTCGCACCCGATAGTCTCTTACCTGTGGGTCAAATAGAACTGTTTGACATTTAAACTGAGTGCAAGCAAATGGCTTATGCTAAATTGATTAGTCAGAAATATAACTGATTATTTAACTGTGTGTATCAACAAAATGCGTTTACAAATCAAATATTAGATATATATGTAAAAGCAGGATTTGACATTAAATAACCAACAGTGGTGGATATGCCATATTTCAATCATACATCCTAGATGCATCAAGGAGGTCTTCAGTGATGCAACTGTCTTCATCACCGATTTCGGGTTATTCTTGCATCATATCGGCACCGATAGAAACCTCGGCATGACTCTGGAAGAGCCAAGCCGCCTCCTCGATCGCGACGTGCTATGCTCGTGCCTCTACCAAAGCGACGTGCTATCCTCGTGCCTCTACCAAAAAAAAAACTCTAATAAGGCCGGACTTCAGCTGTTCTTATATACATCTGTCCTTCAGCAACAGCCAATGAAATACAGGGCATTCCACACTCCTCTACTATATATAATGCCATAAAACCAAACCAAACCACTAATTCGTTTTCTATTAATATCTGTATGTTTTAGTTGTATTCACCCTCTGCATGAGGAGGATGCTACATAAGGTCAATTTCAAGCAGATTATAACAGGTTTGAATGCAGTTTTCCTTCTCCGGTTGCCATACCAAGGTTAAAGAGTGCAGTCTTCCCTACTATTTATCCATAGCTGGAGAGAGAACTGTTGAATTCATACCTTTCTCAAGAGTATTAGTGCGTTATGAAATGCAAACAGCTTCGTCCAGGATTTGAACGCTGGTCACCATCTCTATATCCTACAACAGTAACCAATACACCACGAACACCTACATAAAAGTTATTATTCATTTTACTATTAACTTTTATCGCTGTTACTCGAAAGACTCCTCTGCTGTAATATTAAGCTGCATTTTGTTAGAGTAACTCGTTACGCTAAATCACGCAATATTTGTAACAAGACCATTAGTTAATAAGAGAGTGGATTTTCTATGTACAAGAGTTGTTCATAAGATCTGGGAGTTTGACCATATGTGTGAGCTGGCGATGCCGTGACAAGGAGGCGTAATATGTAGTTAGGTCGAAAGGACTGCGTGTATGCTGGTTAGAGAGGCTAGGTGGAAAGAAGTGTATGTTGCTTGTACGAGGCCACCCGGAAATGGACAGAATGAAAATTAAAATTAAAGTCCTGCATATTTGCGTGTTTTCAGAGCGTTGCTTGCATTGCCTTCCGATCGGTTAAAAAAAGGTCACCTGGTCTGCTCACCAACGTAACTGTGCAGTTGGTGGTCAGTGGTTCCATTTTTACCGTGATGAAAAGAATCATGAATCATTCCGAAATTTGAAGTTTAACAAGGAATTTCTACAGTGTGATTGTTACTGGAATAGAGGGTAAGATACGTTTGGGCTCGGCTAATTTTGGCGACGGACATTTGATTTAATGGCATATCAACCCTTGATGGAATTTAATGCCAAATCAATTCACTTTTTTTTTTTTTTTTTTTTTTTTTTTTTTTACATTCTATAATTCATTTTTATTTAGAATTGAACTAACTATGAGCAATATGCATGGCAGATCTTTCTGTCTCGAACTAAATAAAAAAAAAATTATGCTTTTTGAAAGAAGTGTTAGCATTGAACTAGAGGATAACATTTCTCCTAAAAAATTGGTGGGTAAGGTGTATTAATACAAGTAGATGAAACAGCAATTTGTAGAGGAAGAATAATGACTGATATCTCTTATAAAAAATAATACTACAAATATACAATGTGTAGGGGGGCGTCATTTCTAGGGAACAGTAAATAATTTTTTCTTTGCTTAGTTAAAAACTGATATTCTAATATTATAACAGCTATAATAGAAAAATATATTTTGCCCGGATAAATTATTATATCTGATGGACATTTATCTTATCCCATGGCTTGCAGAAACCCTGACTTTACACATTGTGTTGTAAATCACACTGGGGGATTCGTAAATGTCGATGGATATATTACTAATCAAGCTGAAAATCTGTGGAGGCAGATTAAAAAAATATTAGGAGGAAATACTATCTAATATGAAGGGGATTTTAGTTGAATTTACTTGGAAATATAAGAATAGAAGTTCAAGAACAAAAGAATCAATTATAAATGCTTTTAGTTCTATAATAAATTGGATTAAATTTTTTTCTTTGTCCTAAAATATTTACTAACCCGCTTCGATTGATACTGAATTTTAAAAAAATATTTTCCGTAAAATACCCCATGGTTCCAAAACGGTCGAGCCCAATTGACCCATTCTGTGGAATTGACAAGTTAGCAATTATGGTTCTACTTGCTTATCAAATACTCATCAGCTGAATTAAAAAAAACAAAAAAAAACAAACTTTTCACTTTTGTCTGAAATGATTGTGATTGGCTGAATTTTTTGGGGGAAAAAACTGAAGTAAAAGTTTTGTGTGTGTGTGTGTTTTTTAACAGAAGTTCTGAGCAAAATTTCAGTTATGATTATTTCATATCAAGTTATCAGTGTGTTCACATTCTATTTATATATCCACTACAAAAGAAAGAAAATTGCATTTTTGTAATTGTAAGCAATTGTAATAAACTATGTGTGGACTTAGATATGTATTTACTCTACGCCTTCGCACGAGCAGGATGTGATACAAGGCGCCATTCTAAGGTTAAGGAACCCAGTACACTTATAGGTGGCGAGAGAATTGTAGGATACATATCTTTTTCGAGGGCATTAGCGTTTGCGAAATGCAAACAGATTCGTCCAGGATTTGAACTCTGGTCCTCGAGTCCATTTCCTACAACGATAACCATTATACCACAAACGTATCCATGTGTGGAATTATGAAAATTTGTTTTATTTTTTCAAGAAATTCTTAGAATGAGGACTGAAAACAAAAGCTAACTCAAGAAACTGTATTCCTGTTAGTTAATCCAAGAATACGGTGACAGTATCCGTAGTAGAGGTATAAGACCACGACTCAAAAGAGGTGTCCTGGATATGAAACAAGTCGTGAGGGTCAAGTTTTGAATCTTCTGGGGGAGTGTGAAGTACCTCTCCACTGTCATTATTCCCATGCCTACGCTAGCCCACATTAGTAGTAGTAGCTGTTAGTACTCCGTCTACGTGTCAAATAGATTTTTTTTTATTTGTAGTATTAAATACTAATGCTTAAAACCATGTAACTGTGTGAAAAGAAATAAACATTATCGAATAAAAATAGTTTCTTGATGCAAATTATAATTGAGTATAAATCATTGGCCTAGCGGTTAGTGTTCGCCAATGGCCCGGGAGACCTGGGTTCAATCCCAGGTCGAGTCATACCAAAGACTCAAAAAATGGTACTTGATGCCTCCTTGCTTAACACTCAGCATTATAAGGTACGGATCAAGGGTAAAGTAGAGCAATCCAGGGAAGGAGTAGCGCCCTCCCCTACACGACTATGGTCGCCAACTTTACTTATAAATCATTAGTATTTCATAGAAACACTAGAACTATATAACTGGATGGCTCAGTCGGCTGGGGCTGCAGAATACACTGAATGCATCTCTACCGAGGGGTAAAATTCCCCCAACGAGTGTCCTAGATATGACACTAAAACAATCTGATGGCGAGACACCTGCTAAAGCTCCCAGGTCCACTTTGGCAAAGAGTGGGAACACATAATAAGGTCCTATCAATAGATCAAATAGAACTAAACTGTGTACTTATGTTAAACTGAATTGTTTGAAATAGAACTGTTTATATGCAGAAAATGGATTCGGCATTAAATGACCTACAATGGTTGATATTCTGTAAGACCAAACCATACCATATAACTGTATGCAAATTACTCAAATTAGATGGGAATGCTTGAAACTATATAATTGTGTGCAAACAAAGGATTACAGACAAGTGAGAGTAATTGCTTCAGAAATGTAATAGAACATTAAAAAATAGTTACAATTATAATCAAATATTTTGAAAAGATAGATTTGTAGTGAATCTGACAGAAATATGTGGAAAGTTGGATAAATCAAACACTTAACTTTATTTCATTTTCACGAACTCGTTCATGAAAATGAACGAAAGCCTGAACGAAATATCACACATCTAAATCTGAGTTAAGTGTTTGATTTATCCAACTTTCCACATATTTCTATCAAATATTTATAAATTAATCAAATTTCGGCATTAAATAACTCATAAGGAGTTGATATGCCGTTAAATTAAGGCAAACTACTATAGGTTGGTCCTCTGAAACTTGTGGCAAGTTCATCTACCTCGGAAGTAGCGCCTCATCAACACGTGACTAAAAAAAAAGACATGGACAGCTATCGTCAGACCTGACCGATAAAATAAAACGCAGTTTGTTTGTTTTTTCAAGCAGTGGTCGTATCGATACTGCTGTATGGATGCACTATATGGACGCTAACTAAACGTATGTAGAAAAAGCTTGACGACAACTACCCAAGAAGGTTGCGAGCAATATTGAATAAGTCCTGGAGGCAGCACCCGACAAAGCAGCAGTTTTATGGCCACTTACTACCCACAAAACAGTTTTATCTTACTGTCGGATTGCCTGTTCTATAGAATGTTCGTTGTTTTTTTTGGGGGGGGGGTTCCAATGTTGGTTCGGTAGATTATGCGAACTAAATTACAATGCGTGCTAAAGTATGTCAAAAAAAAAATAGTAGAAGGGCGATACTTAAAGTGCAGGCAGCAATTGGGGTTGCAAAAAAGAATTGCTCTTTAAGCGACCCGCCCAACAAGGTCTGGTAACAGAACTATCTAAAATTCTGGAGTAGAAAAAATAACGGTCTGGTCTCCTTGATAACACAATTTAGACTGAGCCAAAAAAGAGGTGACTGAACCTGAATATATAGGTTGTAATCACCTCTCATCCCTCCTACTCTCAATTCTGACCATTAATATCAGAAGCTGATAGACATTCGTGTTGGCCACAATATCCCCCGAAACAGAGCCCGCAAGACGTAAGTAACACACTCTCTAACTCATTTCTTTTTCCACAAGTATAAAGGCGCTGGTTAATTGATTTTTTATATTGCTGTTTGTCAGCTACCGACCATAAATGCTCTCGGGCTGAATCAATTTTAAGTGTCTGTTCTGAAGGCGAGAGAAAGTGTTTAAAAAAAAAACAAACACCTTTCTCAGTTTTTATCAAATCGTCTCATCTATTTTGTTATGCACACTTTAACAGCCTGAGAATTGAGACAATAGTGAAAGAAATGTTTTTTGTTTTGTCTTTTTTTTTTTTTTCATTAGTAAAATTAGTGAAACATTTGACACATTTTTCTTTTCAAGTCTATTACGTATGTCCTTTTATTTATACAATTCTCTAATTAATTGTTTAAACTTTTAGCTTCCAATCAATATTTAAAATCAATTTTTAAATTTGCTTAACTTCAGGAATAATTAACTTGTTGTAGCTAATAACTTCTTGTTAATTGGGTTTGCAATTATTTTCCTTTATCTCCTCTTTCCTACTTCCTCCTACTCACTCTCTCTCTCTCTCTCTTTCAATATGCAGAACTACTCAATGGGTTCCTTTTAAAAGCACTCATACAATTTTGTTCCTCCTCCTAATTAAGCTTTATCGGTGGGGTTTAGAATACTCTTTTAATCCCGCGGAGGAGTAAGATGCTCTCCAATCCTAAAATAGGATATTCTAAGTAGATCACTAAAGTTTATCTGATAGTGGGGTGCTGTTCTGAAGCTCTGGGGGGAATGTGGAGTATCTCTTCATTGCCCTTACTCACAGCTCCAATCAATAAGGCGCTCTTAG
Source organism: Sepioteuthis lessoniana (assembly GCA_963585895.1). Taxonomy (NCBI): domain Eukaryota; kingdom Metazoa; phylum Mollusca; class Cephalopoda; order Myopsida; family Loliginidae; genus Sepioteuthis; species Sepioteuthis lessoniana. The sequence continues at coordinate 88,179,668 of OY757910.1, read as the reverse complement.
CGTAATGGTTATCATCGTAGGAAAGGGAATCGATGACCTCAATTCAAATTTTGGACGCGGCTGTGCGCGTTTCCCTTCGCGCTAATACCCTTGGGAAAAACATGTTAGTTATGGGTAAATAGTGGGGAAGACTGGGCTCTTTAGCCTTGGTGAGGCAACCAACCCGTGAGAAGGAAAGCAGAATTCAAACTAGCTTTACTCACTAAAAAATTGATCTTGAGTTACATCCTGCTCGTGGTGGAGGGATGAGGTAAATGCGTACTCCCAGGTCCACTCTAATTCGCAGTGGTAGTACCTGTTAGGTTCCCATGTATGGATCAAAAAGATCTGTTTTGAAAATTATTTACTAGTTTCCAAAAAATTTCCTCGCCTCTCGGCAAAAAATAAGCCCATATGTGTTGACATGCCGTTAAATCCAGTCATCTCCATCTCTCCCTACCTACCCTTAGGCTCTCTCTCTCCTCATGTGAAACTGCTTCATAAGTTCTTTTTTAAAAGCAATCACACAATTTTGGTCCTCCACCAAATTGATATTATTTGCTTTCTTAAAATGTTCAGCGTCAATGTGTTAAAAGAACAATAACAGAACAATGGGTATCCCCACCCGTGACAGATTTAAAAAACAAAAAAAAAACATTGTTAGAAAACAGGTATTAGTTGCTGCAGTGCTGAGAATAAAATCGAAACGAGGTGTGATTTCCAAAACGGAATTCGTTGAGTAACGTCGTTTCACATTTAATGAATTGTTACAAGGGTAAAGTATGTAGCAAATTAGCGTAACAAGTTCATCATCATCATGTCGTGCTGCTAGTACGGATATCCCTGACCCTCTCTCGCCACTTCTCCCTATCATTCATCGCTTTTGGCAGGTCTTCAGGGCTACATCCCGTATCCTCACATAGCTGCTGTATGTATGTTCGAGCTGGTCGTCCTGCATTTGCTTGGCCATATGCAGGGGTCCATAGGAGTATATCACTGATGAGTTCGTCTTTGCTTCTCTAGCAGTGTCCTGCGTGTCTGGTTCGTCTAACTTGTATAGTTTTCGTGATGGGAGGCAAGTGTCCGTATAGTTGGTTTCTTGTGGGGTGTTGCCGCCAGGACTTGTTCAATACTGCTCTCAACATTCTTGTGTAATTGCCGTCTAGCTTCTTCAACCAAGTAGCTTACATTGCTTCCTGGTCCACTCTGGCCCAGAATGGTGGCACCTGATAGGGTCCTATCAATGGGTTAAATAGAACTAAATGCATAATTATGCTAAACTGAATTGTTTGAATTTGAACTGTTCGACTAAACTGAATAACTTGAAATAGAAATGTTTTAGACAAATAAACTGTACTTACATTTAAACTACGTGCTTATACTTAACTGAATTGTTTAAAATGGAACTGTTTTTGACATTTTACTCTACTCACACTAAACTGAATTGTTTAATATAGAACTGTTTTGACATTTAACTGTGTGTAAACAAAATCCGAACTTATACTAAACTGAATTATCTAAATTAGAACTGTTTTACTAAACTGAATAGCTTGAAATAGTTTAATCGTCAAAATCATTTCTATGTACTCATGCTAAACTGAATTGTTTGAAATAGAACTGATTATTTGCATAAAAATGGATTTGGCATTAAATAACCTACAAAAGTTGATATGCCATAAAACCCAACCAACCAACTAGTGACCCTGTTACAAGCTTTGCGTGAATTAGCGCAATTAGTAACTGTAGCAGTAAGTTGCTTAATATTATAGCGGAAGAGTCTTCCATGTAATAGTGATAAAAGATTAATGCTAAAATGAATCAACCCAAAAGCAAATAACAGCAGATTGATGTGGACAGACGTTCTCTTCAACTTAGAGAATTTTTTGAGGGCGCACTAATTTTTCCATGTATACAGAGTGTATAAATGTTTTTAACATTCTTTTTTTTCTTCTTTTTTTTTTTTTAATTGCTTACTTGTTTATCAGCTCCGTCTTCATTTGATAATAAAACTTGGTTATCGAAGTGAAATTTGGGACTGATATCTTCGATTCATAAGCTGGATAATCTAAGGTCTATCTTCATCGACTACTGAACTGCAACTGAATAAGGAGTGGAATGCTGCTATTTAGATGTACAAGATTTTGGCTGCAAAATTGAGAAAGTTTTTTGTTTTCGTTTTTTTTTTTTTTTTTAATTCGGACACAATTGAGTCTTTTTCAACTTTTAGATTTGATAAAATACTTGGGTTAGGGACCGTTACACAATCAAAGAGAAAACAAATAATGGGAGGTTGAGTTGAACAGATATTGTCTTTTTTATGTATTTATATATATTTTTGATGCTAAATAAATTACAGTTGTCTTAGTATGGTTTTGATTGTGTTTTATATAATATATTCATTCATTTATTTATTAATTTTAAATTGTTTACTTGTATGTCAGTCTTCAGAACAGATATTTTGGTTCTGTAGTTGGAGTAACGGTAAAATGTCTTAAGTTAATTTTCTTTGAATACCGGACTTTTACTCTCTAGGTAGAAGATAGTTGCTCCAAGACCCATTAGGTTTTGGCCGCAAAACACAGTTATCATGACACACTTGGGTCTTTTTCCAATACATGATTATCTTTTTCAGGTGTTATAGCAGCTTCTTGACGATTTTTTCTGGTTGAAAATTAAAACAAGTCTCGACTGATATTTGACTGAACCCTAGTTTTATTCTGCTTCAATTCAAGACACTGACTGTAAAATATTGAAATAAAAAGGGCTTAAACAATATTCTTACAATAAAAGGTCTTATAAAATACAGACATTTCACGAGAAAGTTGGGAAAATAAATTTACCTGTGCACTGTAACCAGAATGAAAAAACTACTAACGTCTATAACAGGAGGGCAGATAATAATAAAGTTGAGGTTGTAAAGTTTTGTTGCCTCTTGTTATATTAAAAGGAAGAACAAATGAGTTGACGAAGATATTGATAGTTTTCCATTTGGAAGTTTAATGACAGCCAGAAAGATAACCCTTATGCTGTAAGTCGCAGGAAGGAGTAACGGTTGTAAATGATAGAGCCAGTATTAAGACACTGTCGTCACGACAGAGATTAAAATGCTGGAGTCCAAGCAGGAGTTGAGATGCTGTCATCAGGACAGAAATTAAAATGCTGAAGTTGAAACAGGAGTTGAAAATATCCAATTTGTTTCTCCGAGGATCCGTTGGTTTAAAAGGAAAGATGAATGATGAAAGAATGATTTCCCAGACACAAATGGTCCATAAATTGGGTGTGCTCTCCTCATGCTGCTTAGTGGACTGCTGCTGTGGTGAGAGAAGAAAAGATGGTTTGTCCTGCAGCTAGCCAGTAAGGAAGCGAAGCGAGAGAATGTGCTCTGTCATGTTGTCTGGCTTGTCCTGCTGCTAGGAGGTGAAGAGAGGAGTATGTGCTCTGTCATGTTGGCTGACTTGTCCTGCTGCTATCCAGTTGGGAAGTGAGAAGAAACAATGTCTCTATCATGATGGCTGGTCTGTCCTGCCTCTAGCTGGATAGGAAGCGAGAAGAGAGGGTGAGAAATGGTTAGCACTGCCTTTTATGTTGCCCCGGGGAGGTGACCACGGCAGAATGGCATCAGTCATTTTCATGGGACGAAATATATAAATTTGAACTTCAACAGCCAAAGTAATTTCTGCACAAAATAATGATTTGAAATTCTTTCTGCTACAGGTCCTATTCTTAAACAAAATTCCCTCCAAATCTTACAATTGGTCATAACCTGGGCAGAAGTCTCTTTACAGTTTGGGATTTTTAATGTATATGGGTCCTTATATAATTGTTTCTCTTACACTATCCACATTAATTTACCAGGAAGGGGGAAAGGATACATGTCTAAACTATGGCGTTCTTTGGGTGACAGTTACAGACGTGATGAAACACCCTGACTTAGACTGTAACAGAATAAAGAATAATTGTCACGCGTTCATTAGTACAAAAACATTAAACAATAATAAAAAGTTCATTAAAATACCCATGATAAAAGTTGTATCATGTTTTTTTTTTAATATGGGTTAGCCATTTTCTTTAGATAACTAATATAATGAAGTAACATCTCATTTATACATGTGTGTTTTTAAAAAAAAAAAAAAAAATTAGGCGAGATCAATTTTATAAGAATTTTTATTTATTTATCATATGAACTGTCGAACTGAGCTCCTCTTTTTTTGTGACAACATTTCAATCAAAAAAGTATACACTCTGGTATTAAATATAAATTTTGAAAAAAAACAACAAAAGATAAGAAAATTAGTCTGAACTCAAAAGCAAAAAAAAAAAACTCGGACATAGATAATCTATATGAGGTCTGTAGGGATTTGTCAAAAGAAATTGGACTCAAAACAGTGACTCAGCTGCTACAAAATGTATAACTAATAGTTTAGTTTAAATAAACATTGAAGTGAATGAATGTTTCCAAAAATTACAAAGTCAGCTGAGATTAACCATGAAAAAAAAACGTGTGTGTGTGTATATATATATATATATATATATATATACACACACACACACACTCAATGTATATATATATGTTCATATACACACACACACACTCTCTCTCTCTCTCTCTCTCTCTCTCTTTTATATATATATATATATATATATATATATTGTGTGCTTATCAAATGATGTTGAGGAGTGGGGAACAAGTATGATAATTTGATTTGGCTTCTTTAATCATAGTTAATAAAAAAACAGAATCTCTGCTTGTTCAAATATTATTGAGCAGTAATTTCTATAAGATTGATAAAAGTAATGAAAAGTACATGGCATATAAAAAAGTGTAAATTTTCCTTTTTTTTTTTTTTTTTCTTAAATCACATATTTTTTAAATATGTTAGAAATTGTAATTTGAATTTACCTTTTCATTATCAGACTGTGAGCATTAACGTAATTATATATTACATGAGGGTCATTCAATAAAAAAGATAAATTTTTTTGCCCAAACGTTTAATAAGGAGTCCCAGAAGACTGGCAGCATGACCTTTACTGACCGCTGAGGAAGGAACTTTTTCTTTACCAGAACATTAGTGTATTTTCAGACCATTGACTATATTTTTTATTTGGCTCATAGAGGCAAACCCATGTTTAGCAATTTGTAAATATTTTTTGGACTAAAACATGCTTTACCATTTATGTCACATTCTTCTATAAATTTCACATGGTTTGCACTCCTCAGCCTTCAAATAATTGATGAAAGACCTCTGTTCAAGCCAGGAACAGTCTGTTAGATTTGTTGTCATTTTAAATAGCCTCAAGAGAAGTATTTTTGTGAGATTAAAATAATTCTTACTATAAACCAAACCCAAACACTGCAGAGTTTACCTTTTAAGGAAACATATATTTTGATTTTTTTTTTTTTTTTTCCCAAATAATTTCTCTTACTTTGTGAATGACATTTCTGTGTGTGCATTTATCTATATAGTCTGGAGGCAACACCCCACAAAGCAGCAAATGTACGGCCACCTACCACCCATCATGAAAACTATCCAAGTTAAACAAAACAGACATGCAGGACACTGCAGGAGAAGTAGGGGCGAGCTCTTAAGTGATGTACTCTTATGGACCCCTTCACATGGCCATGCAAAAGCAGGGTGGTCAGCTCGAACCTACATACAGCAGCTCTGTGAGGATACGTGGTGTAGCTCTGGGGACCTACCGGAAGCGATGAACGATCGGAAGGGGTGGCGGGACAGGGTCTGGCATATTCATGCAGATGTCGCGACAAGACGATGATGGATGACAGTATTTTTTGACACAATATCCTTCTTTTCCAATGCACTTGACTCATCATTGAATATTAATCTCAATAATCATGGATATCAATAATTGCAAATTTCTATACACTTGATAACTTCAAAACAGGCTACATCCTGTTAAATCATTAATTCTTATGATCAATGTGTATCATATATACTAACAAATCATATTTCTTATAGTCATGAGATATCTTAATTTGCATAATGATTTTAAAAAGCAGGTTTTAATAAATAACTGTCTTGTGTTATTTTGTCATTTTTTTTATTTTCATTTATATGTAAGAAAAATAATTTTTCATATAACTTTATAAGAAAGCCATTTTAAAAATATATGGAATAGACTTCTAAAATGAGAAATTAAGAACAAATTGTTTTGTGAAAATATTGGCCTAATGAGTCGAGAGTTCACAAATGGTCTTGGCGATCGGGGTTCAATTCCAGGTCAAGTCATGCCAAAGACTAAAAAAAATAGTGCTTGATGCTGCCTTGCTTAACACTCAGCATTATAAGGTATGGATCAAGAGTAAAGTGGAGCAATCCAGGGAATGGAGTAGTGCCCTCCCCTACACCTCGGTGTAGTAGCTATTGAAAAGGGATCCTTTGGGTCATCCTTAAGTACGGTTGCCAACTTTACTTATAATGCACACAAAAACATTATCACTTGTGCATACAAATAAATAAGTCTTCATTTTCAAATAGCATCACACGGATTCTTTACAAATTGAGATAGAAATCAATCAGAATCAGTTTTGTCAATTACTTTTTGACGTGAGGGAAAATTGAAAATTTATATTAAAAAAAAAAAGAAAGTCATAGCTAAGCATGTGTACTGCAGGAATAATATTATAAAGATACAGTGAAAATTTCAAATCAAAATTTAGCTATTAATGTCAGGCCAAGAACTTATTGATCCATCTCCATAAATTACTTTTATTTGTATGGAAACACATTTCTTTTTTTTTCTTTTTTTCTTGTCTATTGCACATTTACTTATTATAATTCATGCATTTAAAAAAAAATAAACATATTCATTGGAATAAACACAGTGTTGTTTCATTGAGGTGAATGATACACAGAAAAGAATGAGTGTTTAATATATTTATTCAGCACTAGTATCTGGTGCCAGCACATACATACAAAAAGACACAGTACAATAAGTTACAAACAATTAACAAGAGAACTTAAAAGAAATAGAGGAGGGTCAAAATGCTGTATAGCCAAATGAATTAAGATCAGTCCGAATATTAATCAATTTAATATCAGCTTATTAATCAACCATCGAAGTCTTTAATCGTAGGCTATTTATGATAAGCCAGTCCATTTGATAGTGCTGAAGGGCTGTTAGCCACTCTACAACATAGAGTATAATCACTTAAACATTCTTTGCTTTTAAAGTATACAAGAAACACAAAAAAACAGGATTGTAATATTTCTTTAAGTTGTTAGTTGGTTTTGTAACATGTTGACCCCGGCCAAGCTGTCAAAAGAAGAAATGCACCTGTGTAAATTACAGGTGCATCCGGTCGAAGATATCAGGGGATAACCTTGACTATCAACAGGTTGAATTGAGTACAAATGTGACGCTCACAAGAAGTAGGTGGACGTCAAATTATTATATAACCTCAGCGACAGGAAGTTCAGATCAGTTGGAGAGAAGATGCTGGAATGAGAACCATATCCCAGCAGAGGCGGGGCCCCCAGGCCCCTGGTTGAGCAGCCCAGGAGAACGGGAAAGAAATGCTGCTGTAGCCAATAGAGTTGGCGGGGGGGGGTCAATATGTTGCAGTTCTGTTCAGTCTCCAACTCACCTCTCATAGATAGTACCTTTCGTAACCCTTTCAAATAAAGTGAGAGGTATATTTTTCTAAAGAACTGTGCCTGCTAGTTTTTATTGTTGAATATGTTTCTGCATGCATCTACATATGAGTATGTTACAGTTTATGGTATGTCAACCCTTGTTCGGTTATTTTATGTCCAAGTCAATTTAACAATATAGTCTACAATTATATCAGTTGCAAAAAATATATCTTCAAAACCATTTTAAGATGATGCACACTTCATTATCTCAAACCCATAGATGAGGCCAAAACAAGCAATACCTCTCTGGGTCAGAGTGACATTGGAGTAATGACAATCAAGGGGTGACTCCACAATCCTAGGAGTGGAGTCTCACCACTAGACGTGGTTTACTGTTCTCCCAAGGACACCCTTTTTAAAAAGGTTTTATATTCCTGACCACACTGACTGTGAGCACATTCTAGGATAAAAAGTAAATGCCAAAACATTATATCAGCTGTACCTACTTATTGCTGATTAACTAAACTCTCCCTGGCAAAAATCAGCCTAGTCAGCTGGTGCTGTAGAAAACACCAACTGCATCTCTGGTTATGACAGTAAACAATCTGGTGGTGAGGCTCCAGCCCTGGAGCTTTCGGAAATGTGGAGTACTCCTTCATTGCCATTGCTCCCAGGTCCATTCTGAGTGGTCTCACCTGAGAGGTTCCTATCACTGTGTGAAATAGAGCTTTTTGACATTTAAATTGAGTGCAAGCAAATGACTTATGCTAAATTTAATTGTTTGAAATAGAACTGTTTGGTCATTTGACTGTGTAAACAAGAGACAGACATTTAATTGAATTGTTAGTGATACATAGCAATACTTGAAACCATTTAACTTAGTTGACTAATGTTAGACTGGATTGTTTGAAATAAAACTGTTTGATCATTTAACTATGTTTAAACAAATGATTGATCTTTAATTGAATTGTTAGTAACAAACCATATATATCTAATTGTAATGAAAAAAGGGGTCAGAACTTCTTCACGCCAGCTATGCTGCTCGCAACAATTTTCAGAGTAACACGACTCTGCAACTCAGACCAACTCCTCTTAACTCAATGTCTGCTCTCTGCTCAACACACCCTGCCTCACCAATTTGGTCTTTTTATAGCCTCTTCTCCTCATATGCAAATTACCACAACTCGCATATAAGGAGTCCGCAAACTCACATTCCTCTTTTTTTCTTTTCCCGACGGTCAAACGCAGACGTGATGTGAGTAATCTATTCCATTACTTTTTAGACCACACTAATATATATGTATAAACCAGATCTGGCTTTTAATAACCTACAGTGGTTGATATGCCATAAAACCCAACTAAACCAAACCTGGCAAAAATCATGAAATTAACACACTAAGAGGATACTCACATATAAAAAAAAAATCATACCATTAATTTAAATTATTTGATCTTGTCAGTATAAGATATATTTTATGAAGACAAAATGTTCAGTCATTAAATAAAACAAGTTTTGTATTTTATCTGCAATTAGTTTATTTATTGCTAAATAAATTTTTAAAAAATCAATGTAAAGATTTTCTAAGAGTGTTTATTCCATAATTTTTGCCAAAATTAGTTGACTAACTATATTTTTTTCTGAAATCTGTTCATTGTACACAGTTTGAATTTCTTTTTTTTTTCTTTTTTCAGGTAAGTTTCAAGAAGTTCACAAGAAAATTTCCCATCGCAAATAAGGTCAGATTTTAAAAAATCTATTTTTGAGTATATAAACTGTTATTAATAAATTAAGAGCAACAGTTCTTACAGAATTCTCCATTTATTTTGTCTATGTTTGAGAGCTCAAACTATGGATCAAATTCCACCCATAAAAATCTACTTGTCACTGAAACTATCATGGTATGGTGATGTGGCTACCTTATTTGTCATTGAACAATCTAACTTGTTAACAAATGGTTTGCAAGTCAAAATTGCTAAACATCCAAGAACTCATGAAGAACTATTCAACATGGCATCTCAACAGCTAAAGACCTCACTCAGTCAGTTGAGGCTGTAGAATATTCTAACTGCAACACTACAGAGAGGTAAGACCCCCACCACCAATGAGTGTCCTGGATATCATACTAAACAATTTGATGGTGAAATACCAGTCCTGGAGATTTGGGAAAATGTAGAGTATCCCTTCATTGTCATTGCTCCCAGGTCTATTCTGACCCAGAGTTTTAGCAACCAATAGGCTCATATCTACGGATCAAGTAGAACTGTTTGACATTTAAACTGTGAGTAAATAAATGACTTATGTTAAATTGTATTATTAGAAATAGACTTCTTTGACCATTGAACTGAGTAAATAAATGACTGTCTAATTCAATTGTTAGTGATACGTAACAATACTTGGAACCATTATTGTAACAACTTTGCTGTCTGCAAAGAAATGATTGATATTGAACGGGGTTTTTAATGTTAGATAGCAATAATTGAAACCTTTTAACTGTGTAGAAACAATAGCAAACTTGTGAACAAACAAATAAGATCTAACTTATTTAAAAATAAGATTATCAACAAATTATTCATTTACAAATCATATATGTATATCCATTTAAATTTGTGTAAACAAATGACTGCAGTCAAATTGTTACTGTTACAAAGCAATACTTGAAACCATTTAACTTGCTGCAAACAAATGATTAACTGTAAATAGAAATATTCCTGTTAGATAGAAATACTGTAATATTTTGACCTTTGACCTGGCCCAAAATGCCATTCAAGGTGATGCACCGGAAGGAAGTGACACATTCTAGTGGCAGTTAGGAGAGGAAATCGCGTGGGCAGAAATTGGCTAACAAAATAGGACAAGCTAAAAAATACCATGATACTCTCATAGACTGACGCACTGGAAGAGAGTGATCTCTGAACTGCATGACAGTTATTTCCGCTTGATGACGATTAAACATACGATTTCAAAGATCGAGTGGGCGATCAAGTGGGCGTTGAACTATCATATAGCTCAGTCAAGACAGAAGTCAAGCCAGTTGAGTTCGAGTTCCAGTCGGAGTTATAGACGAGATGTGGTAGGGAAAGCCACATCAGGCCGAAGGGACCTTTGGGCCCTGATGAGTTGAGGTCCGGAGAAGATGCTGATAAGATGCCATAAAGAAAGCCATCACCCAGCAGAGTGGCCTCTGGACCTCCAGTTGAGCAGCCCTGGAGAACGAGAAAGACACAACGCTGACGGCCATAACAGTGGGGTCAAAATATTACAGTTTATGTTCGGTCTCCAGATCCCTCTCACACGCAAACCTTGAGTAACCCTTTTCGAACCCTTGCAATAAAGTGAGAGGTAAATATTTGTTTAAAGAAGTCTTCCTGTGTCTGTTTATTTATTGTGTCGTAATGATGCTGTAGATGATGATATAACAATACTTGAAACCATTTAACTGTATAAAGATTTGGCATTAGGTAACCTACAATGATTGATATACAATAAAACTCAACCAAACCAGCTGAAGAGCTTATAGTACCTTTTCACATCCATGATGAGGATAATAGTCAAGATGAAATTTAAATTCAAACTTGGACAAATATTTGTTTGAACTTTAAGGTTCCATTCAATGAATATTGTTTTTATTTTTATTTATTTTTTTTTTTTTTTTTTCAAGGATTAAATTTCATGGTGGTAAAATTCTTACTATTATACTGGACTTTGATAGAATGTTAAAACCCCTGCAGTAAAGATATTGTCTAACATATGTGAGCATTTATTTTCAATAATTACTTTAAAAAGTTACTGTTTGAATTGTCACAGTCTAATTAATGTCTTACTAAACTTAAATATCTTCTATTTATATGTTACTAGCATAAAAAAATGACTGGGTTATTTATATACGGCTCAGCGCTTCTATGTATTACCTAGGATCAAAGTGTAGACTCCCTGGCACTTCTGCTTTGGATGAAAGTATTGTATGCACATGCTCTGTCTTGGACCAGCCTTCAGACAGGGATTAAAATGTAATAATTGTTATTTCCCTTAGCTGCATTCATGTCATATGTTCTTGATCCCAAGACTAATGCAGCTTCCCATCCAAATATTGGTTTGCTTAAGACTGATATTGAGGAGGAAGGAATAAAATGTCTGAAGAATTTATTTTGAAGCCATGCAAATTGTTTCAAAGGCATGTTGATACAATATGTGAAAAAAATGGTGGCCATGTTGAGTAAATTTACTACTTTGTGTCTATTTTCTTATTTTGTTGGGGTTTTTTTTAGATTAAAATTAATCTTCTTTTATAAGAGAATTGGTTATTATTATACTAGAATGTTCCTAATTTTGCTTCTGCACCCTATATTTTATGAGATCTATTGCATTTTTTAAAACTGAACATTTGTTTTTTTATTTCTAATCATTTGTTTGCTCAGTAACATCAAATATTCCAATCAAATACAAATAATTTGCACACAGTTTTACAGTTTCAAGTCTTCCTATCCAATACAAATAATTTTCAAGCAGATCTATTTAACCCATAGATGGTACCCTAACTGACACTACCACTCTGGGTCAAAGTGGAACTAAGAATAATGGCCATGAAGAGGTACTTTACACAGTTCAATATACCAGAACCGGAATCTCAACATCAGAATGGGGGTGTCCTCATGGTAAAATGGTTAAAGCGATGGACTGCGGAATTGTAGTACTCAAGTTTGTACTCTAGTCGCGCTATCACGTTCACTTTCGGGCAAATACCCTTGGGAAAGGTATGAACCCCCTTATCCTCCCGGCTATGGATTAAATAGTACCACTACTGTTCTTCTAAGAGAATGGCTTTGGCATCAAATAACCTACAAAGGTTGATATGCCATTAAAACAAAGAAACCAAACCAAACCATCAACATCAGAAGCTGTTTAGTTTTATACTCAGGACACAAATTTGAGGATGTGGTTTTAACCCTATGCAGAGGAGGCTCTGGACATATTCCAAATCCCATCAACAAGGCTGTCACACAGTGGTATCTCTGCACAGAGTAACATCACAAAAAAGATTCAGTTTATACAGATGAGAATTTAGAACTGTTAATAAATCAGTCTCAGCAAGAAAATAGTTTTCTCTTGACTGTTGAAAGTTAGCAAACATCTTTGTGAAAAAGAGAGTGAGTAACAAGAGGAGTACAAAAAGGAGTTAGTGTTTTTTTAAAAAAAAAAAAGGTGTATCTTGATTGATGTTATGTATTTATCCAAACCCTCCACCACAAGTTGATTTTGAATGGAGTTTAACAGTTTTGAATTCAAATTGGGGTTTAAATTAATTTATCTCCAAGTGTTATATGTGTATTGCTATAATAAAAATATAAATATCATGTAGTAATTTAAAAAAACTTTTTTGCTTAGATGTGGCACAAGGCCGAATAAATGGGGTGCCTAATGAGACTCACTCATTTGTGAAGGTTTATTAATCTAACTTGCCCAGTCAGCTGGAGTTGTAGAATATGCCGACTGCACCTCTGCAGAGAGGTAAGACCCCCTCCCAACTAGTGTCCTGGATATGACACAAAACAACCTGATGGTGAGTTTCCAGTAATGCTGGAGCTTTGGGGAATGCAGAGTACCCCTTCATTGCCATCGCTACCAGGTCCACTCTGGCCCGGAGTGGTAAGACCTGATAGGGTCCTATGTATGGGTCAAATAGAACTAAATTGCATACTTTTGCTAAACTGAATTACTTGAAGTAAAACTGTTTCTGACATTGAAACTGTACTCAAGCTAAACTGAATTGTCTGAAATAGAACTGTTTTCACATTTAACTGTGTTTGGACAAAAACTATAGACTAAACTGAATTGTTTGAATTTGAACTGTTTGACGTAACTGAGTAGCTTGAAATATAAATGATTTTGACAATTAAACTGTATACTCATGCTAAGCTGAATTGCTTGAAATAGAACTGATTATTTGTATAAAAATGGATTTGGCATTAAATAACCAACAAATTTTGATATGCCATAAAATACAAACAACCAACCAACCAACATTACTTATCAAGCTTGTTAACCATTACACTACCTGTTTGCTGTTAGCCTTACTTTTTCTATGATCCAAATTTGGGCCTCATAGCTGGTGGATATAGGTATTTCAGCTTGTATTAACTTAGTTGCAGATATTCTGATTTCGTTCTGTTCAATGAGTGTCTTGATTATGGCATTAAACAACCTGATGGTGAGGCTCCAGTAATGCTGGAGCTTTGGGGAATGCAGAGTATCCTTTCAATGCCATTGGTCACAGGTCCACTCTGCCCCAGAGTGGTAACACCTGATAGGGTCCTATCTCTGAGTCAAATAGAACTGTTTGACATTTAAGTTGTGTTAAAATAAATGACTCATGTTAAAGTATATTATTAGAAATAAAACTCTTTGGCCATTTAACTATGTAAACAAATGACTGATGTTTAATTGAATTATCAGTGATACATAGCAATACTTAGAACCATTGTGTGCAAATGAATGAGTAATTTTGAATAGAATGATTAGTGTTAAATAGCAATACTTGTAACCAATTCACTGCGTGCAAACAAATGATTAATATTGAATAGAATTATAAGTGTTTGATAGCCATCAGTGAAACCATTTAACCATGTAGAAATAACAGCAATACTAGCATGTAAACAAATTAGTTCTAACTCATTTAAAAAGGAAATTACCAACAAACTAGTCATTTACCTACCATGTATATCTATTTAAATGTGGGCAAACAAAAAACTGATGTTAATTTGTTACTGTTGCAAAGCACTACTTGAAACCATTTAACAGTTTGAAAAAGAACAAAATGAGCTCAAGCTCATTTAAAAAATATTATCAAGAAAATGTGTTTACAAATCATATATATTTAATACATATGTATAAAGAGGATTTGGCATTAAATAAGCTAAAATAGCTGATATGGCATCAAACCAAACCAAACCAAACCTAAATAAGAAATGAATTTCCAATCAAGAAAATAAATTAGGAAAAAATTCATAAAGGAACTCAATTTTTAAAATATTCAGTTAAAACCTTAAAGTCAAAACCAAAAAAAAAATCAAGTATAAAACAAATGTTATATAATTATGGAATGATTTCTTTTATTAATGGTTTTTGTTAATTATATTTTATCATTTGGTTTGGTTGGACTTTGAACAATTCGGCTTAGTGCAGGTGCAAAGATTGAATACAGTTCACGCTCACATGCAGAGGATATGACAATCACAAATGTCATAATAAAAACCCTAGATAGGAAATTGGACTGGGGTGTGAATGACATCATGCCCGGAAGCGATGGGCTGGGAATTTGGTGATTTCAAAAAAGATGTCAGTTGAGATTTTGACTCTGGGCCAGGCAGTCCAGCTGGAGGCAACGGGATGCGCATTTGTTGGGTCAGTTAGTTAAGATTTGACTCTGGGCAAGGCCAGTCCAGCTGGGGGCTACGGGATGCATGGCGCGTTTGTTGAGTCAGACTCTGGGCTGGGCAGTCCAGCAGGGGTTGGTTGTGGGCAATGTAGGAACAGTCAGCATAGTAAAGATTGTGTCTCTCTCTCCTCATGTCGAAAAACTAAACACAAGAAGTTAATAAATGTTTCATACTTGAACTAAAGAAAGTCATCAATGTTTTGGGATTTCTCTGCATCTGAATATTTTACATATCCGTATTTTGGATATGTTACACAAGAATCAAATCAAATATAGCAAGTCAGCATTATCAGTCCTGCTTTTGAGAGCCCTGCACACCTGCACCTGCATCTCTGCTTGGCTCTGCACAGCCCAGTTGCCTTGAAGCTAATAGCACTTTCTCCATTAATCCTTTTTTTCACTTTTGTCTCATTAAATTTTGCTTTCTTTTCCTATTCATTGTCTCACTCCCTCTAAAATTGTTTTGTTCTTTTTTTTTTTTTTCTATACTTCTCTGCTGTTTCTTTTTTTTTCCTTTCATTTTTCCATTTTCATCTTTATCACTTTAACAACCTTTTCACTCTTTCTTTCCCATTCCTTCCTCCCTCTCCTTATAGCCCCTCAATGTGTCTCCTTCCACCTTCCTCTTGCTCATATATCACAACTGCTCTGCCATTTTTACTTTTCTCCATCTCAAGATTTCTTCTGTACCTTTTTCCAGATTTCTAACTATTTTCATCTTTGACATCATGCCTTAACCAACATAAAATCAAGCATTTGCTCCTCATTATTTTCTTTAATTAATACAAAAAAATTCTCATCCGAAAAAAATTGAAATTAAAAACAAAAGTGGGGGAGATGGCCCTGAGGATAGTAATTTATTAAATTTAGCTTAACTTGGTCTAAAACTAGAAATATAGGCTACCCAGTACAAATCAAACTCTAAAACATTTGGCTACTATCTTAATTAGCTAAACAATACATCATATGAAATATTGCAAAAAAGTGAACTATTTAGATCTGTCACGAGGTCAAAAGTATAGAGCTTGTCATCAAGGATCAAACTCGCTATCTAGTGGTAATTAATAAGACAGATTGTCTAGCTATTACATCATCAAGTCTACTATAAAGACAAAGCATGATTTAGATCTGGCACAAGGCTAAGAATATGCACAACTTAATGAGAATCAAACTCAATACTCAGTGGTAATTGATATGCAAGATTAGCTTGCTAACAATTACACTTCAACAAGATGATCTTTCTTAGCTTTTATTTATTTATTTTTTTTGTTTGAAGAAAGCTTATCTTAGTTTAAGCATCATTATTTAATCATGCTCACAGCATGGATTTCTCAGACTCTCTCTTTCCATCCATCCCTATCATTAATCACTCCCAGCATGTCTTCCAATCTACATCCTGTGTCTGGACAGAGCTGATGTAAATAAATTCTTGCTGGTCAGCCAAGACTAATATGTCCATGTGTTGGAGTTCATAGAAGAATGTCACTTATGAATTCATCTTTGATTGTCTACCAGTGTTCCACATATCTTGTTCATCTTACTTGGATGGTTTTTAAGATGGGAAGTAAGTGGCTGTACAGCAGTTGTTATTATTTGGTGGGGTTGCTTCCAGGATTTGTTCAAAATAGCTCATAGCGTTCTTGCGTCATTCTCATTTAGCTTCTTGTCTATGCATTTTGTTAGCATCCACGTGATGCATCTATACAGCAGTACTGACCCAGCCACAGCAAGCAAACTCACTCACAATGGTAAACAAGACTAACTTATTAACCATTACACCAGCAACGCATTCATGTTTAAGAGCATAGGAGATTAGGATCTGCACAAAAATTTCAAACAAAAGAAAAGAATTGAAAGAATGTTTTGCTCTTTTCTTTATCTTGATTCAACCTCCTTTTTTCAAAGTCCAGCCTTTCTCATTGCAATATTAATTTAATCTCAATTGTACAGAGACTTTAAAAGTAAAGGAAACCATGATATGTACCAGAAAGAATTAAGTGCAAGATGAGCAGAATCAGGTAATCACTAAACTTCACTGCAGACACCTTTTAACAATTATGATTTATGAATCTCTTGCATCTGTTCTTCCCAATTGGATTGGCAAGAATATCCCACCATTAGAAACAAAAGGTGGGAAGTTAAAAGATCCAGCAGACCCATTGCGAACAGTTGGTATTTAATCAATAAGATTGCCATTCAATTCCGCTAATGGATATTGGTCCCAAGAACCTATACAGAAATGTATTGGTAAATACGGACCATAACAACAGACATTTTGAAAATAACTCGGGGGGGGGGACCAGAACGAAAAGGCTTTGAATGAACACCAACAAGAACAGATAAATTGATGGGAAAAGTGAAAAAGAGAAAGAAGTAATGATTAATTAGAGAGATGAGTGGCAGAAAGAGGGAGTGATGATTAATGTGTGAGTGTTTTGACACAAACTTTTTAGTCAAGTCTTTTTTCCTTTTTCCTTTCCCTTTTCTTTAAAAATTTTTTTTTTTTTTTTTTTTAACTAGGAAGAGTCCATTGTCAAGATAAAAAATCAAAATTTATTTTTCTCTCCATAGCGGGATGACTATCTGATAAAGCTGGTTTCATTTATAGAGGTGCCAGCTAAAATAAATCTATAATAGCCGAATGTCAACTTTATTGATTTTTTTTTTTTTTTTAATAATTTGGGAATTGGCTCTGTATGAGATTTAGAATTTATCATACATTGAGCACTCCTGGAGATTTTTCAGAATCTTTTTATATATTCATAATTGTACATCTTATGGATTACTGAGGATTAAGGTCCAAAATCCAATTATTCTCAAATAATCTTCTATTGGATATTTTTATATTTCATATATATATAACAGTATGAAGAAAAGTTTTTAAAAAAAATCTAAAATTTGATGAATTCATTATGAAAGTTGATGTTGAATATTTCAGTTGTAATAACCTTCTTCAGGACTTTAAATTGATGAAAAAACTGTCGTTAAAATAGTGATGGATGTTTGATGAAATAACATGAGAAAAGAAAGTGTGCATGAAAAGAAAGATCCCTAACAGCATATTCAGCTGTCGGAATTTCTGAGACGAAGCTTGATAATTTTTATCATTGGGGGTTTTTGGACTATTGTCTTCATTTTTGCTATTTCCATAATGTTTCAGCTGATATGTCCTCCAGCTATCTTCAGGTGTTAGTCGAACTAGGGAACCTACACAAAACGTTGAACTATATCCTTTATTGAATTCACGGGGCTTGCCTGTTCTGATTCCATTAACCATAACTGGGTACAAGTGTTAAGAATTCCTGTATTGTTACTCGCTTGCAGTTAGAATTGAACCCACAACCTCCAGATGATTGTCTCCTTAGAAGCTTAGGGAACCAACACCTATATGCTATGTGTCCTGCTGGACAATTCAGAGAGAATTTTTGGGACTTATAAACCTAATGTTCTTACTTGTCTAGGATTATGTGTGTGTATATATATTGGTGTGTGTGT
Source organism: Sepioteuthis lessoniana (assembly GCA_963585895.1). NCBI lineage: Eukaryota > Metazoa > Mollusca > Cephalopoda > Myopsida > Loliginidae > Sepioteuthis > Sepioteuthis lessoniana. Next base: position 88,161,166 of record OY757910.1, on the reverse strand, counting down.
TTTTTGTGTGTGTGTGTGTGTGTGTGTATGTATATATATATATATATATATATGTGTGTGTTTTTTGTTTGTGAATGAGTCATATAGGTGTGTTTTGTGTGTGTGTGTATATATATATATATGTGGGGTGTGTTTTATATGTTTATATATATGTGGGTTTGAGTTTGTGTGTGTGTATATATATATATATATATATATATATATATATATATATATATATATATATATATATATATATATATAAGAAGATAAAGTGCTTGACCCTTTTGTATCAGAGCAGATTTAAAACTTAAAGTATCTAAATTCTGAACTCTTACAGTTCAATAATGTTTCATAGGTATCACATGATCATCAGATTGAAACAAGGTAATCAACTGCATTTGAGGTGAGAAGAATTTGTTATGTTGCAAGATGTTTGTTTACATGACTTTCACTAGAAAAATATTTATTTTAGAAGTCTGAGCAGTACAAATAGAGGAAAATATATTATGAAATATATATACAAGTGTGTGTTTGTGTGCATATGTACACAAACATAGGTCATTATATATATATATATATATATATATCCTTTATTATCCAATGCCAAGTCAGTGGATGATGGGAACAGTTCTATTTTCGGATTTTCTTTCAACAATATCCATGTAATTTAAAATCCAAAAGAAAGTTCAATGTAAAATAATAATAAATTACAGAACAAATAATTTCATATAAAAGAAAAGCCAATTAAAATTTCTCTTATTTTTTGTAATAATATTTATTTCAGCAGACCTTATTATTTATAAAATGATAGATCTTTATCTTTAGACAAAGAAAAAAAATACATATATACATTTGTCTGTACATGCACACACACCCACAGCAGAGGTGTTCAAAAAGTATTGTGATTACATTTATATCTACAAATGAGCAATGAATGAAACATTAATTTTCTGCAAAATTGTCCCCTTGACATTCAGCATGTATATTCCAGTAAGTTTTCATTGGTCAAATCACCTTTAAAAATCTTCTTTTCATATGCAATAAAGCTATGTCATTGAATTTGTTTTAATTTCTTTGTCTACATCCTCAAATCTAACACTTTTGAGATAAATTTTTCAATTAGAAAAGAAAAAACACATGCACAGATCTTGAGAGAATGGAATATGCTGCACTTGCACAATCCTGTGTTTTGCAAGCACCAACTATTCAGAAAGTCTTGAAATAGGCTTCATAATCTTTTTCACATTGTCACCAACTCGTCTAAACAAGTGATAACATCTACTGTTTAAAAGTTAAAGCATTATTTTATTGGGTAAGTTTCTCACCCTTGTACTTCATTTATATTTTGAAATTTAAAGCTTCATTTTCAAAATATTTCTCACCTCCATGTGTATATATATATGTGTGAGTGAGTGTGTGCTTTGGTTTGGTTTTATGGCATATCAACCATTGTAGGTTATTTAATGCCAAATCAATTTTTATACGTATCATCATGTCGTGCCGCTAGCATGGATATCCCAGACCCTCTCTCGGCACTTCTCCCTATCGTTCATCACCTCTGGCAGGTCCTCAGGGCTACATCCCATATCCTCACATAGCTGCTGAATGTATTTTCAAGCTGAAGGACACAGTTTAGTTCTATTTGATCCATAGATAGGACCTTATCAGGTGCTACCACTCTGGGTCAGAGTGAACCTGGGAGCGATGGCAGTAAAGGAGTAATCCACATTCCCCAATGCTCCAGCATTACTGGAACCTCACCATCAGATTGTTCAGTGTTATATCCAGAACACTCATTGGGGGAGGAGGGTTATCCCTCAGCAGAGAAGCAATCAGTGTATTCTACAACCCCACTAGGTTAGTGTGTGTGTGTATGTATATATGATACAGAGTGATACTATAATAGTCACATTGCATTTTAGATTTATTTTAACATTTTATCTAAAGTGTGTATGTATTCTGTTTGACTCAAACAATAATTTACATTTATAGGATATGATAATACTTATATTTTCATCTTGTAACCAGGAAGCATTGTTTCCTAACCATGGTGTGTAATATTATTTGAATCATAAGGAGTCTATGACAAATAAGAAACATCTTATTCAATAGGCTATTCTCTTATGTGGCTTCAGAAATACATTTAATTTCCTTTCCAAAGAAGCTTGACATTTAATAATTGATTTTTTATTTTTATTCATTTTTACCTAAAACAAAATCTGCTTTTTCTCTGCAATAGTCACAAATTGTCTATTGAATGAAACCATAGGAGTCAGTTTTTGACAAAATGACTTGCAGCTGAATATATGGCATAATAAACAAAAGCAAATTAATTCAATAAACTTATGGACAATTAACCTTTTTTAAATTCACAGCCCTTTGGCCCTCTGGTACCCTGTATCTAAACTAAAAAAAAACAAGAATTGAACACAGTTAAATTATGCTTGCAAAGTGCGGACAAATTGTTTAAAACTATTGCACCATTCCTCAAACTGAAAATCAGTAAATGATCATACTAAGACTTTTATTAGTTGCATTTGGTGAGTTCTGTCTTTGATTCTAAAATGATAATACTGTTCAGCCTGAAATATTGGGATTATGGTGTAAAGAGTGTTTCAAAAAGTGTTAATATTTCTATGGAAGTATCTTTTTATGATATTTTAATTTCAGTCTCTAACAGTTCATTATTCTTGTAACCTTCCATTGGTGCCCTCCATAATATCAATTCTGTTATTTTTATAAAGGCACTCTCATGGAAATATTAATATTTTTTTTAATCACCTGTAGTAAATTCCAAGAATGTCTGGACAGGGATGAGAAACAGGTGGAGAGGGTTTGAAATTATATCATAAAGGTGCTCCCATAGAAATGTTAACATTTTTTTTAAATCACACTAAATTATAAGATTGTATTCAGCTTGAAATACCAGGATTTCCTGTCAATGAGGCTTAGAATATGCTGACTGCATTCTCTGCTAAGGAGTAAGAACCCCAAAAAGGTGTACTGTGTTTGACATGAAACTGTATCTGGGCGTGAGGCTCAAGTTCATTACTTTCTGTTTCACTCTGCTCCAGTTAGGGTCACATCTATGGGTGAAACAGATTGGTCTAAAAAGTATTTGTATTCAGTGGGATTGTGCAGAGAGAAATGACACAAAATATGTAAATATGACCATACAATGAATGCAATTCCCTAATTTCCAGACATAAACTAACCCTAGACAGGTTGACATGTCATTAAAATAAATCAATCAATCAATCAGCCATCCCATAATAACTGCTACATTTAAGACATGAACTTCATTTCAAAGTCATTGTTACATTTGAAAAGGGAAATAAAAGTATCCATGAAGAAAAGGAATTATTGTATTAATTCACTGTGTGGAACTGTTTGAGAATTGGAGAAACATTTAAAAGATTAAACTTATTTTAAACTTTTTTAAAAATTCAAAATGGTGTTGAGTTAGACTTAATGATTTTCACATTCAATTTTCTTTCTTTATTTTCCATTTTTAGAATGTTGAAACTGTTGCGTTCTGGTTAGTGAACACTTGTAATATTAAATAAAGGACAAACCACAATATGAGAGGAAATAGAGAGATATTCTCAGGAAAAAGTATATACAATAGAGAGACTATTAGTGGAGAAGAACATAGGATTAGTGAATGCAGAATGAAGATATAGTCCAACAATAGTATTGGCTTCCGCTATTATGGTAGCAAGTAAGGTGATCTAGTGCGATCTCCAGTCTCCAACGCTCTAATACTATTCCTATAAGAAGCTGCTCTTCACCTTCTAGTCTGCCCTGGTATTAGTAGCTACAGCTATATATGGCAGATGGACTAGTTCATTGTGTGGAAAAAGGTGGGTGATACCTAACAGAAACAAATACTGTAAATCATCCTTTCAAGCATTATCTGTTAAGTTTTGCTTTACATATTTATTTAAGAGCATGAAAAGCAAAACTCAAAATTCCTTTCATCTCCTCAAAAATATATAAAGGCAGCAGGTGCAGTTTTTGAAAATTAAAATTTTTGCCTGTTTTTGTGAAATGACTCTTTATTTGATATTAAATCAAGGCCGTATTTAAAAATGATCAAAATTAATTTTAATTGAATAAGGAGAAGTACTCTCTAATAACATATCTCCCTGTGAGAAATTATGATCAGTTTATGTGAATATATCTCTCATACCATCAAGTGGTAAATTGTATAAGAAATTTGATTTATTCTCTAAGATTATCTTAATACTCTAGGACTGTAAAAAATCTTTCTATGATGTTCCATTTCAAATGTCAAAGGCAGAATAAATATATTATATTAGACACTCTATGAATATGATTTCCAGTCATTATAATTGAATAAAAGCATGAATCCACTACTCCAGCCAGAAATAGATAAAATATTTGAGCAGACTAAGCTATTTAGCTTTGCAGGGCAACTTTCAATTAAAAACTAGAAGATGGAGTCCTTAATGTTGTCTGACATTGTCTTCACTCTCATTATGGAAATCCCTGTGATAACAAAGGTGCTAAATTGTATTGTCCCTTTGCCTTTCTTTTTACATCATCAGTGATGGGAAAAGAGGAAATATTTTTGGTGGGGAGGGGCTTTAAGTGATACTAATAAGAGTCGCATACTCTACTTACAGATGACAGTTTTTTCCCACCTAAGATGTGTTCCCTTGTTTATATCATGACAATAGCTGGCAATGCAGAAGACAGTGATTTCAGATATGCGCCTTTTGAAATTTTCAACTATTATACACCAGCCTCCACAAAATCAGAACGGGATTTTTGTCAAAGGGGTTAACTCCTCTAGATGAGCATAAACCTGCTGAAGATGGCAGTCAAGACTTTATATTTAGCAAAAAACAATTTATGTTTGGTCTGAGACCGTTTAATCTTGGCATAATCACCACTAAGCCTCATATCTAAAGGCTGTTCCCTAATCCTCCACTTATGGGACAGATACAGACTTGCATTATGGGATACTGTCAGTCTTCCAAATAAACTCAGTCTGGTCTGCATTTCAATCCCAAGTTTTGTAAGACTAATTGATGCCATCCACAAATAATTGTGTTCTGGTAACATACATTTAAAAATTGAATCACTATAATTTAAATGCCACTGCCTATTTGACTGAACATATTGATTATTGATTGCAGAAATGAATATGATTTTATTAGATTAAAATCATGGCTCTTGTTTTCAGGTTCCTCTTAATCAAATTTTTTTTTCTCCTGGCTAAGATTAATAAGAAGTGTAACAAGAATTTCAAAATCCTGAATTGCTTTAATGCTCCATTTTTGAGAATGATTGAATCTCTCTCACTAAAGGAACAACTAGTTAACTGCTTCGTGTTTCCACCGAGAAACATGATGTCTTGCTTATGACACTGATTTTAAGCCCCACTCACAATGCTTTGTTGATTTGTGCATTAAGATTATCCTTAGCATTCATAATCTGCCAGTTGGCAGAGCATTTTCAGGAGATATAAATTATCATCCCATCTTCGTTTAGCATAATTTACTTCTTACCCAGTTGCTAGCAAGGATATCAGGTACTGTCACAATCAAAACAGATTCTATCACCTATATCAATAGTTGGGAAGAACTTATTTGTCTTTTCTCTATAGGCAGCCAAATAATTTAATACAGAGATATTAAATCTAGTATGCACATATATATTGTATGGCCAATAAGAATCTCCCCGTGATTCTAATACAATATCATACATAAATAAGTAGACTCTGACGTTTTTTTATATAAATAGTCAATCTTCTTCAAACCAAAGATACCAATATTCTATTAATATTTTTTATTAATTCTAGTGGAATATTATACAATCAAAATTGATATTATCAATTACCAAACTCAACTGTATTGAAACTCTGTTACAAAAAAAATGCTCTTTTAGCAAGGCTTAAAATATTCTGTCTGTATCCCCTGTAGAGAGGTAAGATACCCTCAAAGAAGGGATGTTCTGGGTATGACACGAAACTGCTTTAGATGGTGAGGCTCAAGTTCCGGAGTAAAGGGGAGTGGGGCATCACTCTTTCATTACCTTTACTCCCAAATATACTCTGACCCAGAGTGGTAGTACCTGTAAGAGTACCATCTATGGGTCAAAGAGTTCTGTTTGCAAATTATTTGTATTTGATAGGAATACTTGATATCATAACTGAGAGCAAAAAAAAAAAAAAAAACACATAAGAAGCTACAACTCAAAAAATGTCAGCATAAACATATGTAATTCCCAAACTCTAGGCCTAAAATAACCCAGGATGGGTTAACAGGCCATAAAAATCAATCAATTTGTAGCAAAAAATATGAATATGTATATATTTACCAATCCCTCTGAACAGGCAAGATGTGACATAAGTTCAGTTTTTAAGTAGAGTTCAACAAGTTTGAATTCAAAGTTTTCCTTCTCCTAGACTAGTTGCCTAACCATGGCTAAAGAACCCTGTCTGTCATACCTTTGCCGAAGGTATTAGTGCTATGTGAAATACAATCAGCCTTGTCCAGGATTTGAACTTGTGTTGCCATGTCCATTTCCAATGACGATAACCACTGCACCTCCACCAAAAATATGTAGACTTCTTCTATATTTATGCAATTTTATTTTTTGCTAAAGATATTTTGTGAGTTTAGCTATATCTTTTAGTTTATCAATAAATAATATCTATCTTAATTGTATGATTCACTAGAAATAATAAAATCCTGGTATATTTGTTTACCGGGCCATTGGCCTAATGAGTAGAGTGTTGGCCAACAGTCTGGGAGACCGGAGTTCAATCCCAGGTCAAGTCATACCAAAGACTCAAATAATGGTACTTGATGCTGCCTTGCTTAACACTCAGTATTATAAGGTAAGGATCAAGGGTAAAATGGAGCCATCCAGGGAATGGCGTTGCACCCTCCCCAACACTTTGGTGTGGTAGCTATTGAAAAGGGAGCCTTCAGGTCACCCTTGACTAAGATCACCAACTTTACTTATATTTGTTTAGAAAAAGATTGATTTTTACGAAATAATGTGCGGAATGTAACTTATTCTTACTTGGATCATAAATGTAATTATTATATTTCAATATATATATATTTTTTTTTTTATTCATTACCAATTTTCATGATTGGATTAATGTATACAACATGATTTTCTATTGGTTAATATCTATTGTATTGTCTTGATGACAACCCCACCTTCCCATAGGTAACATTTTTTTCTTTTCTGTATGAAAATCTTCGTATGTATTACTAACAGAAAATCATATTGTTGTAAGACATAACAAATCATAAGAATTTAAATTTTCAAAAGAAAAAAATGATTGGCAAATTATTTTTCTTAGTAGAATCTTATTCACATTTGGCTAAATATAGCTAATTAGGATTAAATATCGTCCTGGTAATGTAATTAATAATCAGTGAGCACTAACAATCTAGACAAAAGATAAAAACTTTTAAATCAATAAATAAATTGACTGTCACATATCCTTCTCTTCAAAACTCAAAAATTTTCACTGACCACTTTTGATTTCATAAGATAATATAAAAACATCATTGCTAAATCTCTTTTATGTTTTCTGCATTTTTCTTTTCTCAGACAACCCACAAGCCCGTTGAGTCCTTATTATAATAGCTGTCCATAATGATACTGATGCTTCTATTTAGGATCTCAATTATTTCAAGAATTTGAATGCTTAAAAATAGTGCTCAGCACAAATGAGTAAGTAAAAGTAGAGCTGGCGACTGTAATCGAGGGCAACCAGAAGGCTCCCTTTTCAAAAGCTACAACACCGAGGTGTAGGGGAGGGTACTACTCCTTTCCCTGGATTGCTCCACTTTACCCTTGGTACATACCTTATATTGCTGAGTGTTAAGCAAGGATGTATCCAGCACTATTTTTAAAGTCTTTGGTATGATGTGACCTGGGATTGAATGCAGGTCACCCGGACCAATGGTGAACACTCTACCCACTTGGCCAAAACCACCACAAAATTATCAGTTTGGGTTAAAATTACTTAATTCTCATAGTGAATTACTATGATAAAATATCAGTGTTGCATACCATGTTTGCCGTTTGCCTTATTGTTTCTGTGAACTAAATCTTCATCTATTTCCTGTTGGAGATATGTATTTCAGCTAGTATTAAATCAGTTACTGTTATTCTGCTCAATGATTATATTTACAAAACACCTCCCACATGAATAGGTCAATTTTCTTTTTTAGTAGACTACAGCTGGTTTGAATTTAGAGTTTTTCTTCTCCGAAGGTATTAGTTCTATGTGAAATATAAACAGCCTCATCAAGGATTTGAACTCGGGTTGCCTGGCTAATTTCCTATAACCAGAACTATTACACCATGAATTATTTCTCTGTCCTATTTATGCATGCTTTTTATATCCCAATTATAAAAGAAGGATTTGAGAGTATTAAGATTTAAAGGATTAATGTAACTCCTAAGAGCATGCTTTGAGCAAATCAATATTCTGTGTTTGTACAGAATAGGCCAAACATAGAAATTTCCGTTTCTTTAGTATATCTATGTGTCCCTTTTTCTTAAGAAAATATTTCTGAAAAGCAAGAATTATCTTGCCAAGTTTGCTGGGGCTGTAGAATATACTGACTACTTCTCTCCAGAAGGGTAAACACCCTCCTCCAATGAGTGTCCTGGATATGACACTAAACAATCTGATGGTGAGGTTCCAATAATGCTGGAGCTTTGGGGAATATATAGTACTCCTTCATAGCAATCGCTCCCAGGTCCACTCTGGCCCAATCAATGGGTCAAATAGAACTAAACTGAATTGCTTGAAATAGGACTGTTTTGACATATAAACTTTGTGCTTATACCAAACTGAAGTGTTTGAAATGGAACTGTTTTGACAATTAACTATGTAAACAAAAACTATACTTATAATAAACAGAATTGTTTGAAGTAGAACTGTTTATTTGGATAAAAATGGATGTGGCATTAAATAACCTACGAAGATTGATATGCCATGAAATCCAAACAAACAAGAATTATCAAAAATTTATTTTTGGAAGAAATTATCGCTCAAACTTCATGAGTGTCACATTTGATTCAATAAATTCATCATCATCAAGTTCTGCTGTTAGCAGAGATTCCCTTGACTCTCTCTCACCATTCCTTCTTATCATCTGTCATTCTTGACAGGTCTCCCAACCAGTATCCAGTGTCTACACAGAGCTGATGAATATAAGTCTTTGCTAGTCAGCCAACACTGGTGTGTCCATGTGTAGGAGTCCACAAGAGAATTTTGCTATTAAGTGTGTCCCTGTTTCTACAACAGTGCCCTGCCTGTCTTGTTCATCTTACTTGGATGGTTTGTGGGATGGGAGGTAAGCACCTGTACAACTGCAGTTTTTATGAGTGTTGCTACCAGAATTTGTTCAAAACAGCATGCAGCTTCCTCGTCTATTTCCCATCCAAGTTTTTCCCCATTGGCTTCATTAAATTCCTGGTGGTGTGGACAAACCTCTGAAATTAGTACCCATTTCACATACCTTGGTAGCAATATTACATCTACTGAAAGTAATGTGAACATCTGCATAGGAAAGTCATGTACTGCTATCAGCAGGTTATCAACCATATGGAAATCTAATCGCTCAGATAAAAAAAACAAACAGGAATTCAATAAATTACTATTTGTTATCATGGTGGATTTGATTTTTAACTTTATTTTATGCCATTCATTTAACTTTGGTATTTCTTTTTTCTTTTCTTGCTCACTAATTAGACACAGAAGAGAAATTTCACCTCTCTGTATGAACAAAGCCAAAAGATCCTACTTCAACAATAAGTAAGACATACTGCCAACAACTTTAAAAAATTTCTTCAGACAATATTCCTTCTAAAAGACCGTATTTTTTGCTTTACCATTGAATCCAGAGATATAATTATTGAAGATGTTGGTTCTAAGGATGATATTTTATTGTTTCTTTAAATTACCAAAGTCCAATATTCGAATATCCAATGATATACTAACACTGAATTGATGGAAGGAGATAAAATAAGCTCATTTACACATGAGTAAGTTGGCTGACTGTAGTTGACCCAAAGGCTCCTTTTCAATAGCTACTGCACTGATGTATAGGGGAAGGCGCTATGCCTTTCCCTGGATTGATCCACTTACCCTTGATCTGTACCTTATAATTCTGAGTGTTAAGCAAGTTGGCATCACGTACCATCTTTTGAGTCATTGGTATGACTCAACCTGGGATTGAACCCCGTTTTCCCTGGCTATTACCAAACACTCTAGCCATTATCCCAATGGGCTGAGGAATATTTTATTTATGCAAGATATATTAACAAGAACATCCAAATATGTCCTAAGAAATAAAATGTGCACATACTATTCTAGTAGCAAGCAATATATGAAAAGGGGTCAAAAACAGTAACAAGCCTTACTTGAATTCTTTGGTGGAAAAAACAAGTGGAATTTATAATACAATGTTCAGGAAACAGTGGTGAAAAGGCATGCTTTGTTTATCCAAATAATGGAGACCAAACAGAAAGGGATGGATTCTGGGATTGACTCATGATTGTCAATAGATTCGTTCTTATAAAAGAGAAACATTTGTCTCCTGCCATAATTTTCAATTTTATCTTAAAAATATTTACAATGGTTCTGATTGCCTTGTAGACAGTTCTTATTTGAATTTTATTAAACTGTTTTGATTATTGTATATGCTTGGGTTGGACCAATATCCTCATTTTAGTTTTGTTTGTTCCTGAAATTTGAGCAATGTAGTACCATCTAGCCTTTCTATATTGTTCAGGAATGTTATTAGATCTTTCTCTGAGGAGGTATGAGCTTCCCTTTTTAATGTGTATTATATCCTATGCCTACACTTTCTTGGGAATATCTGTTACTGACTTCACACCAAATCTGTGATCTTCCTCTGTACTCAATGAACTATTCTGGTGCTTCTGCCTTTCAAGTCACACCTCAGGAATCACGTGTTCTTTCCTGATTAATGACTCCCACAAACAATTAATGTCTATGCTTGGTTGGCTGAACAAATTATCTGAACAGTATTCACTTGGATTCCTTCAACTTTTCTCTTTTCCAATGCCTCTCTTTGTTGATGTTAATTCTCAAGCTTAATTCATAGATTATATAGAAAATGAAAAGTAAAATTTTGCATAGTGTTTTTCTTTAACCATCAACCCAAAAATTAGCTCTTCATAAGAGCAATGATTTAAGGATATCCATTTTTCACGAACTTTTTAGCAAATTGAATTTATTTGTAAACTAGTAGGAGACTCTGGTTTTGTCTTGGACCCCCCCCCCCAAATCAGAGATAATGCAGCAAAATACCAACATACAAAAAGCCCTCATCTAGGCACGAGGTTTCAGGATTTAATTAATATAGTTTAAAAGATATATAAATTTTTTTCTGTACCCTGCCTCTTATGTCATATTCTACCAGTAATGGTGGGGTTTGGTAAATACATCTGAATGATGGCCCAGTTCATTTGTCTGGTATGTGTGTCTCTACCTAGAATTATTCATATACAAACAGCCAAGATTCTGCCTGGGAAATCCACATTTCTACATAGTTATTACATTTTCCATTTTCAGTCAGGATTATTTGTATATATAAAAAATCATAAAACACTGATAATACAATTAATAATATAGCTCAATTTTACATGGACCAAGTCATCAACAGACATTCATCACAAGTATAAGCATATTAAACGAATTTAACAACAAGCCACCCATCCTAACTGAATGAACCAACCCCATCTATAATTTGTTATAAAAAAGCCACTCTTACCATATAAAACTCTGAGTAACATTATTAATTGTAGATGTTTCATAATTTTAGGCTTTATATCAGCTCTTTCATGATTTTGAGATATAGCACTCTTTTAGATTTATAAAATGAAGACATTGTAACTGGCTGTCTGTTCTTACTATCTTATATAAGAAAAATCATATATATATATAATAATTTTTCTTTTTTATTTAATAATGTAACTGACATCTCTTAGAGCAACTTTGTGTGTGTGTGTGTGTGTGTGTATATATATATATATATATATATATATAAGCTCTGTTAAATACCATGTTATGCCTCTTTTTTATGATCTTCAAGTAAAGACATTCAAGTCATTTTACTATTCTTTGTAATTCCAGGTGGAGAAAAAACCCTATATTAGCCCAAGCACTTTCGACCATTTCACTGATCATCTTCAGGGGTAGTGTTACATTGTTTGTTGTTTGGAAAATTGTTAGTTTTATATTTATTCAGAGTGGACTTTTTTTTCTTTATAATAAATTATAGATGGGATTGGTTCATTCTGTTATGATGGGTGGTTAGTTATTGAATACGTTTAATGTTTATACATGTGATGAATGCAATTTTACTTACAGTGGTTTTTTTTTTTAAATTTTTATAGTTATTGCTTTGACGATTTGTAAATGGTTTTTATTAATCTTATATATGATTTTTGTATTGTTGATTAGAATTTTTCTGATGTCTGGGGATTTGAGTTTGTCAGTATCTTTATTATGCTTTGTTATTATATGCTGTTTTATTGCACCTATGTCGGAAAGGTGTTAAGTCAGGCGACAAGCGAGCATGGTTGTTGTATGGCCAATATAGATATTAAGTGTTATGTTATCTCACCTACCACCTTTCTGATGTAAGTGCAATAAAAAAGCATATAATGACAAAGCATAATAATGATACTGACAAACTCAAATCTCCAGACATAAGAAAAATTCTAATTAACAATATAAAAATAACAATGAAAACCATTTACAAATCATCAAAGCAATAATTATGAAAAAAAACCACTATAAATAAAATTGCATTCATCACAAGTATAAACATATTAAACAACAAACCATCCATCCTAAAAGAATGAACCAACCCCAAGTTATAAAAAAAAATCCACTCTAAATAAATATAAAACTCACAATTTTCCAAACAACAAACAATTTGATACTACCCCCAAAGATGACCAGTGAAATGATTGAAATTGGTTGAGATAATTTAGGGTTTTTTCTCCACCATCTTGACCCAGAAATACAAAGAACAGTAAGAAGACTTAAACGTCTTCACTTGAAGATCATAAAAAAGAGACAGTCCATGGTATTTAACAGAACTTAAATGCTGCCTAAATATATATATATATATATATATATATATATATATATACACACACACACACATACACACACAATGCAGCATTAAAAGACATCAGTTACAGTAATTGACAAAAAAACTGAAAATGCTTAAACATTTTTTATCATTGTCACAAATTTTAATGAAATTCTAATGACTGAGACACACATAGGAAGTGATTGTCTTGATCAGCTTTATTAAAGTTCCTTTAGTTGTAGCAAAAAGTCATCAACAAAAGATTAATCAAAGATAAGGATATCAAATCAAGAAAGAAAATTCCAAGATATTTTCTTTTTTTTTTTTTTTTTTTTTTTTTTTTTTTTAGTATCCTTGAGAGTTTTCTTTTTAGAAAAATTTTGACTTTTAGGAAATTTCATGAAAATTTATGCCAATAATGAAAAATGGTTCAGTTATTCTCATCGTCAGTTAATATTTTTTGTCCGATATTGTTCCCAAATAATTTGGTGTTTGTAAATGTGGAAGTAAAAACACCAATAATATCAAAAGTAGGAAAAATATCATCTGGTTTGACTCACCTTTTAATAGTACATTTAAAACTAAAGTTGGAAGAGTGTTTATTCTTAGTAAATTATTATTATTACAACATAGGAATAGATACTTGAAACCACATAATAGCATGCAAATTTTTAGTATTAGATAGGAATACTATAAACCATATAACTGTGTGCAAATTATTTGTAATATGTGAATGCATTAGATTTTTTTACTAAAGGATTTATTGAATAGGAGCTAATGTCTTGCCATTTCTTTTAAAGACCCAATCAGTTATGATCATGGCTTGGACTTGAGTACACTGTGTTTGCTCTTGAAATGATTTTTTAAGACTTGGGAATCTGTAATTGCCACACAAAGCCTTTCATGCTCATTTCATCTAATGTCAGAATGATACTGTTTTGGATAGAATTTTTAACCCATAGCAGTATTGATTTTTGTTCATGTTATCTTAGATTTTACAAGTCCATAAAGAAGTTGACATGAAGTATAAAAAGATTAATCTAAAGTTTTGATGCATCTTCCGGCAACAGCTTGTTGAAAAACAAGTGCTTTAAACATAAAGGACTATCTTGAAGTAGAAGTGTTATTTTTGGATAGTAAGAATCTTTTCAAATCTATCTGATGAAACTTTAAACTTCAAATAAGTTAGGTAATCCACAAGAATTCTACATTTCTCAAGTGGTAGTTTAGAGAGGACTCTTCAAGAATGCTATCATGCAAAGATTTTATTGATTTCATTTCTTTTTTTTTTTCTTTCTTTTTTAAGCTGTGATTCAAGAGAGAGAAAAGAGGGTGGGATAAATGATGTTAGATTTCGGAAGGTGAAAAGAGAAACGAAGGAAGATCAAATGCTTGAAAGAGAAGAATCAAGAAATTTCTGTCTTCTTTAAAAAGAAAAGTGTAGATTTTTGTAAAAGATAGTTAGGAATAAAAAAAACAAAAACAAAAAATACAGAGAGAGCATGTGCATGAGAGAAAATTGGTATGTAAAAATAAGATATCCAAAGACTTTTTAAAGGAGAAAACCTTTTTAAAATTGAGAATATATGAGTAAGAAATGAAAGAAGAGAAAAAAGGATGGTTTCTTTGTTTATTGATATATTCAGCTTCAGTTCAAACTCACTTACTATGATGTAGCAGGACAGCATGTTAGCCATGATACCCTAAGGTCTGCTAAAAGAGAGAAAAATTTGTTGTTTATATTATTATATTTTCAAGACTCTTAAGAAAGATGAATAATTAAAAAGGGAGGAGTCTTCATGGTCTAATGACTAATGTACTAGACAATAGTAAAAAAGTTCAAACTCGGGTCACACTATTATATTCACATTTGGACTAATACCTTTAGGAAAGGTATAAACCCTCTTATCACCCCAACTTCTGTTTCTTTTCCCTTTCTCTCAGCTTCTTACTTTTCGGTATATTGTCGTCTCCTCTACATTTCTCATTGTTCTACCTCCTCCTTAATTTCTTGCTTATTTGTTGGGAATTTGTTAACTTAAACCCTTAAAATTAAAGGAGACATACCTTTTTCTTTCTGGCAAGCGCAGTTAGTCATTTAGACTTCGAGTCAAATAATGAAGCAACACATCAGGACTGCTATCAACACACTAGGTGTTTCATTTATTTTATAACAACAACTAAAAAAAAACAAAAGTCTAAGGGCACCCCTACAAAAAATGGTTTCAGGCAGATAACTTCTGGCCCGACTTATTTCTGATTAAAGTGAATTTCATCATTATTTTCTCTCTTAACTCCTCAGCTTGCTTTTTTTTGGCTTCACTTTCCATTCTCCTTTTATGGCTCCTTTTTTTTTTATTTTCCTTCCCTTATCTTATTGCACTATTATACTTCTCTCACAACCTTTTTTTCATTTCCCAGTCTGCTGGGGCTGTAGAATATACAGGCTACTACTCTACAGAGGGGTAAGAAGCCCCAATAAGTGTCCTGGATATGACACTGAACAATCTGATGGTGAGGTTCCAATAATGCTGGAGCTTTGGGGAATGCGGAGTACTCATTCAATGCTATCGCTGCCTGGTCCACTCTGACCTGGTGTGGTTGTACCTGATTAGGTCCTATCTATGGGTCAAATAGAACTAACCTGTGTATTTATGATAAACTGAATTGTTTGAAATAGAACTGTTTATATGTATAAAAATGGATTTGGCATTAAATAAACTACAATGGTTTATATGCTATAAAACCCAACCCAACCAAACCTCTTTTTTTGACTTCCTTTTTCATATGTTACTTGTTTTTTAGCTTCTTCTCACTTCTCATTCCCCTTTTATTTCCCCTTCTCTTCAGTTTCTTTTCCCCCCTCTTACTACTACCTACCCGTCTCTCTATTGTCTTCTCCTCTACTTTACAATCCTTATTTTTCTACCTTCTCCTCCTTACTCTCTTGCTTGTTTTCTCTCTCTCTTATTTCTTCTTCTTTTATTATTTCTGCTTCAATTACCATTCTCTTCTTGCCTCTCCTTTTCTTTGACTTTTTAACCCTCTCTTGCTCAGCCTTGCTATTAATTCTGCTTTCAGACCAATACTTTTGAGAAAGGTATGAACCTCCTTATCACCTCAGCTTTGGGTTAAATAGTACCATTATTGTCCTTCTACTCTGTTGGCTTTGGCATTGAATGACCCATGGAGGTTGTGATATGCCATAAAACAAAGAAAAGAAACCTTTGAATTAAAGAATTTGTCCATCGAAAGCGAAAGAAAAATAAAATTGATCCGAACATAAATAAATGATAACTTATTCAATTAAAATTACCATTTTTCATGATCCTCTTCATATCCAATTCTATCTCCATTTTTAATTAATACGAATAAGCTAAAAAAATCATACCACAAGTTCTTCTAACCTTTCCTTGACTACATTGTAGTAAGTATCCCAGCTTGTTACTTGGGAGCCAAGGATTTGATTATTTTCATGGAAGGCAAATTACTTAGATTCCCTATATGGTTTTATGGATAGCATACTTGTTAGTGAATTTGATTCTCACTGTGTGCTCTGTAATTCTGGTCTTGTGTAAAATTCAGCTAAGCTAAGTAAAAAAGACTTAAGAGTGAGTCATGTTGAAAGCACCAGTTTCCATCTGATCTTCAAAGTTAAGCATCAATAAGCCTGTTCAGTATTAGGAGGGGTAACTACTTCGTAGACATTTAGGTATCAAATAACTCTCAAGGAGTTGGCATGCTGTTAAATAAACCAGACCAAACCATGATGCTGAAATGTGACATAACATCAGTTTAACATGGGGATCCCTCAGGGAGCAAGCCTCTTGGAGGTAGTGACAAAAATAACTTGGTATGGTATTTTCCGTTTGAAATATTTCAAGTACAGGGTAATTAATTCAGCTTTCATTCCTATAGATGTTGAGTGGGTAGGTGTTTTCTGGATAGAAGACCATCTCGAGCTGATCTAATTCATTATTACACTTTTCAGAATAAGTGTGATCACTTTGTAAAAGCAGGTTGCCCAGTCGGCTGGGGCTGTAGAATACACTGACTGCACCTTTGCATAGGGGTAAAACTCCCCCGATGAGTGTCCTGGATATGACACTAAGCAAGCAGATGATGAGGTTCCAGTGATGCTGGGGCTTTGGGGAATGCGGAGCGCCCATTCATTGCCATTGCTCCTGTAGTGGTAGCACCTGATAGGGCCCTATCTATGGGTTAAATAGAACTAAACTGCGTACTTATGCTAAACTGAATTGTTTGAATTTGAACAGTTTGACTAAACTGAATAGCTTGAAATAGAAATATTTTTGACAATTAAACTGTGTACTTAGATTTAAACTGTATACTTATACATGACTGATTTGTTTGAAATGGAACTGTTTTTAACGTTGAAACTCTACTTATGCTAAACTGAATTTTTTAATAAAGAATTTTTTGACATTCAACTGTGTGTAAACAAAATCTATACTTGTACTAAATTGAATTAGCTGAATTAGAACTGTTTGAATAAACTGAATAGCTTGAAATAGAATTTTTTTGACAATTGAGCAGTGTACTAATGCTAAACTGAATAGTTTGAAGTAGAACTGACTATTCGCATAAAAATGGATTTGGTGTTAAATAACCTACAAAGGTAGATATGCCATAAAAGCAGGTTCTATAAGCAACCTATGTTTCAGAATAAGCAAACCTTTGTAACTAACAGGTTTTTCTAACTTGCATGAGAACTATAAATATCTTGACTAAGCATCCTACTGTATGCAAAAAGTGTGTAAATGATAGAATAAAATACTGTTCTACAAATTCAATAAATTTTATTTCTTTAACTTAAGTGAAAAGTGAGTTGATAAACTTTAGTGAGAGCGAAAGGCAGAATGAACCACCAGTTGCCTTTGGTGAGAAGGGTCGTCCTCATCGGTCAAAGAGACCATATTTGGTGTATTGTCTGTGCAGAAGAGAATAGCCAGCATTGAACACCTGTGGTGGCTGAGCAGTGCTGAATTTCTGATCATACAAATCACCCGCATTTTGCATAAGCACATTTTTGGCTCTACATAAGATGACAAATTTCTGCATCGGCAGAACATTCCAAAAGAACAATTTGATTTGAAGGTAGGAAAGGAGGCAGCTGTGAGGATTAGACAGACGACGACGACGGAGGAGAACCGACAACGATGATGATGAAAGCGATTTTTGCATATTGTTGATGAAAATAAAATGATAACGACGAAACTAATTTTGTGTGTTGATTTACAGAGACTTTTTTTATATATAATTCAACTCATAAACAAAAAAAGTTACATTATCTTTTCTTGTAAGAAAAGGTGATAAGTTAGAGCATCAGTATGTACAAAAGAAAATAGCAGTTTGTGTTGTTTTAAATCTAGATAATGTATATTATGTGTGTTAAAATGTTTTGTGAGAGTATTCAATCCCAGGTCACGTCATACAAAAGACTTTTAAAATGGTACTTGATGCCTCCTTACTTAACACTCAGCAATATAAGGTACATATCGAGGGTAAAGTAGAGCAATCCAGGGAAAGGAGTAGTGCCCTCTCCTACACCTCGGTGTCATAGCTATTGAAAAGGGAGCCTTCGGGTCGCCCTTGACTACAGTCACCAACTTTACTTTACTATATCACTATGTAGAGGAGAAAGTATATTTATATACTGTTATCTAAATGAGCTGAATATCAGTTGTAGGCAAAGAAATATGAGTCGTAGCATATCTAAGAAGTAAACAAGAAAAGTTTTCATTTTAGAAAGCAATTAAACAATGTTAGAATTAAATACGTACTTGAAGGAACAGAATATTATCCCTTCACTCAAGAGAAATAGACAAAAGTTTTTAATTGAATAGGAAACTTAACTACATTTACTGAAGGTGTTATAACCAAACGGGCAACATTACCACTCGAGACGGAGCCTCTCTGAGGCTAGTGGACAAATTCAACTACCTAGGAAGTAGCGTCTCATCAACAGAAAACGACATCGACACACGACTGACGAAAGCATGGACGGCTATAGATAGGCTCTCAATAATATGGAAATCAGACCTGACCGATGAAATGAAGCGCAGTTTCTTTCAGGCAGCGGTTGTATCGATACTGCTATATGGATGCACTACATGGACGCTAACCAAACGGCTGGAGAAGAAACTTGACGGCAACTACACAAGAATGTTAAGAGCTATATTGAACAAGTCCTGGAGACAACACGCCACGAGACGCCAACTGTACGGCCACTTGCCTCCCATCACGAAAGCTATACAGGTCAGACGAGCCAGACACGCCGGACACTGCTGGAGAAGCAAGGACGAGCTCGTAAGTGACGTACTCCTATGGACCCCCACATATGGCCAAACAAAAGCAGGATGACCAGCCCGAACTTACATACAGCAGCTATGTGAGGACACAGGATGTAACCCAGAAGACCTGCCGGAGGCGATGAACGATAGGGAAAAGTGGCGAGAGATGGTCAAGGATATCCGTGCTGGCGGCACGACATGATGATGATGAGTTTATTCTTAAGATTTAGATAGACTTCAATTGCCTTGTCGGCTGGGGCCATAGAATATACCGTCTTCTTCTCTGCAGAAGGGTAAGACATCCCTAACGAGTGTCCTGCATATGACACTAAACAATCTGATGGTGAGCTTCCAATAATGCTGAAGCCTGAGGGAATGTGGACAACTCCTTCATTGCCATCGGTCTCAGGTCTACTCTAACCCGGAGTGGTAGCACTTGATAGGATCCTATCTATGGGTCAAATAGAACTGAACTCTACTTATACTAAACTGAATTGTTTGAAATAGAACTGTTTATATGTATATAAATGGATTTAACTTAAAATGGCTGATGTGCCACCAAACCAAACCAAACCAAACTAGATAAAAAGTAGATTGATTTATCTTTGATTCGAATTTGTTAAAAATACATTTTTTAACAATCTTGGAGGAAAAAGACTTCTTAGATTATGTTGAGTTTTTATCTTTTAAAATTTTCTATTCAATTCAAATATAATCATCTGTCATCTCTAAAATATTCAAAAAAGGCAGCATCTAAAACGAAAGTGCTGATTAGTTCAAAAATTAAAAAATAGAGAGGCAAAAATTACCGCTTCTGCTCAAAAAGTGGTAATTTTTGCCTCTCTATTTTTATACTAAAATTATCACTTTTTTTAGAATGGAAATCAGTTGATCTCCCAAAAATCTCTTCGCTCAACATCCTTTGATCCAACAACAATACTAAGCGGGAAACTATGGGCGTGGTTGAAGAGTAAGTGGCAAAGAATGATGCTTTGGTTTTAGTCACCACTGATAACAGTGATAGCAGCTAAGTGTGCAAATAATTATTGCTCTTATAATAACAGCATAACTGTCATCACATATGGCCTAATGAGTTGAGTGTTTGCCAATGGTCTAGGAGACTGGGATTCAATCTCAGGTCGAGTCATACCAAAGACTCAAAAAAATGGTACTTGATGCCACTTTGCTTAACATTCAGCATTATAAAGGATCAAGGGTAGTGGAGCAATCCAGGAAAGGAGTAGCGGCCTTCTCTATACCTCGGTGTTGTAGCTATTGAAAAGGGAGCCTTCAGGTCACCCTCAACTATGGTTGCCAACTTTACTTTACAAGCAAATGAAAAGACTCCAATGAGACAATGGGCTAAGAGAGTGAATACAGTGATAATGATATTCAAGTTTTTTCTTTTTTTTATATATATTATCACTTCTGAAGATGTTTGCATAAACAATACTGACAGAAACAGATACTCAAATTTCCTGTACAGATTTTCTGTATTGCTATCAATTATCATGTCAGTTCTCTTTCTTCTACTTCCTCCTTGCTCACTTGCCTTTTCTTTCCTCATCTCTTCTGCTCCCACTTTTCCTTGTACTCTTCCTTTCCTTTCAACAATCTTACTCTCTTTTCTGCTTTCCTCTTACCTCTCCTTTTTTATCAGTTTCTTTTCCCTCTCATATTACAATGCACTTTTTTCTCTTCCTTGCTCCTTACTATCTTACTTTTTTATTCTCTCAAGCTCCTACTTTTTCTAGTATGTCTCCTTTCTCCCGCCATTTCTTACTACTCTTTCTGTTTTCTTCTTACTTCTCCTTTTCTTCTGTTTCTTTTTTTCTCTCTTACTACTCTTTTACTTTTCTCTCTAATGTCTTTGTCTCATATTTACTATCCTCTTTTTTCTCTTTTCTCCTCCTTATTCTCTTGCTTGTTTTCTTCTATTCTCTGTCTTTCTCCCATTCTTCTGATGCCTCTCTTTTGTTTTTTTTTTCCTTTTCTTACTGCCCCCTTTTAATATCTTGCTCTTTTTCTCTCTTCTCCCCCACTTTTCACCCTCCTCTTATTTCTCATTCACTTCAATTTCTTTTACCTCTTTTATTCTTCTCTCAATTGTCTTCTCCTCTACTTCACAATCCTCATTTTACTATCGCCTCCCCCTTACTCTCTAGTTTGTTTCCTCTCTCTCTCTCTCTTATCTCCTCTTTTTTTCCTTTTTTTGCTCCACTTTCCATTCTCCTCTGCCCTCTGCTTTTCTTCAGTCTCTTATCCCTCTCTTACTCAGCCTTGCTTGTACATTGACTTTCAGACTAACACCGTTGAGAAAGGAAGGAACCCTCTTATCATCCCAGCTTTGGGTTAAATAGTAACATCATGGTCCTTCCACAACTTTACAATTTTCATTTTCCTATCTCCTTCTCGTCTTTACTCTTTGGTTTTTACTTTTCTCTCCTCACCTTCTATGTTTACCCACTCCCCATTCTTCTCTTACCTCTCCTTTTCTTTACTTCTGATTCTTCTCCTCCCCTCTCTATTTTGTCTTCTTTTTTTTCAATTGACGATCATTTATGTTGTTATAATTCTGTTACTAATTTTACAAACAGGAATGATAAGAAAACATCAGAATATTTTTGTATAAAAATGTAGAACTAATAAAGAAATAATGTAATATATATCACTCTTACTGCTCCTTTTCTTTGCTCTTCTTTGTTTTCTCCTCTTCTTTCCGCTTCTTTGTTTCCTTCTTTTCTTTGTTCTTCTTTGTTTCCTTCTTTTCTTTCCTCTTCTTTGTTTCCTTCTTTTCTTTGTTCTTCCTTGTTTCCTTCAGCCCTACACTTTGGCTAGATAGGTTGTCAGAAATATCCAATCCAATCACTTTGTTGGTCATATCCAGTCCCTAGCACCAATAGGATTAAGTCCCAAATTGTTCTTATGGCAAACAAACATCCAACCCTTTTAATTTTAAATGTGCAAGAAGTTGGTGGCTGAGGGAGAATCAGTTAATGAAAATTATTTCTACCAATATATTGATACACATGAAATCGTATATACAAAAAAAAATTAGATTTGGCATTAAATCACTCACAAGCGTTGATAAGAGTATTAAACAAAATAACCAATCAACCTTTTTTTTCCTCTTATCTACTCTTCCTTCTTTCCTTTATACTCATCCTTTTCCTCTCACCCTATCTTACACTTCTTTTCATTTGCCTCCAACCTCTTCCGTTTCTCCCGAACTTTACCATAGTTTCTGCTACTGTTACAATACTGAGAATGATTAGAAAATATCAATACAAAGAAAAAGCAGAAATGTTTTAGCATTAAAAAGTAAAGCAAGTAAGAGGGGTTGAAGTAATAAAAATCTGATCTAACAGTTTTTTTTTTGGGGGGGGGGTCTGGCACTTCTCCCCCTCCTCATTCTTGCACTTCTCCCCCTCCTCATTCTTGCACTTCTTCCCCTCCTCATTCTTGATACAACAGATGTCTACTTTGTCTATTGTAGCCTACTCTGTCAACATAAGAATTCTCCTTGAAATGTCTATATCCGGTTCAGCAGTATATGGTCCACCAGAATGCAAAACTATGCAGAAATCATGGTTCTTTTCAGCTGTTAACACTCACAAGAAATAGTTGCAATATAGCAACAAGCTATTTGCTTAGAAGGACTGAAGTTCTATCCTAAGAGCTTGCCCATTACTAAAAATGTAACCTACAAGAATGAAAATCTGCTTAATCTTCTAACCATTTAACTAGTATTTCTGAAATATTTCCAAAATCACTCTCATTTCTAAAAATTCATTTTTATATTTATACAAATTTCTTCATCAATGTGACAATTTAGCAATCCATACATATTTCTTTTTACATTTTCTTTTTACTCTTTGAACTTTTTGTTAAGATATCTTATTACAATTTATCAAATGGCTGTCTGTGCAGACTGTCAGTAAGGCTTAAAATAGGTTGACTATACCCCCACCAAAAAACAAGTGTTCTGAGGGTGGCAGTAAACTGTATCTAGTGGTGTGACTTCAGTACTGGAGTAACCCATTCTCTTGGTAATCCTTGAGAGGCAGATTACTCTCTCCCAGCCTATATGCTCATAGATCCTTTTTGTCTTGGCTTGGTGTCATACTAAGAGGGCATCCATTTCATATGAACCAACAACTATTCTTAAAAAAACATAAAAAAACACAATTTTTCTTTCTTTTGATAGGTTAATAAAAAGTAAGTAAAGTTGGCGACCTTTGTTGAAGATGACCTGAAAGCTTCCTTTTCAATAGCTACAACAACGAAGTGTTGGGTAGGGTGCTACTCCATTCCCTGGATTGCTCTACTTTACCCTTGATCCTTACCTTATAGTGCTGAGTGTTAAGCAAAACAGCATCAAATACAATTTTTTTTTTTTTTTGAGTCTTTGGTATGACTCGACCTGGAATTGAACCCCGGTATCCCAGATCATTGGCAAACACCGTACTCACTAGGCCAATGGCAAGTTTGGTAAATAATAAGATTGAAGAGTTGAGATAATATAGTGCATTTCTATTTAAAATGATTGTGATGATAGATAATTATATTAGAACATAATTGTTAAACTGATTTTGGTATGAAATAATCCAACCAGGAAGACCAGTTGGTTGAGGCAGTAGAAATACACCAACTGCATCTCTTCAGAGGGGTAAGACCCCTACCAATGAGTGTACTAGATATGATATTAAACAATCTGATGATGAGGTTCTAGCTCTGGAACTTTTGGGAACACGGAGTACCCCTTCATTACCATTGCTCCTTGGTCCACTTTGACCCAGAGTGATAATGCTTGATAGGAACCTATAGGTCAAATAGAATGATTTAACATTTAAACTGTGAGCAGCCAAATGAGTTATGTTAAATCAAATTGTTAGAAATAGAACTATTTGACCATTTAACTGTGTGTAAACAAATGACTGATGCTTAAGTGAATTGTAAGGGATACACAGCAATACTTGAACAATTCAACTATGTATCATGAATGAGTAATGTTGAATATAATTATTAGTTTTGATTAGCAGAACTTGAAACTCTTTAACTGCGTACCTAAATCAAATTGTTAGTGTTAATAGCAATATTTGAAACCATTTAAGTGAGTGAAAACTAATAATTGATACAAAATAGAACTATTTTTGTTTGAATGTTTAGAACCATCTGTGTTCAAACAATAGTAATACTTGTGTGCAAACAAATCAGCTCTGACTCATTTAAAAATAAGACTACCAACAAACTATTTACTTACAAATCATATGTATATCCATTTAGCTGAATGCAAACAAATGAGCTATGGCTTGTTTTAAAATGCTATCAACAAACAATGATTTACAAATCATATATGGCATATATGAAGATGATTTGGCATTAAATAACCTAAAAGGGTTAAAATGCCATAAAACCCAACCAGACCAAATCCTATATATTTAATACATATGTATAAAGAGGTTTTGGTATTTGATAACCTATAATGGTTGATATGCCATAAATTCCAATGAAACCGAACCAACCAGGGTTGACCTGCTATATGGTAAAATACAATCATACAATACTGGATCTATGGAAATTCTTTTTGCCCAGTCGCCTGAGCTATAGAATACACAGACCGCTACTCTGCAGAGGGGTAAGACCCCCACTGAGTGCCCTAGATATGACACTAAACAATCTGCTGCTGAGGTTCCAGTAATGCTGGAGCTTTGGCGAATGCGGAGTACCTCTTCATTGCCATTGCTCCCAGGTCCACTCTGGCCCAGAGTGGTAGCACCTGATCTATGGATCAAATAGGACTAAACTGTGCACATGCTAAACTGAATTACTAAAAATAGAACTATTTTAGACATTGAAACTACTTACACTAAACTGAATTGTCCAAAATAGAACTGTTTTGACATTTAACTGTGTGTAAACAAAAACTATACTTAAGATAAACTGAATTGTTTGAATTGAAACTGTTTGACTAAAATGAATAGCTTTAAATAGAAATGTTTTATCACAATTAAACTGTATACTTTTGCTTAACTGAATTGTTTGAAACAGAAGTGTTTATTTGTATAAAAATGGATGTGGCATTAAATAACCTACAAAGGTTGATATGCCTTAAAACCCTGACAAACACACACATTCCTCTGCACATCTTCCTGATTTAAAATCAATAAATCCTCATATTCGAATAAAATGAAAAATGCATCACAGTTTTTACTTTTAATTGGTGTTTGTAAATGTCTAATGTAAAATATAGCCATCTTATTTATCTGTCTCATCATAGTTGTTACATTTCATCATCCTCATGTTGTGCCACAAGCACAATTTCCCTGACCCTCTCACGCCGCTTTTCCCTATCGTTCATCGCCTCAAGCAGGTCTTCAAGGCTACATCCTGTATTCTCACATAGCTGCTGTATGTATGTTCTCACTGGTTGTCCTGCTTTTGCTTGGCCATATGTGGGGGTCCATAGGAGTACATCACTTATGAGCTCATTGTTACATTTAACATTTGAAATTGATATGCAAATATAAAAACTATTATTCTATGGAGCACAAATTTTTTTCATGGATACTATTGCTTATGTTGTAAAATATAAAAATTAGCTATTATTTCCTTCAAACTTTGCTTTTGTGCCCTGGATAATGAAATTTTAAAATGAACCTATTTTCATTATAGAAACAGGCAGATTTCCACACATTGATTTCCATAACATTTGAATAAAACAACATATGAATCAAACTTTGCATGTATTTATACTAAATGAACAAAAATGTTTAGAAGTGAGTTGTTTGTTTTTGTTTTTTTTCAAAATTTGCAACTATTATATAAATCACTTTCACATATCAATCCCCAAATATTCCCTCCCATCATGTTTTCATTGTACAAGTCACAAAAGCAAAATTTGAAAAGAAAAATAGGTTTTTTTCCATTTACTTAAAGCATAAGAAGTTTTCTGACAAGTATTTGTGTTATGGGACAGAGTATCATTTTTAAATGAAACGTTATCAATCATTATTACTAATTTTGACATATATTTTCTTTTTTTTAACTTCTAAGAAGTCATACCAATGACCATTATGTTGCCCAAATCTAATTAAAAAAAAAACAGAAGTTATACCATTCATTATATTGATAGATGATAACATAAATAGTTATATTGATAAAAGCTTTAAGATAACGTACAAGTATTACTCCAGTAAAAAAATAATGTATTTATCTAAATATGAAGCTGTTTAGTATCTATTAACTCTTCCAATAATTTTACGACCTTGAGATGTGAAATATGCAGTAAAAAGCTATTATTTTGAAGAGTATAAAATTTAGTACTAACAAAAATTAGCAAAAAAATACAAAGGAAAAACCAATTATACATATTGTTTAAAATTATACCTTATTTTGAAATATATTAGATTTCCATGTGTACACATACTACACTCTAATCCTAGATCGGTGTGCTAATTGATTTATTAATTGATTTTAACAGGGAAACTCATTTTCTCCTCCTCCTCCTAAAACTGTATTCACCGGATGTATGTAAAGCCAGTTCCTGACATGTATTCAGATGTGGAGTATTTCAGAGATTGGTGCATGAATGTGGCCACATTTGTTTTTCTTTCTTGTAGACTGGAGGCCATACCAAGGTTAAAGAGCTTGGTCTGCCCCACTATTTATCATAACTGGATGGAGTAGATGAATTCATACCTTTCCCAAGGACATATGCATGAGAGGGAAACACAAACAGCCTTGTCCTGGTTTGAAGTTACATTGCCATGTCCATTTCCTACACTGATAGCCATTTGGCCATGTGCCTCCATCTTTGGTTATTTTAGGGTTAGAGGTTAGGGAATTGCATTCATTGTACATTCAGGCTTACATTTATTGTGCTGTTGATTTTTAAGTTTCTTTTTCACTTGAACCTATCAAATACTAATAATTTTTTGCCCAGTCGGCTCAGCCTGTAGAATGTTCCAACTGCTTCTCTGCAGAGGAGTAAGATCCTCCCCCAATGAGTGTCCTGGATATGACACTAAACAATCTGATGGTGAGGTTCCAGTAATACTGGAGCATTGGGGAATGCGGAGTACCCATTCATTGCCATCACTCCCAGGTCCACTCTGGCTCAGAGTGGTAGCACCTGATAGGGTCCTATCTATGGGTCAAATAGAACTAAACAGCATACTTATGCTAAACGGAATTGTTTGAAAGAGAACTGCTTTGATATTGAAACTGTTCTTACGCTAAACTGAATTGTTTAAAATAGAACTGCTTTGACAAAAACTATACTTAAACTAAACAGAACTGTTAGTATTATAACTGTTTCACTAAATTGAATAGCTTGAAATAGAAATGTTTTTGACAATTAAATTGTGTACTGATGCTAAACTGAATTGTTTGAAATAGAAGTGTTACTGCTACAAATTGTCCAAGTTTCCTTTCGTGAGAGCAGTATCATTATTGTTGTATAAAGTTTAGATTCAGACTAGGTAAACAGATCAGTATACTGTTCATCATACAGAGAGATATTTTTAATTTGGTTTTAGCTTCTCTTGGGAGGTATTTTACAATGTAGACAAGATGTTGATTAAGAGAGATCCACCAGGGACAAGGAAACAGATTGAGCAGAAATTGACTTTTTCTGATTCCAAAAATGTGCTGGTCAATTAAAGTAAAATAAGTCAAGTAGATTTTATCTATGTTCCAATTGTGTCATAGTTTTTTAATAGACAAGTAGACATTCTGGTGTAGTTCAACAATAGTTGTATCCATTTTGGATAATATAGGGTGTTGGCAAGAAAGTTTTAAAAAATATATTCAAAAACAAAAATCTAAAATACTGACACTCAGAATATAGTTCTATTGAGAAATACTTTGAGTTTATAACTGTAACTTACAGTTCATTTCATCTTCTTCAGGATTTTTATTCAGAAATCACATATGGCTTTGTCCTGATCACTTAAAATTTATAATACCGGAAGAACCTAAGGAATCATTTTCAATGATCTGCCACATCCAAAATGCATTAAAAAGTATTGAGACTATAGTTGTATTTATCAAGACAGAACTGAACAATGTATGAAACACTGGGGGGGGGTTAAGTATTGAGACTGAAACTGTAATTATAGACATAAACAATGAGTGAAATATTAATTTTCTTCTAAATATTCCCTTTGGCATTCAACACAGTGAGTTTTTTACTTGTCAAAGCACCTCTAAAACTCATTTTGTTTATATAGGGTAAACATGCCCATAAAATTTCTTTTAATATCCTCTAGATCCTCAGCTTTTACTCTTGAGATACATTTTAAGAAATTGGAGAATGCAATCAGTATATTCTCTGCTCTGTCCTGATAACAGAGCAAACATAACAATGTCTGGGTTTTTAAAAGAAACTTGTAATTAGAAAGATAATGCCAGTAATGCAGTCAGTAAAAACAATCTATAACCTGCCTTAAGTCTAGCAAAAGTATTTATGCTATTTTCTTGCAATTAAAATGAAAATTATAACTGCATAAAAGATACTTAAATTATTGCAATGTGTTTAAAAAGAAGAAAAAAATAGTCGCTAGAAAATTCTTAATGCAAAGGAAGCTTCATTCAATCTGTTTTATTGCACTAATATCTAACATTAAATGAAATATGGATTGCAGAGCCTAAAAATTAACATTTTTTTTCTGGATTTTTTTAAAACCATTTTCTTAAACTATTTTTGTTCAGATTCTGAATTAAACACTTCAAAATTAGAAAAAAAACTCTAAACTGAAATGCCACAGACTTTGTGGCTTCTGACAAAATGTTTTATTGATAAAAAGTACAGAATTTGATTTTTTTTTAATTGTGATATATCTTATTGATTATTAAAATTTCAAATACAATTAAGATATTTTTTCTAATAACTCAACATATGATTATAATTTTTTCCCAAAATAAAATAAAGAATCTAAGACAATCAATAAATCTAGATTCATAAGCAAAATGTAAAATAAAAAAATAACATTGATTTTCTGACTGTTTTCCAACTTGGAGAAAATCACCACAAGCTTTGAAACTAGATATTAATTTTAATGATATTGAATATTTAAATCATAATTGAATAATACTAAATGATATTAATTTTGATATTTAATGATATCAATTTAAAAGAAATTATTTTAAAACGTATGGTGGGGGAGTCTCCATGGTATAATGGCTAAAGTGCTATACTGTGGCCTCAAAGTAAGAGAATTGGAACTCCATTCAAGCTATTCCGTTCACTTTCAGACTAATACCCTTAGGAAAAGAATGAACTTCCTAATCCTCCTCTCCCCTCTATGATTTATATCGTGTTCTTTTACAAGGATGTCTTAGGGTATGAAATAGCCCATGAAGGCTGTTATGAAATCAAACAAAAAATACCATGCCTTTAAAATGTATAACAAAAATTTTAATTCAGTGAACCAAGATATAAAATCAAAAATCATTTTTCTGGATTTTGAATGACTTTCTTATTGTTTCCCAACTCAGAGAATATTACCGAGACTCTCAAAACTAGATATTTTCAATAGCAAGAATGAAATGAAATAGACAAGGCCTCTGGTGATAACCATCTGCCAGTTATCACATGATATGCTGCCTGTAAGTACCTGAGACATTATCTGCCAGAAGAGGTCAAGTAGCACAAGAGTTTGCCATTATCTTCATTTAATAGCACCTTAATGAAAATTCAGTGCCCCAAACACATTTTAATTACCTGCCATTATTATTTCACTTAAGTTGCAGTATTCCCCACTGAGAAACTATGTTTATATATCTAAGATATATATATAAATAAATGTGTGATTGTACACTTCTTTTCTAGAATGTCTGATGTGTAATCTCAATGTATGATTTACAAACAATGAACTGAGAAGTTCATCAGACATCAGTCAAATCATTACAGGAAACTGAAGCCTGGTGTAAGCCTAAGAGTATTGATAATCATTTTGGGATAAGATTCAAGGGCTAAAATTTTATGTCAAATATGAGTTATGGTTTTACAAAATAGGCCAAACACAAATTCCCTGAACACAATATCTAAGAATTGGAGATTCTTATGATGCAAACAGAGTTTATGATGCTGAGGTTGCTCAAGGAGTCACAAGCAAGAAGAGTAAAGATATTGTAGAACATAATCAACAATTTAACATTGAAGTTACAAATCCACACAAAAGATTCGGGTCTCAAGAAGATGACTTATTGTTTTGCTGTCAGACTATAAAGAAGTAAAATAAAATAAATTGTTTGAATATCAAAAGAATTAGAGTGGTCGCCAATCGCCCGGGAGACCTGGGTTCAATCCCAGGTCGCGTCATACCAAAGACTCAAAAAATGGTACTTGATGCTTCCTTGCTTAACACTCAGCATTATAAGGTACGGATCAAGGGTAAAGTAGAGCAATCCAGGGAAGGAGTAGCGCCCTCCCCTACACCTTGGTGTAGTAGCTATCGAAAAGGGAGCCTCCGGGTTACCCTCGACTATGGTCGCCAACTTTACTTACTTACATTAGCCCTGTTAATCATATTTACCAACCCCTCCGCTCGGGCAGGATATGACACAAGGTCAATTTTTAAGCGGAGTTTAACAGGTTTGAATTCAGAGTTTTCCTTCTTCTAGACTAGTTGCCTTACCAAGGCTGAAGAACTCATTCTGCCCTACTATTTACCCATAACTGGAG
Organism: Sepioteuthis lessoniana; assembly: GCA_963585895.1. Lineage (NCBI taxonomy): Eukaryota > Metazoa > Mollusca > Cephalopoda > Myopsida > Loliginidae > Sepioteuthis > Sepioteuthis lessoniana. The sequence goes on along the minus strand of OY757910.1, from coordinate 88,130,042 downwards.
GGAGAATAATTGGATTCATACCTTTCCCAAGGATAATAGTGCTATGTGAAATGCAATCAGTCTCGTCCAGGATTTGAACTCATGTCACCGTGTCCATTAGTCCTGTTAATAGAGCTTAAAATACACTGATTTTATCTCCTGCTTAGTGGAAAGACTTTTCTATTAAGCAGGGTATCCTAGGTATGACAAAAAACTGCATCTGGTGTTGAGGATCCCAATATATGGGTCAAATAGATCTGTTTAAAGATAATTATATTGGTATGCGATGATGCAGCCATCCTCATCAAACATGGAAGGAATTCTGCTTACAATCTGCTGACCATTCCGTTGGGCAGTTAAGTCTTCAGATGAGACAGCTAATCCACTCTCTGCCCACATTGTATTTTTTAGATCCAGACAACAGATTAGTCACTGTTGTATATTGAGCCAGCATAATGAAGCAGTATAACACTTTTTTATATAAAAATATGTCTCTCATCTTTATTCCTCAAAAGGAATAAAGATGAGAGACTTATATTTTTATATAAAAAAGTGTTATACTGCTTCATAACTGGTCATAAGTGTGAGAGAGAAAAAGGCAGACAATGGACTCAGACTGCTATATTGACCACATTGTGATTCCATATTCAGGGCCTTCTTTGCTTACTAGATGAGAGATTCTCAACCAAGTTCTGCCAGAGCCCACTTGGCCCCCACCACCTCTGGGCACTCACCTATGCTTCCTTCCAGTTCATGATTCACATAATCTGCTTATACCCACACATTGCTTGTTTTCTGGTAACCACTCTGTTTACAGAGCTGAAACATCCTATCCCAGAAATCCATGATTGACAGCTCTGTTAAAAGTTAATATGCAGCATCGCTAATCAGAGTTATTGTTCAATGAATAGATGGATGAGACCACAAAAAAAAAGGTTGACACCAAGACACAGAGAACAAAGCAAGGCTTGCAAAAATAACAGTATTTAGTATTAAAAAAATGCCTTTCAAAATTGATACTTATATTCACCCATTCTAGAGGTGATAAGTTTTTGTAAGAGACCAGTTCACAAATTAACAGTCCTTCAATTCCTCATAAGTTTTAGGCTTTTCTATTCTGTATATAGTCTGGCTCAAGGCAATCTCAAATGAGGGTTATGGTTGCTTTCCTCAATCCTTGGTACTACTTCATGAGTGCAAATTACATTAACCTCCTTTGTTTTTTTTCACAACATTGTTTTATGGTTAGCATTCTTCACTTACTATACTCAGGAAAGTCTGGAACAAGGTAAAAAAACTCAGAGCTTCATGTAAACTGCTCACTGACTCACATGCTGTTTTTTTCCTTTTGTCTCATTAAAATATCATATCTTGATTTCATTTCTCTTTATGTACTCGGATCTGGTACAAGGCTACCTCTAGGCAACACATTATCTCAGTCTCTCTTCGCTTCTTTTTAAGGTTGTCTATTGGTAAGACTACATCCCATTCAAACAAAATGTAATATGGCTTTTTCTGTCTCACCACACTGGGTAGTCAGACACAAGATCAGAGTCCAGAACGTTGTGAAATCTAGTAGCTGTCTTCTGCTTGTTTCCCACTGGTCTACCCAGTGAAGGACAAACCCTTTCATTTTGAGTATATCTTCATCTGAGGGATGGTGATTGGCAAAACAAAAAAAATATTAGTTTTCCCATAATTTGGATTTCAATAATTTTCTGCTGAGAAGTATTATATCAGGATTATTTAAAACAAAAATTCCACTTTTGAATTTAGGAAATAGGTTATCCCAATTTTAGATTTCATTACTGAGAAACTTTTAATGATTGACAAATGGAGCTTTTGATCTGGATTAGTTTTTCTTTTTCACTTCTGACTATCCCAGAATGCAGCAATTTCTCAAAACAATTGACTTATCTTTTGACTCCTTTAGTTTAAATAATAACAATTTATTTGCTTTTCTTTTCAAATTATTCATTTTGTTAAATTCCTTCCCATCAAAAGTAACACAATTTTTATCTACATTTCATTTCGAAAATCTATTCTATTTCACATTTGTAATATACTACTCTATTCTTCCCAAATCCAAATCAACTTCTTTTATCTCTGGTCAAAAAAAATTTCACTGACTGGTCACCGACCTTATTGGGTTACAGGTATACTTGATACAATATAACTGTAAATGATTTATATTAAAAATTGTTACTTGAAGCTATAATTGCTATTCAGTACTATTTCTAGTTATTCGAAACAATATGATTGTGCATAAGAAATGATTCTTATTGAATAGAAGTAGTTACTTCAAACCATATAATTCTGTATAAATGATTTGTATTAGATAAGAATACTTGAAACCATGTAACTGTGTACAGATTATGTCTTAAATAACAATACTTGATATCATACAACTGTGTGCAAAAAACTCTGAATAAATAAATTCTCAAAAAAATGGAAACCCATGATGTAGATGATGCCAAAACCTTCAGGCATAAAATAACCCCAAATAGATTAATATGCCATGAAAATTAATCACTCACACCCAATTAAATTATTTAAACCGCAAATTCTGGGAAAAAATTTTTTAGTTTTCTTTGGAGCGTAGTAACTACACTGACAAAAAAATAAAACTGAAATACTCTGAAGAACTTGTGCCATTTTTTTTTACCTATTTGATTTGGATTTGTTTAATGGCATATCAACCATTGTAGGTTATTTAATGTCAAATCCATTTTTATTCATATAAAGTTAAGTTGGCGACCATAATCGAGGGTGACCAGAAGGCTCTCTTTTCAATATCTACTACCCAGAGGTGTAGGGGAGATGCTACTCCTTTCCCTGGATTTCTCCCCTTTACCCTTGATATGTACCTTATAGTGCTGAGTGTCAAGTAAAGAGGTATCAAGTACCGTTTTTAAAGTCTTTGGTATGACACGACCTGGGATTGAACTCGGGTCTCCCAGACCATTGGTGAACACTCTATCCATTAGACCAGTTATATTTCAAGGAAATCAGTTTAGTATAAGTATAGTTTTTGGTTATAGTCTGCTAAATGTCAAAACATTTCTATTTCAACCAATTCAGTTTAGCATAAGTACCCTGTTTAAATGTCAAAGCAGTTCTATTTCAAACAACTAAGTTCTGCATAAGTAGAGTTTAGTTCTATTTGACCCATAAATAGGACCCTATCAGGTCCTACCACTCCGGGCCAGAGTGGACCAGGGAGGAATGGCAATGAAGGGGAACTCCAGCATTACTGGAACCTCACCATCAGATTGTTTCATGTCATATCTAGGATGCTCATTGGGGGGGGGGGTTACCCCTCTGCAGAGAAGCAGTCAGTGTATTCTACGGCACCAGCTTACAGGGCAATTTTTTTTACCTGTGTACTAAATGTGCACATATTGATTTGTATATGTAATCATTTACTGTAATCCAACTGTATTACCCATACGTTTAATCTTGGAAAAATTGAAATTTTATTTTCTATCGGTATATATAAATTATATGAGGTGAGTTCAAAAAGAACTAGAACTTACAAAGTCATTATCTTCAATATCTTCTCCTTGACATTTAATGCACTCATTCCAATGAGTGAAAATCCTCATTTGATATGATGTAAAGCTGAACTCTCATATTTCTTTTAATATCCTCAACTCTTATTCTTGAGATGACTTTTCAGTTTTGGAAATAAGAAAAAGTTGCACAGAACTAAGTTCGATGAGTATGAAATGTGCTGCACTTTCACAATCCAGTGTTTCACAGAGCTTGGTGTGATGAGTAAAGAGGTTGCTGTATTTTTACAATTCTACACTGCCGTAATGCATTGTTTTTTAAATCGATACTGACTCATCCTGACAAAGTATAAATAGCAGTATTGACATCTCAACGTCATCCTTTTATTACGTAAGTTTATATATAAATTATGTAATATTGTGAAACAGATTGAAAATTGCTTTATTATTTCTGTTAAAGCATTTTGAAATTGTGCTAACACAAACCTTGCTATAATGTGCCATTTTTGCTATGCTAAGATAACTTAGAAAATGCTGATCATTATCTTTACATATATGATATGATAGCTTTCAGATATGTTTATCATTATGTGTTTTCAAAATATAATTATATTAGATTATAAATGCATAACACTGGCCTGTGTTAAAAAATTTTCTTTTCCAGGGGTTAAAGGTTTATCAAGTGATATATGATCACCATTTTATGCTGAATTCTAAAATACTATTCATTGTGTCTGATCAGTTCTGATTTTTAAGAAATGGTTGAATACTTCACAGCAATAATAACACTTATTTAAAAGCCTATGTACTCTACTTGTGACAGCTGATCATGGGTGCTTGATGTTAAGTATTGAATATAATGTTGTATGTGTACCTTACATCAGTGTACCACCCTACTTGCTAACACCCACATACCTAGAGGTGGCGGAGCTTATCCCTCAGCTTAAAATGATTTTAATGTACTGTGTCAAGTATCATCAACGAGCTGAGTGCTGATTTATTTCCTTCTTTTTTCAGCTTGACATTTGTATTCCTGTAAGAATGGATGGCAAGTGTAAGAATAATCCTGACAGGGTCTATTATATCTGCGGTTATGTGGTTCTTCCTAACCGTCAAGCAAAAATCACTGACTTTATGAAGAAGGCATATCGTGATTACTTTGGAGTCAAACTAGGGGATCAGGATAAGCCATTCACTCCCAATATTTGTTGTAAAACATGTGTGGAGAACTTGAGTGATTAGAGGAAAGGTAAAAGGAAGAGTATGCCATTCCAATGGTCTGGAAGGAAGGAAAAGATCATATTAGGGACTGCTATTTCTGCATGATAGATCTAAAATGAATAAAGTACCATGTCCAATACCATGATGTTCCTTTTACGTTCACTTTCGGGCAAATACCCTTGGGAAAGGTATGAACCCCCTTATTCTCCCTCCAGCTATGGATAAATAGTAGGACGGACTAGGTTCTTCAGCCTTGGTGAGGCAACTAGTCTAGGAGAAGGAAAACTCTGAATTCAAACCTGTTAAACTCCGCTTAAAAATTGACCTTGTGTCATATCCTGCCCGAGCGGAGGGGTTGGTAAATAGTACCATGATGTTCCTTTTGCAATAAGACCAATCTCATGGCCCAGACTTTCCTGTTCCTGAACCAGATGGTAACATGTGATATAGCTCTGATTCTGAACATAGTAACATGACTGTTGTACCTGGGTATGACAAAATGAGCTAGATGTGGATGACCAGCCAGGACCCTTGACACAAGTAGCAGAGCTCAACGACCTGAAACAAAACTTGAACCTTTCAAAGGAGTCAGCTCAGCTGCTGGGTTCATGTCTCAAAGGAACATGACCATCTACTGGTATCAAGACTGTGAGAGAGAATTAAGACAGGTTTTTGCATTCCAGGATAAGTCATCATTGGTTTATTGGAACAACATTGCTGGATTGATCAAATCAATGGGCTTAGAGTATGATGCTAAAAAATGGAGACTTTTTACTGACTCATCCAGCAGAAGTCTCAAAGCTGTTCAACATAATGGGAATAGTTTTCATCAGTCCCTATTAAGCATTCAGTTCAAATAAAAGAAACTCACAACAGCATGGATCATTTGCTGTCTGCTGTTAAGTACCAGGAGCACATATGGTTAATCTGTAGAGTTCTTAATGCAGTTTGACTGGTTCTAGGGCTCCAAGGTGGGTACACAAAGTATCATTGTTTTCAGTATCTCTGGGACAGGCAGACAAGAGTGACCGTTAAGACAAGTGTTAAAACCTGGCTTGCATAACATTCAGTCTCACCCTCTTGTTGAACCAAACAAAATACTGCTTCCACACTTACATATCAAGTTAGGAATACTGAAGAACTTGGTAAAGGCATTTCGCAAGGAAAGTAGGAGATTTGTTTCCTCCAGGAGAAGTTCCCACGGATAAGTATGGAGAAGCTCAAGGCTGGTAGATTTGATGGCCCTCAAATAAGGTCCTCATGAAGGACCCACTGTTTGATAAAACACAGAGCAAAGCTGAGCTGTCTGCCAAGCAGTCACTGAAGTCAGTAGTTATGAACTTCCATCTTGTATTCCTCACTCCAATGGTGGTAAACGAATGGGGTGAGGAATACGAGAAAGAAATTAAAGAGCTACTGAAGAGTTTCCACCAACTCAAGGCAGGATATCTGTCAAACTGTATTTTCTGCAGTCACACTTGGACTATTTTTTTATGGACCTGTAGAAATTTGAGTGAAAAGTAAGGTGAGCACTTTCATCAAGACATTCGCATGATGGAAGAGCATTACCAAGGCCAGTTGAATGTAAACTTTCTTGCTGGCTACTGCTGGTGCTTGAAATAGGATGCACTGGCTGCCAAGTACAGGAGGAAGTTCCTGAAAAGACCTTTAATAGCTTCTTTTCTGTATTTTTTGGTTTACTATGGCACAATGTGAGCTTTCTGCGAATATATCAGCTTAAAATTTAGCATTATTTGTTTAATTCAATAAGAAAATAGTTATAAGTAAAGTTAGCTCTCTTTTCAATCACTAGTACACTGGTGTAGGGGAGGTAGCAACTCAATTCCCTGGATTGTTCCACTTAAAGCATGATCCTTATCTTATAATGCTGATGTTATATACTCACATAATAAATATGCTTATATACATATATACATGTTCATGCAGTACCACGACGACACAATAAATAATTAAACAGATGCATAATGATAAAGTCGCAAGAACAAACGACGCACACAGAAAGACGCAGGAAGACTTCTTTATAAAATATTTTACCTCGCATCTTTATTTGTAAGTTTCAAAAGGGTTGTTCCAAGTTTGCATGTGAGAGAGAGCAGGAGACCGAACATTACTGAAATATTTTGACCCCAAAGTTATGGCCGTCAGCGTTGTGTCTTTCTCATTCTTCATGGCTGCTCAACCAGACCCTGGAGTAAACACTTCTGTGTGCTGGCTTTCCCTACTACATCGTGTCTACCTCAGTCTTCCACTGTACTGCTTGCCCTCCTTCTCGCCTATCTCCCACTGTCCTCAATTCGTCGGCCTTATATTACCTTCAAACTCTCACACAGTGATATAGACATGCCTCAATGCCTGCGCAACCTCTTCCGATTTCCAGCAACCGGGATGTGTCACTTCCTTCCGGTGCACCACCTTGAATGGCATTTTTGGCCGGGTCAAAACATAACAGCTGAGTGCTAAGCAAGAAGACATCCAGTACCATTTTTTTTTTTTTGAGTCTTTGGTATGAATCCACCTGGGATCAAACGCCGATCTCCCTGGCCATTGGCGAACACTCTACTCATAAGAGCATTGGCCCAGTTATAAAATAGTTATAATACTATAATATAATACTATATAATTCTATAATATAAAATAGTTATAATACTGTTCTATACATTTCAAGTGACAACTTGCATCTTTGAAATTTGATCTGATAAGAAAAAATGAGTATGATTTTTGGATTCAGTGTAAATAACTACCTTAAAATCACTTATTATATATTTGACCTTAAAATCATTGCAGGCCAGTGTAATCTATTCTTATTTGACTTTTCAGGAGTTGCCCCAAGTTTGCTTAGCTTATATTAAAAGTACCCCTAAAAGTTACAAATAGCAACACTCAAAATTTACTTTGCCCAGTCAGCTAGTGCTGTAGAATACACTGACTGCTCCTCTGCAGAGGGGTAAGACCCCCCCCCACAACAGGTGTCCTGGATATGACACTAAACAATCTGATGGTGAGGTTCCAGTAATGCTGGAGCTTTGGGGAATGCGGAGTACCCCTTCATTACCATCGCTCCCAGGTCCACTCTGCCCTGGAGTGGTAGCACCTGATAGGGCCCTATCTATGGGTTAAATAGAACTAACAGCATGCTTATGTGAAACTAAATTGTTTGAGTAAACTGAATAGCTTGAAACAAATGTTTTTGACAATTAAACCGTACTTACATTTAAACTGCGTGTTTATGCTTGACTGAATTATTTGAAATGGAACTGTTTTTTAACATTAAAACTGTATTTACACTTAACTGTATTGTTACATAAAACTGCTTGATTAGTTTGAAATGGAAATGTTTTTGACAATTAAACTGTGTACTTATGCTAAACTGAATTGGCAGAAATTGGTCGATTTGGTGTTAAATAACCTACAAAGGTTGATATGCCATAAAACCCAACAAGCCAAACCATCAAAATTTAGTAGCACTGAGCTTTCAAAATGTTCCCCAGTTTGCCACTTGCAGCTACCCAATTCTGGCACTTCTGATAATGGCATCACTTCTTAGGAATTTAAAGTGTCTAAGACTTAAATCTCTTTAGAGTCAATCTCTTCTTCTTGCCAACAGTCAATTTAATAGTTTTATACAATCGTCTAACATAGCAACAAGATGCTAGACAGAAGGTTAACTTAAGACAAATAATAAAATGAAAATTTAAATAAAATATGATTTATTAAATTGATGCTTATTTGCATTTTCTGTCTAACCTTCTAAGAATTATTAATTTTCTATGTAAAAATGTCTTCCACATTTGAAAAGAGTTTTGTTTTCAGTTAGAATGTCAGTCATTTCTTTTTCTTTAACAAGTTTTTTTTTTTTTTGAATTTTTGATAGAATGTAATTTTCAAAAATAAAAACATTGTAATTTTATCAGCAATAAACAGTCTTGTACAATTCAACTCTTTTAACTCTATTCATGCTGCGTATGTATTTCTTTTATATTTATCAATAAATGCTTTTAGGTCAGCAATGGGAAATTTTCCGAGATCAATAGATGAATATAGTATTTTAATAATGTACCATGATTATAAATATCAATAAGGTATGCAACAAAATAAAAGTGATGCGAGTCATTAAGTGCCAATAATGATTTTAGCAGCAACTAAAATTTTGCTTGGTAACATGAAATACTTGACAATTTATTTTCAAGTATAAAGATGCCATTAAAAATAACAGTAGATATGAAATTGATATTTTGTTAAGTCTTTACATCTATTAGGTTTTGAAATACAAGACTATCGGAATTGTTACCAGTATTTAGTGCTAGGGAGGATATTTAGTCATGTCCCCACTCATCAAGTTTCACTATTAGCATTCGCATATCCCTTGATATATTAACACTGAATGAATGGAAAGGAAAGACAAGATAAACTAATATAAACATATAATACATTTAATATATATCGCACCAAAGACTTTAGTTTACAGAGAACATAAAAAAAACTAACCTTTGCCTCTCCATCAAGAAATCATTGTCATATTATTTTATTGTCTACAAATATTTGCTGTCCTACTTGTTTTGTGATCTTTTTGATACTACCATACACATACATATATGCTATGCATGATCACACCCACCCATACATTGCCCAGTCAGCTGGGGCTGTAGAATACACCAACTGCACCTCTGCAAAGGGGTAAGACCCCCGATAAGTGTTCTGGATATGACACTAAACAATCTGATGGTAAGGTTCCAGTAATGCTGGAGCTTTGGGGAATGCAGAGCAACCCTTCATTGCCATTGCTCCCAGGTCTACTCTGGCCTGGAATGGTAGCACCTGATAGGGTCCTATCAATGGGTTAAATAGAACCAACAGCATATTTATGCTAAACTGAATTGTTTGAATTAGAACTGTTTGACTAAACTGAATAGCTTGAAGTAGAAATGTTTTTCACAATTAAACTGTGTACTTATGCTAAACTGAAATGTCTGAAAGGGAACTGTTTTTGACATTGAAACTCTACTTACACAAAACGGGATTGTTTAATGTAGAACTGTTTTGACATTTAAATATGTGTAAACAAAATCTGTACTAATACTAAACTGAATGAGCTCTGTTTTGAATAAACTGAATTGCTTGAAATAGACATGTTTTGGACAATTAAACTGTGTACTCATGCTAAACTGAATTGTTCGAAATAGAACTATTTGCATAAAAATTAATTTGGTGTTACATAATCTACAAAGGATGATATACCATCAAACCCAAACAACCCACCAACCAACACCCATACAAATGCACTTGCATTCACATACCTATACATGCATAAACACTTTGCCTATATGCATACATTATCATATAGGCATACTTTCACCTCGGAATGTGAACCTAAGAGCAGAAGAGCTTAGAGTGAAACCTAAAGCTCGGTAAAAGAAAATTAATCTTTTTAAACCTAAATGTTTAATTATTCATCTAAATTTCAGAGAAGAAGCTTGATAATTGTTATTACTTAAAATATTCAGACTATTGATCTCATCTTTATTGTTAAAAGAAAATTGCAATATGAGCTAGGGTACAAAAACATCTGATCTGATAGAGGAGAGGAGTATCTCGTGAACTGATGGAGACATTAGATTTATAATTCCAAAAAATTCTCTCTGAATTATCCAGCAAGGACACTTGGCGCAATGGATATGGTGTTTGGTTGGAAAGTGCCTCTGAGTGAAATTATCTGGAGGTTGCTGGTTCAATCCCAACAAGACTTTATGAATAACTAGGAATACTTAAAATAACTAAACTCTTGTACCCAATCATGGGTAATAGAATTAGAACAGTCTATCTCAGTGGTTTTGGGGGGGTGTCCTCGTGGTGTAATTTGGGGGGTGTCCTCGTGGTGTAATGGTTAAAGCGATGAACTGCGGAATCGTAGTACGCGAGTTCGTACTCCAGTCGCGCTATTACGTTCACTTTCGGGCAAATACCCTTGGGAAAGGTATGAACCCCCTTATTCTCCCTCCAGCTATGGATAAATAGTAGGACGGACTAGGTTCTTCAGCCTTGGTGAGGCAATTAGTCTAGGAGAAGGAAAACTATGAATTCAAAACCTGTTAAACTCCACTTAAAAATTGACCTTGTGTCATATCCTGCCCAAGCGGAGGGGTTGGTAAATAAAAGGAGGTGCCCGTGGTGTAATTGTTATCGCCGTAGGAAATGAACACGGCGACACGAGTTCAAATCCTGGACGAGACTGATTGCATTTCACATAGCACTAATACCCTTGGGAAAGGTATGAATCCAATTATTCTCCCTCCTATGGGTAAATAGTAGGACAGACTAGGTTCTTCAGCCTTGGTTAGGCAACTATTCTAGAAGAAGGAAAACTCTGAATTCAAACCTGTTAAACTCCGCTTAAAAATTGACCTTGTGTCATATCCTGCCCGGGCGGAGGGGTTGGTAAATAGGATCTCTGTGGTTCAAATAAAGGGTTCAGTTTGGGATTCTGTGTGGACTCCCAAGTTTTACATGAAACACCCGAAGAAGGCCAAAGGACATATTGGCCAAAACGTTGAGAGTATAATGATAAGGTCAGTTGTCTGAATACTCAAAGTAAAAACTAAATGTTTAAGATATCTATAATTGATAGATGATAAGTGATAATCATGGATAACATTTCTGGAAATTTTTTAAAATGCGTATTCTTTAGGAATGTGTGATTCTTCTCATCCAAATCATTGTGGCTTCTGTTTGTCTTGTTAGGTTATAGATTTGAATCTGAATCCATGCAGCCCACTTGACTGAGGCTGTAGAATACACTGACTGCATCTCTGCATAGAGGTAAGACTACCACAAGTGTCCTGGATATTACATTAAAAAATCTGATGGTGAAGCTCCAGTCTTAGAGATTTGGGGGAATGTGGAGATCTCCTTCATTGCCATTGTTTCTAGGTCCACTCTGACCTGGAGAGATAGTGCTTGATAGGTTCCTATCAATGGGTCAAATAGAACTGTTTAATCATTTAACTGTGTGTAAACAAATTAATGATGTTTAATTGAATTGTTAGTGATAGATAACAATATTTGGAACAATTTGACTGTGTGAAAGTGAATGAATAGAGTTCAATTGCAGTACTTGTAACTACTTTACTGTCTGCAAGCAAATGATTAATATTGAATAGAATCAGTATTAGATAGCAATGACTACTTAGCAGCTATGTAAGGATATAGGATGTGGCCCTGAAGACCTACCAGAGACGATGACCGAGAGGGAGAAGTGGCGAGAGAGGATCAGGGATATCCGTGCCTGCGGCACGACATGATGATGATGATGACTTGTGTACGAACAAATTAGTTCTAACTCATTTGAAAAAGAAATTACCAAAAAACTATTTATCTTGCAAATGATATCCATTAAAATGTGTGCAAACGAAATGTCTAATGTTATATAGCAATACTTGAAACCATTTAACTGTGTGCTAAAAAGAACTCCGGCTCATCTAAAAATGTTATCTACAAATTGTGTTTATAAATCCTATATATTTAATATATACGTATAAAGAGGATTTGGCATTAAATAACCTACAATGATTGATATGTCATAAAACCAAACAAAATGAGAATCGAGGTGCAAGATTGTGTAGAAGTCCGGCAGCAAGTCTTGCAGCTCCAATTTTTTTTTTTAAAGGACAAAGGCCAGTACAGCTTGACTTTTCTCACAGGAGTTGTCAAAAGAGGTTGAAAACAAACAGATTAAGAGACTTTTGTATTCAGTGTTATCTTTCTCTGTGACTAGTTGTCTCATAAGGCTAGACCAGTAATTCCCAATATGAGGTGCATGCCCCCACGGGTGAGTCTGGTTTAGAAACCAAGTTAATGGCCTTTTAAACTTCCTTCACTTGAATTGCAGTAAAATTTTGAATATGTAAGAATTATATATTACAAGGGGGCATCAGGATTTTCGAAATACCAAAGAGGGGCATGGCCCAAAATTGGTTGGGAACCACTGGGCTACACTAGATCTACTCAGTAAAACAAGCTCAGTCGGCAGGGGCAATAGAATACACTGACTGTATCTCTGCAGAGGGGTAAAAAAGTAAACAGTAAAATAAAATGAAACTATATTACTGCTGAGAATTTTACAATTAAACTAACTTAATTTTAATTTGCATTTTTTTTTTTACACCTGGATTGTCTATGAATGGTTTCAGTGGTGTCAGTCGATTGAGAATACAGGAGTGGTAGAATCTTATTATCTCTACGTTAAATAAATCTGTTTAAAAATTATCTCATCCCAGTCAGCTGGGGCTGTGAAATACACTAACTGCATCTCTGTGGAGAGGTAAGACTCCCACTCAAACGAGTGTCCTGAATATGACACTAAACAATCTGATGGCAACGCTTCAGTCTTTGAGCCCTGGCAAATATGAAGTACCCCTTCATTGCCATTGCTCATATGTCTATTCTTACTCAGAATGGTAAAACCTGATAGCATCCTATGAATGGATCAAATAGATCAGTTTGAAATTTAAACTGAACACAAATGATTTATACTAAATTGAATTGTTAGACCTTTTAACTGTGTATAAATAAATGACTATTTTTTAAAATGAATTGTAAGTGATACAAAGCAATACTTGGAACCATTCAACTGTTTGAAAAACAAATGATAAAAGGTGAACAGAATTATCAGTGTTAAAAAGCAATACTTGAAACTGTGTGCCTGAATGGGATTATTGGTATTACATAGGAATATTTGGAACCATTTAACTGTGAGCAGTGCAAACTATGTGCAAATAAATGATTGATGATAAATTGTGACTTAAATGACAATACTTGAAATGATTTAACTGTGTGCAAAAAAATATTATCAACAAAATGTGTTTACACATCATATATATATATATATATATATATATATATATATATATATATATATATATATATATATATATATATAAAACAGGACTTGGTATTAAATAACCAACAAAGGTTGATATGCCATAAAACCCAACCCAATGAAGGAACTGGTAGATCAGCTGTCAAAGTTCATTCTAACATGTGACTGTCTAAATTTTAAAAACTCTGGCAAAAATGCTGAAGAAAACTACAAGCATTTCAGATATAAAAAATAAAAGTTTTACTATATTTTAAGGGCAAAAAAATCACATTTTAATTGTATCCTTAAAATGACCAATGCTATTAAAAAGTGCTTGCTGAAAAGATTTCAGATGAAATATATCTATGTATATATTGTAAGACGTGAATCTTGTCTGTGATTTTAATGAAACGTATTTACTAGAAAGACTATTGCCTAAATATATCTTATATATATATATATATATATATATATATATATATATATATAGAGAGACAGAGAGAGAGATGAGTATCAATAATTTTCTTTTTCAATATCTCACCCTCCTCTCCATACATTTAGTTTTAGCTATAAAAGCAGCTGTTGTAAAAGAGAACATATATATATATATATATATAAGAAAGTAATAAGATTCAAAGACAAGGAAATAAGTGACTCTTCTTGTAATGATCAAAAGGTTAAGAAAATGAGGAGATATATGTAAATAAAAAAATAACAATCGTACAAATGGTGAAAAAAAAATAGGAGATTTAAAGGTGTACAGAATCAGTTGAATTTCATTTTTAGGAAATCTTCTCTGAGTATATTCACATAAAAACCCAAGTTGGCATTAACAGATATATCAAACTGATTTTCATACTTCAAAAATCCAGAATTCCTTGTTTACTTACTTTTTATATCCTTAATATATATATATATGTGTGTGTGTGCATGTGTGTATATATATATATGTATATATATCATAGTTTTTTGTTTTTTTTTAATATATGTATTAACCAACTTCTCTTTATGAGCAAGACATGATACAAGGTCAGTTTTTAAGTGGATTTTAATTGGTTAGAATATAGTTTTCCTTCTCCAAGATTGGTCTTCCAATTATTTACCCATAATGTGAGGAAGATTAGGTGGAAAACCACAGAACCAATACTAAGGAGAAGTTACTGATTTATAAACCTAGTGATTGATCAGAAATTTGTCCTTATCCAAAGATTTCCTTGGACCTTTCATTGTAAGCAGGACATTACTACCATTATAGAAGCATCATAAATGATCAGTGGGCCAACACTGAACATGAAATGCTTTCTTAGACCTTCTTTATGAAGCCAATGCTAATGATGATAATAGTTTGATGGACATGTTGTTAATCAAATAAGCTGGTCTGTATTACCTTGGAAAACAGATAGATCCACATTAATCCTGCCTTCACTTCAGTGATTTCAGCAGATATATGTGAATATTGAGCAGCTGCTACAGACTAATGGTTAATAAAGTTAAGTTGGCTTACAAACCATTTTCAAATACAGCAAGATCAATTCTCAGAAAGGGCCTCACTTTTATGGATTTTTTCGGGGGGGAAAGAGTATACCTCTGCATAAAAATGGTTAGTAAGCTAGTCTTATCGATCATTTGCTAAAATAGTGAGTTTGATCATCACTGGGTAGCTTACTATTGTCGTATGATAGATGAGTAAATACAGTGTGTAGAGATCATGAATGCAAGCCATTTTTAAAACTGCATCAAAATTAAGTTATGTTTTCAAATAATTAGACATCTAAATTTATTCTTATTATTCACAGTTTAATAAAAACTTTTTTTTATTGTTGATAAGAAGTAAAAGGAAAGAGCATTTTATTTTTCTAAAAAAGTCAAGTCTGAATTTTCAGGATTTTTTTCTTTTTTTGTTGGAGTGGGGAGCATCTTTCCTCTTAAACCTTCTATAAGGTTTTTTGGAAAATGATGGCTGATTTTATTCCCGGTTTAGATGTAAAATTGGTCATTATTTTCAAGACAATTGGATAAAAAACACTAACATTATTTTTTGTTTAATTTTTTTCTTCTTTCTTCTGATTTGCATGTTGTATTTGTAAATAATCAGTTATTCAAGAAATCTTTCTCACTCTTTCAACTTGAAGCCACCTATAAAAAAATGGTCATTCATATGATTTGATGTGTAAATCTTTAAAAGTAAAATTCTTGGCAGAAAAATTTCTCTCTTCTTTTTTTGCCAATTAAATGACTCAGAAAAATTGGAAGAAATAAAAAGTTTTGGGTGAGGCAACAAAAAGATTAAGGAATTAATCAAAATTAACGAGAATTTCTCTAATAATGATTATATACTTTGGGAATTATAAAAATAGATTCCATCATTTTGTCATGAAAATGAAGGCTTGTCAGACTGAAGATTTAAAGGTGTTTCTGTCAATAGGAACATTGTAATTATTTCATTGTCTTTCTCATGATACAACATAGTTCACTTTCAGTAAAGCTACTGAAATTATCAAAAAAAAAAAAAAATCTTTTTTTGATTCATCTGATTGGTGTAGATTGCAAATTATAATACACAGTTCAGCATGTTATATTTGCCTCTTTGATGAAAAAAAAAAAAATGCTTCTGATATTATATCATACAGGCAAGGGATTTCATATGCCAGAAACGTCCAGTTGGCTGGGGCTGTAGAATACCTTGACAGCTTCTCTGCAGAGGTGTAAGACCACTCCCCAATGAGTGTCCTAGATATGACACTAAACAATCTGATGGTAAGGTTCCAGTGATGCAGGAGCTTTGGGGAATGCAGAGCAACCCTTCATTTCCATTGCTCCCAGGTCCACTCTGGCCTGGAATAGTAGCACATGGTTGGGTCCTAGTTATGGGTTAAATAGAACTAACTGCATACTTATGCTAAACTGAATTGTTTGATGTAGAACTGTTTGACTGAACAGAATATCTTGAAATAGAAATGTTTTTGACAATTAAACTGTGTACTTACATTTAAACTGCGACCTTATGCTAAACTGAATTGTTTAAAATGGAACTGTTTTTGACATTGATACTCTACTTACACTAAACTAAATTGTTTAGTATAGAACTGTTTCGACATGTAAACAAAATCTATAATTATACTAAACTGAATTAGCTCTGTTTGAATAAACTGAATAGCTTGAAATAGAAATTTTTTTAACAAATTGTGTACTCATGCTAAACTGAATTGTTTGAAATAGAACTGACTATTTGCATAAAAATAGATTTGGTGTTAAATCATCTACTAAGGTTGATATGCCATAAAAGCCAACCAACCAACATATGTCTGAAGTGCTCTGAGTTTGACACCAATCTGCATCTGATGGTGAGGCTCCAGTTTTGGGGATTTTGTCATTACTCCTGTGTCTACTCTGACTCATAACTCATTTGTTTGCACTCAGTCTAAATGTTGAATAGTTCTATTTGACCCATAGATGGGACCCTATCAGGTGCTACCACTCTGGGTCAGAGTAGAGCTGGGAGCAATAGCAATGAAGGGGTACTCTGTATTCCCCAAAGCTCCAGCATTACTAGAGCCTCACCATCAAATGCAGTTTAGTGTCATATAGAGGACACTTGTTCATGGTGGTCTTACACCTCAGTAGATATGCAGTTGGTGTATTCTTCAGCCCAGCCAACAGGTCTCGGTAAGAATTGGATTGGAATGCATGAAACTATATAACTGGGTGCAAATAATTGATTCTCATTTAATAGAAATGGGAACTAGAAACCACATAATTGTGTATAAATTATTAATATTTGATTGGAATTATTGAAATATATAACTGAAGGCAAATAATTTCTATTAGATAAGAATACTAGATATCATATATAAAAAAATAACTCGAACTAAACATTACAAATATAAAGAATTAAGATTTTAATCCAACATTTACAAAGAATTAAATTCCAGCATCAAATAACCCATATGAATCAATAGGCTTTCAAACAAATAAACCAAACCATGCATAAAATTTTATTTCTACTTAGATGATGCATTTACTAATGTTTGTGTGGGAATGTGTACATCATTTTATATATGTATAATGGTACCTACCTTACGGACAATAATGAACTCTTCCTATTACTATTAATACCAGGAGAATATTCATCTCGGTGTTAAGTTAACTCCAGCCGTTTTGGACTGTGTTTAATTTTCTACAGAAAAGTAAGTTAATATTGTTAAAAATTATTGTTATTGTTGAAAATTATTGTTATCGTTGTATTATAGTTCTTGTTTCGTGACCCCCCTCAAACAATTGTTATTGTTGTTTGTGTGTGAGGAGGGTCAAACCTCGACTCGACTTCATTGTTTTACTAAAACAAAACAAAACGACCGCCATTTTTTCATCGAACATTTATTTCACTCGTTGAAGTCCATTCGCATTTTTTAACACCATTCCCCCTAGTTGCCCTTTTTAAAACGCAACTATGGGGGAAACATCTCGGATTCCAAACGAGATGAACTTATCACAGGACATATTTATCAACACGGAACCCTCCCCGAAGCCGGAAGACTTATCATTATCTTCATCGGCCATACAACCAGCGCAAAAACCACCGGCAACGCCAGTCTCCTGGTCGTCGCAATTACAAAAAAAGAAGAAAACACCTGAAGACTACGAGAACGACAGAGTCAGGAAATACGCAAAGTATTTCAAAGAAAATGAAATTTTACCCATACCTGAATTGGTAGAGGCTGTTGAGCCTAAGACTCTGTCGTTCGTAGTGACAGATTTAAGGACCAGGAGACTGGCGGGCCTCAAAAAGGAATCATTTGAGGAATTGCTCCAAACTGCAGGCATCCCAGGTAAATATTTTTACCGAAGGAGTTTTGCAACCTGGGATGTCTTGCTCCCATCCGAAGAAATCGCCAAGAAACTGGCCACACAAAATATAACCACGAAGTACTTCCGGCTTCAGCCAGAATACAGAGGAAAAAGAAGAATAAAAGTCACCGTATGCAACGTGTCGATGCAACTTAATGGAGACGTCATCGCCGCCTATCTAAGTTCATACGGCGGCGTAGAAGACTATATGCAAATCAAATCAGCGCATGGCACGGCATACGGTGATTTTTTATTCACGATGATACTCGATAGGGGAGGGTTCAATACAATACCTCATATCATATCGTACAGAGACACAACAATGACAGTCATCGTAGAGGGCAGGAAACCGCTTTGCTGGTATTGTAAGCAATTAGGACACTTCTCGCGGTCCTGCCCTCAGAAAGCCACCATCGCCACAAACAAAACGACTACCACCGCCAACGATACAACGAATACCACGACGAAAACAACCACGACTACTACTACTACTACAGCAGCCAAAAATAATACCAACACGGAAACAGGGGTCCAACCCGATAAAGAAGAAGGGTGGACTCTAGTAAAAGGGGGCAAAAAGAAAAAAACATCCCCAATAAAAACAACAGAAACTACTAAAATATCAGCAGCAGTACCAGCAAATACAGAGACACCAATAAAAAAGAAAAAGAAACCAGAAGAGATGGAAACATCGTATAATTTAAAAAGGAGAAGAGACAGCGGGGATTCAGACAAGGATGGGGAGAAAAAACAGTGTACACCAAAACCAAAGAAACAACAACCACAAATAGAAAAGCCACAACAACCCATGCCCACTCAACCCCAGAAACCCACAGAAAAAATCCAAGAACCATCACCAATCATACAAAATAACCCACAACGCCCAGCGCAAATCCTCCACTCCCCAGCTCAACATATACAAAAAGAACCCCCCCTCCTACCAATTCTTCCTTCTCTCTCTCCAATCACTACTCCCAAAATGTTCTCCCGATCCAGATCAGTCAACAGAATTGGACAATCACCATCACCGTCACCCACACAGACAAGGACTCATTCAGCCACAAATGAAGTCCGAAAACCACTAATTGAAATCACCCTTTGTTCAGAACCAGACCCATCTAAAATCACAGATCATCAATTAAAGACAATCCTGAAACCACTATTTTCATTCAAATCCATCAATGAAAAATCCATAGCAAACCCATACTTGTTTAGGGATGCAGCCAAGGTGACCACCTTTGTTCGTGCAGCTGGTACCCGTACAAGGGAGCTGTGGCGCTTCATTCAGGAAGCCAGCTGTGCAAATTTAAGGCTGGCGGAATTGGAGCATCCCTCCCTCAAAAAAATGCTTCCTTTTTGCTCGGGCAGGGTCCCGATTTTAGTTCACCCATCATTTTATAGGTCCCTAAAACTGAGGTATCCCATGGATGTCGGAGGAATTAGCAGGGACGACCGAGTGAGTACTGAGCTCGGCACCGGTTCCCTGCGTCAGGCCGTCGGCATCCTCACCCCGAAGGATTTCCGGCCCGTAGTCGACACTGAGTAAGGTAAGTTGGATTGATGGCTTTAAACCTTGCCAGTTTGAATGTGAGGGGACTGAGGGATTCAAGCAAGTGTACGCGCTTGCTTGCTGAACTCAAGAACCTCAGAGTGGATGTTGCTGCAGTGCAGGAGACTCACTTCACTTGCGGTGCCGACTGTCGGGTGCTGGAAAACGACTTTAACGTTTTCTCAGCATACGGCAGCCGCACCAGCGCTGGGGTCTCTTTGCTAGTTGGACGCAGCCTTGATGCTGATGTTGACGTTGTTTTTGCAGGTGACGAGGGCCGGCTGGTTGTGGCCGATGTTGCCGTGAAAAGTTTCAAGTTTCGTCTGGTTGCGGTTTATGCGCCCAATATCGCTGCGGAGAGGGTTTCCTTTTTTCGTCGGTTGGCGTCGTTCCTGGACGATACGAAGCGGCTAGTCTTAATGGGTGATTGGAATGCGATCCTTGATCCCAAGATAGATAAGGTCGGGCGGGGAGCTAGTAGTGCGGGAAGGTGTGAGAGCAGCCTTGTCGGCTTCGTGACTCGTCACGGTCTCGTCGACAGGTTTCGTCTTGATCACCCAGGGCGGGAGATGTGGACGTGGCTAGATAGCTCGCCCTCTGCCAAAGTAGGTTCCTACTTGGACAGAGTGTTAGTGAGAAGAGCTGACATTGACTTTGTTAGTTGTCCCACGTTCCACTTGATAGCGTGGACTGACCATAAACTCATTAGAGTCAGTCTGCGGTTAGTTAATAGACCTGGTCTAGCCGGCTACTGGAAGTTCAATACCTCCTTACTGGAGATACGGGACTTCCGGGAGCGGCTGGAATCCCTAATTCAGCGGGCGTTAGTGGGGGCGGTTACCGGGAATAGGTGGTGGGTTTCTCTTAAGCATAGGATTAGAGATTTCGCCACCAAGTACGGTCGACAGCTCAACTTAGATAGGACCGCGGAGGCGAAATCTATAGATGATAGACTTTCCCGGGCGGTGGCTGGGGGGGACTCCCTAGGTGTAGAGCTAGCTAGGAGGGACCTTGAGCGTGAGAGTAGCGAGCGCTACAAGGGATCAGTAGTTAGATCTAGGCTAAAAAGAGTTCTCAACGAAGCTGTGAAATCGAACGCGACTGCGCGTGAAGAAGAAGTGCGAAGGTTCCCCGATCGGTACATCGCATCTGTCAAGACCCCGGACGGGCGTCTGCTGCGATCTGGTCGTGAGATACGTGACGCCTTTCGGGCGCACTTTCGGGATCGCTTTGCCCGCTGCACTGATCTCCCGCTCCGGGAGTTTCGTAGCTATCTTGCCGACTTCCCCCGTCTTGGGGCGGCTGAAGCGGCTAGCTGCGAGGGTGTGGTTACTGAATGCGAAGTCCGTGATGCGTTGAAGCAGGTCGGCCTCAACAAGTCGCCGGGACTAGATGGTTTGCCGTACGAAGTGTACTTGAGGATGTCGCACATGTTTGTGCCTATTCTGACGGATATGTTCAACCATTGGTTCGCCCAGGGAGCCATCCCTGGTAGCGTTACCAAGGGCGTGATCACATTGCTGAAGAAAGGTGGCAGGCATGTTTGGGAGGGTTTAGACGATTACAGGCCCATAACTCTGCTTAACACAGAGTTAAAGATTTTGGCCCGGGTCTTAGCGAATCGTTTACAGCTTGTCATTAGTGATCTGATCGGCCCCGAACAGACCTTTGCTGTGAAGGGAAGATCGATCCAGGACAACCTGCACTTGATTCGCGAGGTCCTAGAGGGGATAAAAGACGACACCGAATCCGCGCTGATCAGTTTAGATCAGTCCAAGGCCTTCGATAGGGTAGACCATCGGTTCTTGGCGTCTGTTTTGGAGACTGCCGGATTCAAACCGGAGTTCCGCAGATGGATTAGCATGATGTACCACAACCCTCAGGCAGTGGTGCAGGTGAACGGAAGGCGTTCGGGGGTGATCGCGATCGAGCGATCGGTCCGGCAGGGCTGCCCACTGTCTCCTCTTCTCTATGTCCTTGCGTTGGAGCCCCTCCTGCGCAGGCTTAGGGATGAGGGGACAAGTCCGGCACTGCGCGGTATCCCATTCGTTGGCCGCCTTGCGGCTAGGGTTTCCGCGTTCGCCGATGACGTCACAGTTTTCGTATCCCGCCTCCAGGATATAGAGGCTGTGAAAGAGGCGGTTGTCGAGTATGAGCGGATTGCAGGGGCCAAGGTCAATTTTGACAAAAGCGAAGGTTTGCGGCTTGGTGCTTGGAGGGGTAGCAATACTCTTCCAGGGCCCTTCCGCTGGAGTGACGGACCCATCCGCATCCTCGGGGTGTGGTTTGGGCCCGACCTCCAACTGGAGCGAAATTGGTCGGAAGTACATGCTAAGGTGAATGCTCAGGTGGGAATCTGGCTTTCAAGGAGGTTGTCCTTAAAGGGCAGGGCGGAGGCGTGCGCCGCGTACGTCTTCCCCTTGATCCTTTACCGATTGGCTGTACTCCCTCTGCCTAAGGCACATCGGTTGGCGCTGCAACGATCCCTCTCCAGACTTGTCTGGGGAGGTGCAAGGCCGATGGTCCGTAGACAGGTCTGTATCCAACGTACACGCAACGGGGGTCTGGGTATGCCTGATCTGGAGAGCCACTGGCTTGCTGAAAGACTTGCATATCTGGGCCGTGTCTTGACGGGGGACTCAGTGTGGAGACGAAAGGCGAGTCGGACTTTTCCTCGCCTCAAGTCAGACCCAAAGGCTGAAGGTCGACGTAGGCCTTTGGGCGAAGCACTGTTTGTCCGCGAGTGCCGAAAGGCCCTTCGTAACCTTCTTGGGTCCAGTGACCTTTCATGGCCTCGGAAGGAGCTGTATCGGGAATTAGTGGTGGGTTCCGCTTCTGATCCTCTCAGCGAGCGGCGCGGCTGGACGGCGGAGGAGATCCGCTCTCACTGGAATTGGGCGCCAGGATCGAGCTTCTTGAACAACTCCGAGTTCTCGCTCACCTGGCGACTTGTTCGGAATGCGTTACCCCTTCGCGGCTTGAACTTCAGAGCGGGCCTGGCAGACATGCCTGATTGCCCTCGCTGCAGCAGTGGCTTGGAAGAAACGGCTGAGCACGCCTTCTACTACTGCGAGCGAGTCCGCCCGTTTTGGGATCACGTCGGGGAGTGGACGGCTCGCATCGAACCCAAACAGCTCGTGCTGCTCGACGTTGGTTACGTCGTAGACAACGTTCTTCCTCCGTATCACGGTGAGAAGCGTGTGGTGTTTCTCGCGATCCTAGCTGTAGCTAGAATGGTGATTTGGACGACGCGAAACAAGGGATTGTATGACGATGCAAACTTTTCTCATCGTGATCTGGTTTTGTATTTTCGGCATCAGCTGAGGGTCAAAATCAGATGCGATAGAAAACGCTTGGATCGCATAACATTCAGCAAAAGGTGGGTGACTGCAGCGAGCCTGGTCGTACGAAAGGGGGCAATGTTGGAGTCATCCTTCCCGCCTCTGCCTACCCATGGCGTCTACGGTACGGGTCCTTAGGGACCCCATCCCTGGTAAGTAGAATTGTTTTTTCCCTTGTAACCTAGTTAGCAGTATGTTGTGAGTCATTGTCCCCATCATCTAGTCGTTAGTTTCTCAAGATCTTCCCCCTCCCTATTATTTTTGTACCCCAACCTGAATTCCAGCCCGCTTTTATTGAAGATCTTGAACATTCATATATAAAAAATCATATTACCTACTTCTATCGACCCATACCGCGCCCGACCCTTTATTTCTTTTATCTCTGTAGATTAGTATTCCCGCCCCACCTAGGGCAGGTCCGGCTTGTTTCCGGTTTCTTTCGACCCGGAAAACAGTCGGCCTCCAATTTTATAGACGGGGGGATGGGAGGGAAACCAAACGGGGAATTTTTCTTTGTTTCTCTTGTATATATATTTTTTCGGGGTTTTTTCTCCCATTCCCATCATTTCATTGTACATAAACCATATTTTGTAAATAAAAATCATATACCACCTTTGGGTTTTAAGTAGGTTTTCTTCATAGAGCAAATGCGGTATTTTGGTAACTGCTGCGCGCATGATGAAGGATGGATGGTTATATATTGTACTGTTGAATGGGTCGGCGAATGTGGCTAGCTAGGTCCCTTTAGAATATATAGAATAGCAAGACCGCTCCCTTCCCCTCCCCAAAAAACCTTAAGGCCTCGTGCCTTCTTTGTACTTACAAAGAAATAAAGTTAAGTTAACTCCAGCCTAAGACTTTGGCAGTCAGACTGACGTTCAACACTCTTTTACCTATGCTGTATCAAAACTTTTGTTCAATATACTTGTTTCACGTAATCCTGAGTTTGTGTCATTCTTCTGGACCTTTTACTGGTCCACAACAATATATATATATTTATATATATATATAAAAGAAAGATTTTTTTTTAAATTGGCTTTCTCTTGACAATTATTTGTATTAGGTTGGTATATTTATACAACAGCTCCACATGAGCAGGATGTGACAAAAGGTCAATTTTCAAGTGGAGTTTAACAGGTTTTAATTAAGAGTTTTTCCTTTCCTACACTGGTTGCTATACCAAGGTTAAAGGACCTATTATGGCCTACTATTTACCTATAGCTGGAGGGAGAATAGTTGGATGCATGTCTTTCCCAAGGATATTAGGGCTATGAAAACACTGATTCAGTATTTGAACTCTGTTCAACATGTCCATTTCTTATAATATTAACCATTACACAACAAGCACCTAGATTGGTGTACTTGATACTATCTGTTTGGTTTGGTTTAATGACATATCAATTATTGTAGGTTATTTAAAGCCAAATCCTTTATATACATATATATCAAATATATGATTTCTAAGCATATTTTGCGGATAACTTTTTTAAATGAGCCTCAACTCATTTTTTGTATACTGTTAAATAATTTCACTAATTTCAATCTAATATGGATAATTCAATTTACTATTAATCATTAATCTCCTAGTTGAATGGTTCCAAGTATTGCTATTTAACATAAACAATTCAATGAAACATAAATTATTTGTTTACACAAAGTTAAATGATCAAACAATTCTATTTAGTATAAGTCAACAAAGTTAGATGGTTCCAAATATTGCTATGTATCACTAACAATTCAATTAAATATCATTAATTTGTCTACACTCAGTTAAATGATCCAACAGTTCTATTTCAAACAATTCTGTTCAGCATAAGTTGTTTGTTTGCACTCAGTATAAATGTCAAACAGTTCTATTCCACCCATACATAGGACCCTATCAGGTGCTTCCACTTCAGGCCAGAGTGGACCTGGGAGTGATGACAATGAAGGGGTACTCGAGCATTACTAGAGCTCTACCATCAGATTGTTTATTGTCATGTCTTGGACACCCATTGATGGGGAGTCTTACTCCTCTGTAGAGGTGCGGTTGGTATATTCTTCAACTCCAGCCAACAGGGCTTAAATAACCATGTGCAAACAATTCATATTATATAGTCATTTTTTTTTTTTTAAGTACAATCAAAAAATTGTTTAAATAGTTGCAATGGAATGTCTAAAATATAAATTCTTATGATTGTAATTAAATATTTAGCAATTAATCAAATTTGGCATTAAATAACCGATTTGGTGTTGATATGCCATTAAATAAACTATGAAACCACACTTATTTAGATAAATCTTTACTTAGTTTATAGTTTGGTTTTGGTTGGTTGGTTGGTTGGTTGGTTTTAATGTCATATCAACTGTTGTAGGTTATTTCTCACCAAATCCATTTTTATACAAATAATCAGTTCTCTTTCAAACAGTTCAGTTTAATTGTCAAAAATATTTCTATTTCAAGCTAGTCAGTTTAGTCAAACAATTCAAACAATTCAGTTTAGTATAAGTATAGATTTTGTTTACACACAGTTAAATGTCAAATCAGTTAAACAATTCAGTTTAGCATAAGTACAGTTCCATTTCAAGCTATTTAGTTTAGTATATATATTCACCAACCCCTCCACTCGGGCAGGATATGACACAAGGTCGATTTTTAAGCGGAGTTTAACAGGTTTGAATTCAGAGTTTTCCTTCTGCTAGACTAGTTGCCTCACCAAAGCTGAAGAACCCAGTCTGCCCTACTATTTACCTATAGCTGGAGGGAGAATAATTGGATTCATACCTTTCCCAAAGGAATTAGTGCTATGTGAAATGCAATCAGTCTTGTTCTGGATTTGAACTTGTGTTGCCGTGTCCATTTCCTGTTTAGTTTAGTATAAGTACACAGTTTAATTGTCAAAAATATTTCTATTTCAAGCTATTCAGTTTAGTCAAACAGTTCTAATTCAAACAATTCAGTTGAGCATAAATATGCAGTTCTACTCAACCCATAGATAGGGCCCTATCAGGTGCTACCATTCCTGGCCAGAGTAGACCTGGGAGTAATGGCAATGAAGGGGTACTCCGCATTCCCCAAAGCTCCAGCATCACTGAAACCTCACCATCAGATTGTTTAGTGTCATATCCAGGACACTCGTTGGGGGTGGTCTTACCCCTCTCCAGAGGTGCAGTCGGTGTATTCTATAGCCCCAGCTGACTGGGCAAACTTAGTTTATATATTTAGTCATGTGTGTACACAAAATTATATATAAATGAGAAAGAGAAAGATAGAATGAAATATAAAAAGCTTACCGGTATTGCTTGATATCATTAGATTGTTTCAAAATTGTCATTTGATGGCCATTCTGAAATTCAAACTGGCAGATATCATGTATATTAATTAATAATCTGGTTTGCTATGTTTATAAATAAAGAGTGCTCATAATTAGCTATAGAGTATATGGAGATCTAAGTTAGCATAACATAGACACAGTTAACGGCACTTGGTGACTGTGAGTTTCTTACCTTTGTAATCAACAAATCTTGGTTTACTCTGCCCTAACTTTGATCTATATACAGGTGTGTGTGTGTGTGTAAATATATGTACATGTATATATTATAGTTTGCTATATTCATAAATAAAGTGTTTTCAATATCATTGATAGAGCGTATATATATATATATATATAATGTTAGGGTTACGTACACATAGAAAAAACGGTCCTTAGTAATTGTCAGTTTCATGCCCATGCATTCGTCGGACCAAGTATATATGAAAAAAATAGAAAAACAATAAGTTAAAGTTTTTCGGTTTTAATAAACCTTCAAGATTTTAAGATGGTGAAAAATGTTGCTTGAACAGCAATGGATTTTTATTTATCTTTCTATAATTTTGATAAAACATCCATGACTGTTCAAGCAACATTTTTCACCATCTTAAAGTCCCGATTAAGGTTTATTAAAACCAAAACGTTTTAGCATTGACTCTCCCTCCTAAAAATTTCATCACTTTTAGATCACATTGTTTTTCTATTTTCTTCATACTGTCAGATTTAATTTCATTATTTACTTCCACACACACACACACACACACACACTCATATATATATATTACAGTCAATAATAAAAAGTAATATATAAAAAAAACTATGCAATTTTTATATGAATTAAGAAAAAGTTTTAAAAAAAGAATTATTGAAGTTCTCAACTGTTTGTTTTGTTAACATAAGTTTTTATGCAACAACAAAAAAATTTAAACTTGCAGGGTGGAGAGGAGGTAGTGGGGAAAATATTTCAAATGTTTCTATTCAATTTTTTTATAAAGTGTTTCATGATTTTGATTTAGCAAATATGACATTCATCCACACAACGAGGAACAGTGTATCTGTCATATTATTATTATTATTATTATCATGTCATTAGCTTTGACTCTGCTTGATATTGCTCTCCATTTTTGTGCATTGAGCACTGTAAAGAAGCATATTTACAATTAGATATTAACTATATATAATATATATATATAAATATTTAATGCGATGGAAATTTGTCTGCGACCTTAGGTTTCATGAAGTTTTACAAACAACAATCATCAGGCAGATAACGAAAGGAAATGAAGAAATCGAAAAATACAGTTTAAAACCGGTAGAATTGTGTACAAATCTTTGTGTGTTTGTGTGGGTTATAGTTGCGTATTATTGTGTGTGTGTGTAAGTGATGTTAAGTGTATGTGTGTCAAGATACATACGCCTAATGATTGTTGTTTGTAAAACTTCATGAAACCTAAGGTTGCAGACAAACTTCCATGGCATTAAATATATAAATCTAATATATATTTATTTATTATTATTATTATTATTTAATAGCTCTATCACAGATATTGAGCATTCTCCAAATTATACTGCACTTGGATCGCCACAAACCCACAAAGTAAATTAGTGACAACAAAACTGTTACAAATATATATATATATATATATATATATATATATATATATATATATATATATATATTTGATAGGACACTTTTCTCATATTTCTGTCTGATGATTGAGCGCACCACATGAAAGTTCAAGTAATTGAATTCTAGAGTTTATAATTGCAGTATTAATATATTTTAGGTTTTATGCCCGTTCTGCCAAAATGGCATCAAACACATCTTTATGTAAAAGCGTTTCTCATTTGTATTTCTTATATGGACACATCAAATTATTGGACATATAAGATAGATTGCAAGTTTTTAAAAATCCATACATGTTCATCTTGAATAAAGAAAAACTTTCTTTTGTCTCCATTTTTTCCTGAATGTTTCTTGTTCTTGGTCTTGGTTTAATCTAGGAACAAATATTTATAAATTACATAAATAACAAATAAATAGAAATGCGACTGTTTTTTATTCCCCTGTAGCATGTAAAACATCGAAACACTTGTCTGTTTCAACCTAAATTTGGCATTTTCCTCAGGGCTGAATAAGAGATTTAAAATGAAAAAATGAAATATAACAAAATCCCTGAAGAATGAAAGTGTCATAGTTAAGTAAGTTTATAATCGATTTTTGTTGGCTGTTTTTTTTTTGGGGGGGGGGTAAGAAAAAATTCGTTGTTGAGGTACATGAAGATCTCGATGGTGCCTGGATGGCACCATTGAGATTTTTATGCGCCTCTACCAAAATTCAAGATTACTGAGGCATTGGAGGAAAAAAAGACTGCTTTCAGAGAATTATATATGTATATAGAAATGACATCCTCCAAGACAGTTTCATTTGTTGGTTTTATAGCATGTTAACCCTTGTTATATAATTTAATGCTGAGGTCAGTATTTATTCATTTATTTTTGCAAACGAGTGGTTTCAAGTGACTAATAACAATTTTTTACACAATCAAATAATCAAAAAATATCCTTCATACAAATAATTTGCATATAGTTTCAAGTATTTTTACATAATTTTAATAATTTTCATAGAGATCTATTTGGCCCGTAGATTGTACTCTAAGAGGTACTATATTCTGTGTCAGAAGATTGGTTGGTTGTTTTAAGACATATCAACCCTTTTCGGGTCATTTGATGCCAAATCAAGTCCTTTTGATACAAACTTTATTTTAGTTTTATGGCATATCAAGCATTGTAGGTCATTTAATTCCAGAACCATTTTAATACTTATAAATAGTTATATTTCAAACAATTTAATTTAACAAAAATACACTATTTAGTTCTATTTGACCCATAGATAGGACCCTATCAGGTGCTACCACTCCAGACCCGAGAGTGATGGCAATGGAGTTCTCAGGATTCCCGGAACCTCACTATTAGTATGTTTAGTGTCATATCCAGGTTACTCTTTGGGGGAACTTACCCATCTGCAGAGATGCAGTCGGTGTATTCTGCTGCCCCAATCAACCTGGCTAAGTTCTATTTCAAACTATTCAGTTTAGTCAACAAAGTTAAATGGTTCTCAAGCATTGATATTTATCGCTAACAATTCAATTAAACATTAGCCATTTGTTACAGACACTTAAATGTCAAATCAGTTCTATTTCAAACAATTCCCTTTAGCATAAGCACCGAGTTTTGTTCTATTTGACCCATAGATCAGGTGCTACCACTCAGGGCCATATTTTGTGGTGTGATCTTTGGAATAAAAACGTTCATTATTATCAATAATATAATCGACAATATTATTCTTTATTTACTGCAGACTTAAAATCTGTCTGAGAACAGAAACACACCACAAGAAAACTTGAATCTCTATGTTAATTTTTTCTGACCAATCAAAAAGAAATAAGTCTATTCCATCAATGGGTTGCACATAAAGCCCTCCTCTCGGGACTACTTTTAAATCAACTTATATATATTCAAATCTCTATAAAAACTCTCGAAGCATTTTCTGTCATCTTAGAGTCTTATCAAAGAGGTAATGAAATCATATATTCTATTTCATGTGTCCTTGAAATATGTCATAAAACCATAATATAGTGGTGATATTTGTTTCAACTTAATATAAGCAATGCTGTGCTTGAACAGTACAATATTGAGAAAAATCACAGAAAATATTCTTCGTCAAGCATAAAATCTATATAAAAATCAAATATATGGAATTTCTTTTGTGAATTTTTTTTTTCATCGAACACATAAATTATTATAATAAATACTATGAAGTATGTGCTGATCCTTTCATGAGTCTAAAAAATGCATGTTTTATCTGGTGAATGGCAAGGTCCAAAGAGGCTGTACTCATTTTCAGTGGGTAATATAAAACATTTGGCAGAAGTGGGATTGTGTGATATTTTATCTTTTTTTAAATTCTATTGGTTTTACGTTTTTTTATTTTAAACTTTACTCGCCCATATTTCAATTGTTTTTTTTTTTTTTTTTTTTTTTTTTTCTTAAGGTTTTCTACCAGATCAGAAGCGTCTCCGCTGTACTTTTCTCGCTCGAATTCCCCCATTGTGGCAAACTTAAATTGCGTACTCACTTTTACTTGGTTAAAAAAAATCAATTCCACCTGAGCCTATTACTGGCAAGTTGTTTAGCAGAGAGAAAAGAAAACCGAAAGTGTACTCACCTATCTTCCTTTGTCCACTCTCTCCCTCTTTGCCTTCGTCGTTTGTCAGTCTGGGGTCGCTGAGTCCCTTGAACTCTTTGTAGATGTTTAACCGTTTTCTGCTCCTCCAGGGTCGATTTTTGGCCCTCAGTTCAACCGTCTCCCATTTTCCGGGGGTCTCATCCTCGTCTAAACAGCAATAATTAATATGATGGGGGCAGTCGCAATCCGCCGAAGGTCCATTGGGGTTCTAATTGAGTTATAATGCCATACACTGAAATTCATGACAACACCAGAAAATTTGATTCTCACCAATCAATATATGACTACCCAATCAGTGGTTAAAAATATCAGTCTTTTTATGTATTTCATTGATGTAATAAATTCAGTCCTTTATAAGAAATTGCAAGATGTTTAATTTAGTAAATATCAACTTGGATATTAGGGAGATATTATAGCAGATAACAGTCTACTTTCTTTATTTCAGACTGTCCCAAAAGATCAAAACAAAAGAATATTTGAATCTTAAAATACTTTTTTTCTACCACCCAATCAATGGACAGAACATTAAAGTCCTTATTTGAAGGACACACCAAAACTAACACCTATACAAGTTGTTTTAAAAAAGATGCAACTAGTATTTAAACTATTTTAAATCCAAAAAATAATTTTTAAAGTTGCAAACCACAAAAAAGTGCTAATTACACTTACTACAGTAGATACTAAAAGTGAGTTCTTTTACCCAATTAGTGAGACTTAGAATACACTGTGTCCCCTGCAAAGGGGTATCACCCCCTAACCTAAAAGAGAGGTCCTGCATATGACACGAAACGGCACCTGAGGGTGAGGCTCCAGTTCTAGAGATCTTGGCTGGCGCTGCAAAGGGGTAAGACCTCCCCCCTTTAACCAGTCTCCCGGATAAGACACTAAACCATTTAATGGTGAAACTCCAGTCCTGGAAATTTCGGGAATATGGAGTATTCCTTCATGGCTATTACTCCCAGGTCAACTGTGATTTGAAATGGGAGTACCTTTTAGAGTTCTATCTATGAGTCAAATAGAACTGTTTAACCATTAAACTGTATGCAAATAAATTATTGGTGTTAAATTGAATTGTTAGAGTTACATAGTTAAATGGTCTCAAACATTGCTATATGCAAACAAACGACCTTTGCCTTGTTAAGAATGTTATCTACAAACTATTCATTTACAAATTATATAAATTTAATGTATATATAAACGAGGTTTAGCAATAACTAACCGACAAGGTTTGATATGTCCTAAAACCAAACCAACTATCTTTTTTATCCTTTTCATGGAACAGTAGAGATGTTGCCTTTAACAAGGAACAGTAAAACCACATGGCTATCTAGTTTACTCTTAGACCCAAAAAGGTACTACTCCAAGTTAGAGTGGACCTGGGAGTAATGGAAATGGAGTGGTCACATTCTCCAGATCTCCAGCCTCACGGTCAGATACAGTTGAGTATTGTCCTCAGGATACCTTTTTTGTTGGCGGGTGGTTTACTCCTCTACTGGAGATAGTCTGTGCCCCAACACCAGGGCAGAGTAAATGAAATGAAAAAGTATTTACAATACTTTGAAATGAATATTAATGAGACAATTCGCTAGTTAATTTTTGCCGAAAAAATTAACAAGTCAAAACTGTAAGTAAGTTGGCCGATCGTAGTTGAGGGCGCTACTCCTGAATAGCTCCTCTTACCCTTGACCCATACCTTACAATGATGAGGGTTGAGCAAGGAGGAATCAAGCGCCATTTTTTGAGTCTTTGGCATGACTCAACTTAAGAACGAACCCCGTCTCCTCGACCATTGGCGAACACTCTACCCACAATGCCAATAGGCCGGTAAAGGCAAAAGAAATGACGCGAGAAATTTTTTAAAAACAATGATCATTATCATCATCATGTCGCGCTGGTAGCACGGATATCCCTGACCCTCTCTCGCCACTCCTCCCTATCGTTCATCGCCCCAGGCAGGTCTTCAGGACAACATCCCGTATCCTCACATAGCTGCTGAATGTATGTTCGTGCTGGTCGTCCTGATTTTGCACGGCCATGTGTGGGGGTCCATAAGAGTACATCTCTTATGAGTTCGTCCCTGCTTCTCCAGCAGTGTCCTGCATGTCTGCTTCGTCTAACTTGAATAGTTTTCGTGGTGGGAGGCAGGTGGCCGTACAGTTGGTGTCTTGTGGGGTGTTGCCGCCAGGACTTGTTCAAGATTGCACGCAGCATTCTTGTGTAATTGCCGTCTAGCTTCTTCTCGAGCCGTTTTGTTAGAGTCCATGTAGTGCACCCATATAGCAGTATCGATGTGACCGCTGCCTGGAAGAAACTGCGTTAAAAACAATAAATAAAATAAATCGAAAGTATTCGCACATTCCCGGAGATATTTATTCTATCCTTGAATAGTGAATGTTATATCAGCGTATGATTGCAAGGAAGGAAATAAACACAGTTACAAAAACAAAGAACACGAAGGCACGTAAAAATTTTAACAATTGTATTGGAAGCAAATGAGAAAAAGTTGAAATAGCTTGATTTGTAAAAACGTGTTGATATAGAATTAAACAGTAGAAAAATGTCTTTTGCTAAATAGTGGGAGGATTGTTGGACGCACACGGTCAATCAGATATTACGAGTGTGGAGAGGAGAGGGGTGTTTGGTGATTCACGGCTTAGTCGTTTCCTTGAAAGCGGAGAAGAGGAAAGTCAGTGTTGGTAATGCGTGGTTTCGAGTTTCGCCTTTCTCTCTCTCAGTTGGAGTTCTTGTCTGCGGACTGTCGTCTGCCTTCTTTTGATCTGGCCCCGCTGTCGAGAAATGTGTCCTTTATATCGTTTTTCTCTTCTGATCGGATCAAATTGTTTTTTTTTTGGTGGGGGGGGGTTTACTACGAAGGTCACGGAGAGGCCGAAAAATACATTTGATTATTTTTATTTTTCGACAAATTTCATCGACATTTCCCTATGTGCTGATCCTAAGCGCAGAAACCCCTTTTTTTCCATTTTGAAGAAAGTCTCAGCATCAATAACATCCGGTAAATGCTCTCGTTGGCGCCAGTTGCTATCATTATTTTGTGTGTACGATAGAAGGGATTTCTTTCGGTCATATAACGTAAAGGTGAGGGGATATTAAAACTGATGATCGGGGGTGGAAACTAAATGGTTAAAAGTAAGGATAATACACGAGCCCAGCTGATTTTTTCTCATATATAAAGTTCAAAACTTATTCTTACCAACCTGGGCTACCATTTTCAGAAACTCACTATTCTTATATCAACCAGAAAGCTCTAGATGAAATTCTAAATTCGTTCCTTTTGATCTACACAGACACAACATTTATCCTCCTTTCGCCGAATTCTGACGAAGACATCCTTTTCTACATCCTATCGGAGAGTTTAATATTAATGAATATCAACCTCTAATTACTTTCCTTCTGTGAGAACTGGTATTGTCTCCTCTTTAGTAACTCTCTTGTTGAAGAGTAAAAGAACTTGCTAGTGTATGCTAACTTTGATAAAAATTAGCTCATTAAAGCTACTTTAGGAGCATGAAATATCTTGTTTTCATAACAACGATGTTTATGGGAATGTACTGATTGGGTATTACCCTCTCCTCAAAAAAATTATCCTGGATACGGTAACTGTTCAGTTCCCATCTATGAGTCTTCATAACATTTGACTGTAAATTATTTGTATTAAGAATAGTTAGTCAAAGCCGTAAGGATTATTATCATTAGTTATTTGATAGTATGAGGCACATGAAAGGATTTCGTGATATCTATGAGGGAATTAAGGACAGGAGGAAGAAAAAAAACAAGGATACCATTTGGCTCATATTTTATTTTGGGGGTTTATGATTATTTTGTGGTGTGGAATGTTTTCCTGAACCAGTAAAAGTTTTCGGGTTCTCCCAAACAAGGCATTTGAAGGATATCCTGGAATTACCTGAGGCTGTTCTTAACAAGAGACACAACTCACTGCTAATTCCGGAACATAACAAGCGCGTGCGCTCCCAACTAGCAGCCGAGAGCAAAAGGTGCATCCGTCTAAGCTGAGATGGAAAAAGGTTCTGTGAAAGAATTTCTCTTTGGTGTCTTGAAGCTTCTCTGTTCAGGCATGCACTGATTTTACTTCCTGTTAGAGGCCTCCTGGACAACTGTTACTTTTGCATTTATTTTATTTTTCCATATTATTGTCTTTTTTCATTTATTATTCAATCCCTACAATAGCATATAGCTACTTGCAAACAAATGACGTTCATTAAATAGAAATAATTACTTGGTAATCATATAATTGTATATAGATTTGTATTAGATTGGAATACTAGATAATATATAAACAGGCAAAAACTCTTTGAAAACAATTACACAAAAATGTAAATATAAACGTACAATGAACGCGATTTCCTAACTTCTAGGTATAAAATAAGCTTAGACAGGTTTGCACGCCCCTAAATTCAATCAACAGCCATTTTCTGACCATAAACTGATGTTTGAGGAAATAAATCAGGACTTAAAGCGAAAAAGTCACAATTTCATGGTTTTCGTTCTGTCGCGTCGCACATATCACGATTCTTATAATACTGAGTAAACACCGAAACACATAGTGTTCCTCTCTTTCCAGTATATTGCTACATACTGAATTGGCTTCTAGTACAAAGAACTGTCTGCAAAGCACGCGAACCATGTAACCTTCAATTAACTTTGATTACGGAATTGGGCAGTGAAAGAAGGCTTGCTCTAGAGACTCCTCCACATCAACACACCTCAAGCATTCTGGAGAAACTGTAAGTCCTGCCCAAAAAAGTTTCTGGACCTAGAGGGCGTTGCGTATCATCAGCCAGGTGAGTGATGTCTCATTTTTATTAAGGCACCTCATCCTTGACGCCTAAAGCCATAGGGAGTAACTTTCCAGGATTAGATCGTTTCGTACGGCCCCCGAACTAACAATCTGTTCTGCAATCATTGGGTTTCTAAGAAATCAGTCATTATTCTCAGAGCTGACCAATATTCACGCCAGAAGGAGCATTTGTTTCTGAGTAGTCGAAGGGTCTCCCCCAAAACCTAATATACACTACTTACTGTTTAGAAAACTTTCTTGGTATCTTCTTCCCATAATTTGCCACTCTCATATTTCTGTGTTTATACGTAGCGCGTGCCGACATTCGGCACGCTTATTATTGCCTTCGAATGAATTAAGGAAACAAATTTCGTTACGCACCGTGAGAACGCTGTGTCCACAAAGAAAACGAAACAAGGTTCTTTCTCGTTGGATTAGATCAGTGCACGAGAGAGGAAGCACTGAAAGTCAGTAGAGGACGAAAGGCAGATCTGTAAGACACACGCCTCGACTTTGCCCTTTAAGAAGAGTTTCCATCATAATCACTGTTGTGTCACGGTTACGATTTCTTTTAGGTCCCCCAACCAATTCTCCTCTAGTTGGAGGTGAGAACCAAACCCGATGTCGAATTTCTTTCACGGTCCATCCGTCCAACTGAAAGAACCGGGGGAAAAGTGTAAACTTTCCTCGAACATAACTACATACTGAAAGACTTGGCGCGGTTAATCTTAGCCTCTATCAGAGCTTTGTGCCTTCCGATTTCTTTGCTAGATTTGTTAATCTCAGAATTGTTCGTTACAAAGTCACATCATCAGCATAGATTGAATATTTAGCCGAGTTATTGGTGCTAGATAATGTGATTTCGCGTAGAATCAGGTTTGGCCTTCACCTTCGGAGAAAATATTCCAGTGCAAGTACGACAGAAAAAAACCTTGGCAAATTGTCCACTTTTTACACGGAACATCCCTTTTAATCGTTGCCCAGTCGGCTTGGGCTGTAGAATACACTAACTGCATCTCTGCAGAGGGATAAGACAACCTCACCTACCCAACGAGTTTCCTGGAAATGACACTCAACATTCTGATGTTGAGGTTCCAGTAATGATGGAGCTTTGGGGAATGCGGAGTATCCCTTCATTGCCATCGCTCCCAGTTCCATCTTGGCTCGGAGTGGTAGTCCTATCTATGAGTCGAATAGAACTGTGTACTTATACAAAACGGAATTGTTTGAAAAGGAACTGTTTTTGCATGCTAAACTGAAGTGCTGGAAATAGAATTGTTTTCGACATTGAAACTGTACTTACACTAAACTTAATTGTTTGAAATAGAACAATTTTGATATTTAACTGTGTATAACAAAAACTGCACTCATACTAAGCTGAATTGTTTAAATTATAACTATTTGGCAAAACTGAATAGCTTGAAATAGAAATATTTTTGAGGGGGTGTCTTCGTGGTGTCATGGTTAAAGCTATGGACTGCAGAATCGTAGTTAGCGAGTTTGTACTCCAGTCGCGCTATTACGTTCACATTCGGACAAATACCCTTGGGAAAGATATGAACCGCCTTATCCTCCCACCTATGGGTTAATTAGTGCCACTACTGTTCTTCTAGGAGAATGGCTTTGACATTAAATAACCTTCAAAGGTTGATATGCCATTAAACAAAGAGACCAAATATTTTTGAGAATTAAACTGTGTACTTATGCTAAACTGAATTGTTTGAAATAGAAGTGTTTAATTGTTTAAAATGGATTTGACATTAGATAACATACAAAAGTTGATATGCCATAAACCCAAGCAAACAAACCTTTTATTCAAATCTAATTTACACCAGGTAAATTAACTGAATGTTAAATTACAAAACATTACTAATATGCCAGTGTTTAATACAATTTATGAGAAAAAAATCAGTAAACTATATATATATCAATGCACCTTTTAATTCTTGAATTATTTTTAAAGGAAATAACTAATTTAGTGGGGTTGATTTTTACAAGTCTTACAATTCAAAAAATAAATTTTTACAAAATACCAAAAAATTATTATACATGTAATATTGAATCCTATAACAGCTACACCAACAAATACTTATTGATATTTATCAAAAGAAAATCGACATAGCCAATTTTGGGGGTGACATAAAGTTGTGCCTGTGCGAGGCATGTTGAATGTATCTAATTTATATTCAACTGGGATTCCTTGCAAGGAATCCATAAATTAGATAGGTTCCCTCAAGTTTCCATGCTGCTGCTATTTAAGAGCCCCCAGTGAGACGTCTGCACTGGGAGGCGTTGTCCAGCTAAAGAGGTTGTGTTTGGCCGCTTACCCAATTTGCTGCTGCCCGTAAAGGAGGCCCAGGAGAATAGGATAGGTCATCTTGATTGGGTGAAATTAAGTGTCGAATTAATTTGCGCGCCAAACCAAAATACGAAATTTTCTTTCCACTACAGTCTAATTGACCCGTATGTTTTGAATAGGTAGCATGTAAACAATGAACACCTAACATCCAATCAGGCATTTTGCTTGGTGTTCTATGTATGGTAACTTGTCTATATGATCAAGGGATTTTTTGTTCTGTTATAAAGGGATTTATAAATTGAAACTCGTAAATTCAACTCCCTGTGGACTGCTATGATTTAATTCCCCCTGTTAAAATTTTATTCACCCCCAGGGATCTATATGGACCATTTTAAGAAATTCTTAGTCTTTAATATTGCTCCGGAGGATCCATGCAAGAGGTGAATCCAGCGAAGAAAGTTCAGCTTGAATCCAGCCTCAAATAAGACATACTTCAGGAAATGACGGTCAACCCAATCAAAAACTTGGAACAGTGTGGCTTTTCTGTTGACTTTCTCAAAATTCATGTGAGTCAAATAAAGAATGCCTTAGATACTCTCATCTCTCATAGCACAAGCCGGTTCAGAGGCAATTAGACTCAGACAGTCTGAAGACGGTTTGTCAAGATTTGGGTCAAAATCTTTAAGTCAATGCTCACAATCGTTAAGATGGTTGGGTTTTATGGCATATCAACCTTTGTAGGTTATTTAATGCCAAATCCACTGTTATACAAATAAACAATTCAGTTATATTTGACTGATAGGTAGGACCCTCGTAGGTGCAACCACTCCGGGCCAAAGTGGACCAGGGAGCGATGGCAATAAATGGGTACTCCGTATTCTCCAAAGCTCCAACATTACTGAAACCTCACCATCTGATTGTTTAGTGTTGTTGGCAGTGGGGGAAGGGTCTTAACATTCTGCAAAGATGCAGTCGGTGTATTCTCCAGTTGGTTGGTTGGGTTTTATGGCATAACAACCTTTGTAGGTTATTTCACGCCAAATCCATTTTTATACAAATCTGTCCTATTTCATACAATTCAGTTTAGCATGAGTACACAGTTTAATTGTCAAAAACATTTCTATTTCAAGCTATTCAGTTTCGTCAAACAGTTCTTATTCAAACAATCCAGTTTAGTTTCAGTATAGTTTTTGTCCACACGCAGTTAAATGTCAAAAGCAGTCTTATTTCAAACAATCTAGTTTAACATAAGTACACCGTTTGGTTCTCTTTGACCCATAGACAGGAAGCCTATTAGGCGCTACCACTCCGAGCCAGAGTGGACCTAGAAGCAATGGCAATGAAAAGGTACTCTGCATTTCCCAAAGCTCCCGCATTACTGGATTGTTTTGTGTCATATCAAGGACAGTCGTTAAGGGGGTCTCGCTCCTTTGCAGAGGTGCAGTCGGTCCATTCTCTCGGTGTGAATGGTTGCTGGTCCAGTGAATGGGTATATTAGTATATGTGTATACACTGGCTTGCTTAATATGCTACAGGTTCGGTATCAGGTTACCACGCATTTTACTTTTTGTCTGCCAGCTGGGGCAGTTGAACTGGTAAGTGTTGTTCTAGTTGTTTATTCTGCACGTCATAGTAGTGATTTCTACTTCCGCAGGACTCCGCATATCTTGTGAACCTAAAATGCAACTTCAAAGAGCTGCTAGTAATGATGGATGATACAGATGGATAGTGAGAGAGAATCAGGGAACTCAATGCACTGAGCACAACTTGATGATGATAATTGGCAGAGAATCCAGATATAAATGTTAATTCTATTTATTTAGATTCCTGCAAAGCTAAAATATGACACAAGATCAGTTTAATGTGGAATACAATGCTGGAAGTGAGCCTTCTGCATAACAGTTTCAAAAAGTTCTTGGATTCTATCAGCATTACCCTTTAGGAGTCTCTCAGGTGCTGTACAATGAACTCAGTCCATACCCTTTTAAAATGTAGAAGTGCTGGATGTAGGGGAATTTCCCTAGCAACCAAGCTTATAATCTTACCTCAGTCACCTGATGCAAATGTCAGGTACATATAATCATTTCTGCTCTCATAAAAGAATATCTAGTTCATGTAGTAATTTAGTCTGTTCTGATTGGCCAATCATAACTAACACAACAGCTATGAAAGCTAGAATTAACTCCCTGAGCCACCTTTCTTTGACCAACTTCAAACTGGCTAATGATAAGGAGGAAATGGCAGACATTTATTAACAATTCGAATACTGTTTTCTGTGACTATAGTTTGTAATATTTCTTTTACGGCCTCAGCCGAATGAATAAGGTTATGAAAATTTCTAATTCTATCTCCACCATATTTATTCTTGCACATGAACCTCACTTATAAAAAATAACTTTATCTTCTGATTATACCGTAAAAATGTAGAATTTAAATTTGCCCCTTACCAGACTAACACACCCTTTGATCGCCTTCAACTTCCTGTTGCCCAGTCAGCTGGGTCTGTAGTATACACCAACTGCATCTCTGCAGAGTGATGGTTAGGATCCAGTAATGCTGGAGTTTTGGGAAATGCAGAGTACCCATTCATTGCTATCGTTCCTAGGTCCACTCTGGCTCGGAGTGGTAGCACCTGACTAGGTCCTGTTTATGGGTTAAATAGAACTGTTCGGCATTTAAACTGGGTGTAAACAAATGATATACAAAATTAAATTGTTTGAAGTAAAACTGTTTGATCATTTAATTGTGTGTAAACAAATGACTGATGTTTAATTGAACTGAATGTGATACATAGCAATACTTGGATCTATTTAACTGTGAGCAAAAAAATTAATTTAGGCTTCTTTTCATTACCAACAAAATGTGCTTACAAATCAAATATTTAATATATATGTATAAAGAGGATTTGGCGTTAGATAACCTATAATGGTTGATATGCCATAAACCCAACTAAACCAATCAGCCTACTAGCATAAAGCTTGTTTGCGTCGAAAAGCCTGGGCCTTAAAGGAAATTGAGGAACCAAGGGTTAAGCCTTCCTCCTGCCTCTCTACTACGTTTCATTATCTTCTTTAGCATTAAGGGAATTTGCAATGTCTTAGTTTTCACAGTCGGCAGACCTGTGATTGACCCCTTTTTTCAGTCTTCGAAGAAGACGGAAGGGATTCTTGAATTAGTGTCTGGTTTTTCATAGCTCTTCTTCCTCCAGCAGACAACCAGTAGTATCTGTGAACTTACTTCCGACCAACTCGAAATGACAAAGAAGACAGCATGCTCAAACATCAAGTCGAATCACCATTTCCTTCGCGGTTAGCCATTGAATGCCCGAACTATTTCGCCGTGTTGACGAAAATAGATTCTGAGATGTACCCCAGCTCCGAACAAGGAACCTCGTATTTTCTCCCTCTGTTTGAGCATCTGCTCGAATACTCGATACAGAAAATACTTTTTTTTTTGTAAGGATCATATGCTCTTCTGTGTTTAACAATACATTCCACCCCAGAAAGGTACTTCCGTTAATAACGAGCTGTGGTTTTATACCAAGAACTGTCTATGAGTTTGTAGAGAAGAGGAAAATCTGGTATTTTCGTTTGGCGCTCAATTTATTTCAACACTTAATTTCTCCCAATCAGGATGACTTATCCTATTCAGCCCGGGCCTTCATTTCCGGCTTGCAAAACGGGGGAGCGGCCAAACCCACTCTCTTTGGCTTGAGACGGCGACCAGAACAGACGTTCTTCTATGTTGCTGCTGCTGGTGTTGCTATGTTAAAAAGCATCGCTAAGTAGGGACTACTTAGCGATGCTTTTTAACATAGCAACACCAGCAGCAGCAACATGGACACTCAACGAGGGAACCATCTAATTTATGGATTTCCTACGAGGAATCCCAGTTGAACATAAATTAGAAACATACAACATGCCTCGCACAGGCCCAAATTTGTGTCACCCTAAAATGGGCTATGTCGATCCGAGCGTAACTCCGCTCTCGACACACTAGTTCCCTTTTCACCTCTGGTCCACATTAATGGAGATAACGCAGACTCTCCCCCAAAAATACCAGATACAAAACTACACGGTGACTCTAAACACAATCCCTCACACGTCCTGCAACACACGCTGCCAGCTCAACATCCCGCTACGCCATTTCGTCTCCAACACTAACAAGCCTAAACTCCACGAGTCGTGCAGCACCAAAAGCAAACCATATTCAAAGCTGCAAATAAAAAACTTTCTTTGTTGTGTTGTTAAAGAAAAGTTTCGTCATTCATTTGTGTTGCCTAAGAAAATACAGTATTAGAGAAATTAACAATTTCCCGAAACGCAATAAGTTTATCATGTACTTTCTCTTCGACTTGACAAACTTGTTTCGTTTTCTGTTTACAACGAAGACGAATATAGTACTCATGTGTTCAGTCATTTATCCTCGTAGACCATTTTTAGAGATCATGGTTCAAAGACATGTACGAATTCGTTGACATTGAGTTCGCACTTGGTAGAGTATGTGGGAGATAGTTCGCTCTCATCTCTGTGTGCTGGTCCTGACGTTTTTTTCGGATCTCTTTAAGATGTCAGTCTGTTCGTTTTCACTCAAAGTCTTAGTCTGTGTTTTTGAGGTTTTCTTTTACCGGGGGTTTTAAATAAGACCTCAACAGCCTCGTAAAAAAATGTTTTCCCTTTTTTTTAAAAGAAGAGAGGATGTATCAGTCCCGTCTGTTAAAAAAAATACAAAAACTAACAAGTCCAGCGGCTCAAAACAAGAGGAAAACAAATCAGTCGCCAAAAACGTCTTCTGCAAATGTCTGCACAAATCGACTGGCAATAAAATTTTTAAAAAATGTTTTCACACGTATCGAAAGACAAGTTGATCTTCAAATGGATTAGCTGTTCCTTGGTTCTTAAATGGGTAGGGCATTGTGAGGGAAAGGTGAAAGAGTACAACAGCAGTCTCTCTCCTCTTCCTTTCACTCTTTATTCCCGTCGATCACAGTTGTTTCCTGTGTCATATTTGCTACGATTTATGCAAATTAGTCTGTGGACAAATGACACAACGAAAATTTATTCAAGTGGTGACTCTGTGAAATTGAAATAAGCTTCCTTCTTTGATTGAGCAATTTATTGGCATCCGGGTCTTTCAAAATGCACAGTTTTTCTTCTGCTACCGCTCTCACTTCTTTTAATAAGCTGGTTCTATTTTTATCATTTGCCATTTTTCGCTTAACCTAAATTGTCTATAATTTTCCTCACGTGCCTCGCCAGAGAAGTATTATTGCAATATTTTCTATTCGTAAAGCTGGTTTTTATGAGTAAGGAATATTTTTTCACTTATAGCGGTTTTGAAGACAACACAGGTGAGGTGAAAAGGTCATTGTTTAACGCTATATTTTTTAAGGCACACAGATATGAATTACGAGACTTTTCTTTAACAACACACAACAGCGAAAGTTTTTATTTGCAGCTTTGAGGAGGTTTGTTCTTGGTGCTGCAAGACTCGTGGTGTTTAGGCTTGCTGGATGTTTGAGACGAAATGGCTTAGCGGGATGCTGGAAATGGCAGCGTGTCGTTGGACGTGTGAGGGAAGTATTCAAAGTCACAGTGTAGTTTTGTGTCGAGAGCGGAGTGGCGCTCGGATCGACATAGTAAATTTTTGTGGTGCTTGTGGAAGGCATGCTGAACGTATCTAATTCATATTCAACTGGGATTCCTTGGTCTAAAATATATTAGACGCAAAGAATCCATAAATTAGAAGGTTCCCTCGCTGAGTGTCCATGTTGCTGCTGCTAGGGTTAAAGCCACAGTGATATGTCCGCACTGGGTGGCTTGTTTAGCTAAAGGGCATCGCTAAGCAGGGGCGACCAGAGACACGTCCGTTCTGGTCGCCGTCTCAAGCCGAAGATAGTGTGTTTGGCCGCTCACCCGTTTTGCTAGCCGGAAATGAAGGTCCGGGCTGAATAGGATATGTCATCCTGATTGGGTGAAATTCAGTGTTGAATTAAATAGCGCGCCAAAACAAAATACGAGATTTTCCTCTTCTCTACACACTCCAATTCCGAGGTTTTCATATACACCCTTTAACTGTAATCTTCATCACTAGTTACCACAGCTTTGTTAATATTTTTATTAGGATATTGCTCTCAGACAGACAGCTTTCAGGATCCCTGCAGTTGCATCTTCTGTCTAGGTTGCCCGTTTGATCATTTGAAATATCAATATTGTTTGTACACTATTTTTAAATTGTCAGTAATAAACATTTCAGATTTTGGGAACAATAAATACCAATATTGCAATAATCTAATTGTTTTATGTACGCTGCGAAAACACTGCAAAAGTGACACATACTGTTAGATTTTTTTAGTGCAACAGGATTTTTAAAAAGCTTTGAGAATAAA
Organism: Sepioteuthis lessoniana; assembly: GCA_963585895.1. NCBI lineage: Eukaryota > Metazoa > Mollusca > Cephalopoda > Myopsida > Loliginidae > Sepioteuthis > Sepioteuthis lessoniana. The sequence goes on along the minus strand of OY757910.1, from coordinate 88,085,678 downwards.
GCACTAGTCTGTTCAAGTTATTATTTAATGATTGTGGTTTCTACTTTCATTCTTACCATGATCCTTACAATTCCTCAAAAGAGATTAAATGCTATGTGTATAGTATTTTCTCATCTTTTATTTACCGTATTTGACGGCATATAAGACGCGCCCGAATTTCAGCTGGGCAAATTAAGAATTCAAACTTAAAATCTGGACAAAACTGATTTCCTGTAACCAAATAAAAAAAAAAATGACTATCCAATCAATGGACACTGTATCAGTTAAGAATATGCCCCACCTCCATGCTAATACCTATATGTACTCACGTATATATGACACACCAGTAGATAAATTGTGACAACCTTTGTCTATAACTCAAGGGTCATTCAATTAATAAGGGATTTTTTTTTTTTTAAAGCAAAATAATTTTTATTCAATTTTTTTTTTCCATGATTGAAAACTCTGCATTCTTGGAAATTGGTCAATAGCAAAAGTTATTTTGATCTTGCAAAGACTACTTCATGGATAGAATAGCAGTCTGTCAATAAATTTTTGCCGGTTACGAAGGACAAACCATGTAAAATTTACAAAAGCATGTGTAATGTGTACAGAGAAGTATGTTTAAGTCTATAAAATGTTTATGAATAGGTTAAATATAGGTTTGCCATAATGAGCCAGAGTTGAAAATAGGGTCCATGGAGTAGATTCACTGATAAATAAAATGTTCCCAGTACAGTGGTTAATAAAGAGGGTCATGTTGACAGTAATCTGGGATATGAAAGAACCCACCCATATCAATTTCTTTGAAAAAGTCACAAGAGTATACAGTGCTATTTAAACTATGGCCAACTCAGGTAAAATTTACCATATCAAATGATCCTTATATTTTCATCAGGACTTTTTAAATGTCATGATAATTATGTATTGCTTACTGTCTTAACCAAATCCTGGAAGCAATACGTCCACAAAACAGAAGTTGTATAGCCTCTGGCCTAACCATCTCACAAACCTTTTAAGTAAGATGAAGAAGTATGTGGAGTATATGGACATTGAGGCATTCTGTTGCTCTCAAATGGCCAAGTCCATTCTCTCGAGTGTGAATGGTTGCTGGTCCAGTGAATGGGTATATTAGTATATGTGTATACACTGGCTTGCTTAATATGCTACAGGTTTGGTATCGGGTTACCACGCATTTTACTTTTTGTCTACCAGCTGGGGCAGTTGAACTGGTAAGTGTTGTTCTAGTTGTTTATTCTGCACGTTATAGTAGTGATTTCTACTTCCGCAGGACTCCGCATATCTTGTGAACCTAAAATGCAACTTCAAAGAGCTACCAGTAATGATGGATGATACAGATGGATAGTGAGAGAGAATCAGGGAACTCAATGCACTGAGCACAACTTGATGATGATAATTGGCAGAGAATCCAGATATAAATGTTAATTCTATTTATTTAGATTCCTACAAAGCCAAAATATGACACAAGATCAGTTTAATGTGGAATACAATGCTGGAAGTGAGCCTTCTGCATAACAGTTTCAAAAAGTTCTTGGATTCTATCAGCATTACCCTTTAGGAGTCTCTCAGGTGCTGTACAATGAACTCAGTCCATACCCTTTTAAAATGTAGAAGTAAGTGCTGGATGTAGAGGAATCCCCCTAGCAACCAAGCTTATAATCTTACCTCAGTCACCTGATGCAAATGTCAGGTACATATAATCATTTCTGCTCTCATAAAAGAATATCTAGTTCATGTAGTAATTTAGTCTGTTCTGATTGGCCAATCATAACTAACACAACAGCTATGAAAGCTAGAATTAACTCCCTGAGCCACCTTTCTTTGACCAACTTCAAACTGGCTAATGATAAGGAGGAAATGGCAGACATTTATTAACAATTCGAATACTGTTTTCTGTGACTATAGTTTGTAATATTTCTTCTCTCATAACTTAGAGATTATTGTTTAGTCATTTATCATTTCTCTTACATTTATCAACAAATCTCTGTGCATAGCATACATACATATAAATATATATATATAAAACCAACCTCTCTGCACAAGCCGGCCAATTTTTAAGTGGAGTTTAACAGGTTTGCATACAGAGTTTTCCTTCCCATACACTGGTTGGCTATGCCAAGGTTAAAATGCTGAGTTTGCCTTACTATTTACCTAAAGCTGGAAGAAAATCGTTGGATTCATGTCTCCTCCAAGGATAGAAGTGCTATGTGAAATGCAAACAGTCTTGTCCAAGTTCTGAATTTGGGTCACTGTGTCAATGGTAGCCATTACACCATGAGCACCACCAATATGTACATGTGTGTATATATATATATATATATATATATATATATATATATATATATATATATACACAAACACAGAAAGAAAGAAAGAGAGAGAGAGATTTTAGAAGTAATTTGATAATTATAATATAAATTCTACATGTCTGTATTTATCTAACCTCTCTGCTACAAGCAGGGTATACTACGAGGTCAGTTTTTAAGCAAAGTAAAGTTGGTTTAAATACATTTTCCTTCTCCATGACTGGTTGCATAAATAACTTAGTCTGACCAATACAAATTCTACATATAGGCTGGGTGGATCTATTGCATTTCAACCCTTGGGTTATTTAATATCAGCCTTTCTGTATTTTAGCCAGTGATTAAATGATTTCAAGTAACAAATGAAAATAATGATATATAAACAATTATAGCTTCAAGTAAATATTCTTAGAATATTCATGCCTTTCCCCAGAGCCTTTGCATGAAGTTAATGTAGAAGTCCTTGCAGAAGAAATAAGAATAACAACACTTACTGGCTCAGCGGCCCCAGCTAGCGTCCAGCTGGCAGACAAAAAGTAGAACGGGTGATAACTCAATAACAAACCTCTAACACCTGAAACATGACTGTATATATACACTAATATGCCCACTCACTGGGCCAGCAACAAATCACTGTCAAGGAAATGGACTTGGCCACCTTTTGAATAGCAGAATGTCCCAATGTCCATATTATCTAACTTCAACTCTTAATTCATTATTACGCATGAGAACAATGACTCATTGTTACTGAACCTTACAATAGAATTCCAACAGTTAACTCCAAACAGTTGCACTCAGGATTTGAACTCGGTTCATCAAATTCATTTCCTACATGGATTACCATAATATCATGTACACGATTCCAAGATGAAACATTTACACAGTGAAAATTTTAAATCCAAATTCAGATATTATCTATATCAGATTATTAACTTTTAATTCACATATTTTATAAATTTTTTTTCAAATCTTTATATTTTAGGTTTCCAAAATTTTAAATAAAGTCAAAATACAACCTTGTGCCATCAGTCAAAGTTATAAAATACATTTGACAGCAGCAAACAATGTCCTCAGCTTTTTCATTTTTGGCTACTGTGAGGAGAATGGCTCTTGAGCTTACTATATTTATCATTAATATATTTCACATTCATGAATAGTGTAATAATTATTTATAGGTTTACGCACAAGGCCAAAACCTGATGACTCTTATTAAATATCTATTTCATGTACAGTCAGTTTTTTCAACTGCTGCAATGACTTTATGCATACTAACATAAGTAATATCTGTGTTTATACATTTGTAATAAGAATGGTTACATTACAATATCCTAATAAACCATTTTATTACATATTCAATTTATTGATTTGTAAATGCCTAGTTTTAATTGTATGTATTTACTTAACCCTTTCGCCACAGGCAGGATGTTTGGTTTCTAAGTTCAATGGCATATCAACCTTTGTGGGTTATTTAATGCTCAAGCCGTTTTTGTAGAAGAATAGTAGTAATACTGTTTAACCTATAACTGGGGGATGAGGTCATTCATACCTTTCCTCAAAGTGAAAATAATGGTGTAACTGAAGTTTGAATTCACTACAATGCTGCAGCCCATAGGCGGGATGTGACACAAGGTCAATTTGTTCATCAGAGTAAAGCTGGTGTGAAATTAAATTTCTAATTTTCTCTTAGACTGGTTACCTAACTTAGGCTAAAGAACCTAGGCTACCTTACTATTTACCCATTCCTGGAGGGAGGACAAATGGATTCTTGCTTTTCATAAGGGCAATAGCATGAAGTGAAATGCAACAACCTCATCCAAGATTTGAACTCGGGTCCTCAATTCCATTTTCTACAGGGTGTCCCAAAAAGATGTATACACACTTCAAATAACTGCATATGTGAACACTTTGAAGAAGAGGATTTTTATTTTCAGCAAGATGGGGCACCCCCATCGCGATGTTACATCCTTCCTTAATGAGAGATTACCAAACAGGTGGATTGGACGGAGAGGTTTTGTTGAATACGCTCCCCGTTCACCAGACCTCACACCACTTGACTTCTTTTTATGGGGACACCTAAAAGACAAAGTTTATGCATTGAAACCCACAATAATTGCTGAATTGAGAGCAATTATTGAATGTGAATGCATGCAAATACCGAGGGAATTGCTTCATGATGTGTGCTACTCCATTGCTTCACGTTATCGGCGGTGTCTGGACCAGAATGGACATCAATTTGAGAAACGGCAGTGACAAAATGACAGAAGGATGTTGTTAAATTCTTTTACATGTTGAAAATGAAACAAATAATAATAAAAACTTGGTTTGCAGTTATTTGAAGTGTGTATACATCTTTTTGGAACATCCTGTACATCGATAACCATTAAGCTAAGTGTTTCTTCTCTTAGCTCTAATTGTAGCTCTAATATTTAGTCACCATTGATACTAGAGAATGAGTTAAGTTTTTGGGAGGTTTTTTAAGTAAAAAAGCTCAAAGATTACATTTTGACTTATATTTGTGTCAGTGATGAAGGCAAATGTTCCCATGGTGTAATGGTTATCGTCGTAGGAAATGGACGAGGTTGATTGCATTCCGTAAAGCACTAATACCCTTGGGAAAGGTATGAATCCAATTATTCTCCCTCCAGCTATGGGTAAATAGTAGGGCAGACTAGATCTTCAGCCTTGGTGATGAAACTAGTCTAGAAGTAGGAAAACTCTGAATTCAAACCTGTTAAACTCCACTTAAAATTGACCTTGTGACATATCCTATCCGAGCTGAGGGGTTGGGTAAATATGATAAAGGCAAATGTTTGAATGAGTAATAACATCAGAATTTGCAAGTTATTTCCCCATTTGTCGATTACAACCAACCATTCATATTTAGGCCAAACAAAATTACCAAATATTTATACTTAAAAATATTTATCAAAAATATAATTGCCAGAGGAACAAGTTTGCTAATTATTTCAGGAGACTAATGAAAATCAGTGATAAAAAATAAAGATGAAACACTTTTATAACCAAAAATAAAATTGCTTGTATATTATCTAAGAAATGTACTTACTTTTTCAGAAATCTATATTTTTATTATTCTTTAACTACATATATAAGGTGTGTACCTATTTTTAAACAACTAAATATTTGTATTTTTGGTAACAGAGTTTCCATGCGGTCAAGTTTGGTTATAAATGGTACCAAATAATATCTGTGTACTGTTATATTCGGTGTTTGTTACACTTATGTTTCCTTTTGGTCCTCGTGGGGAAGGCACGTAATTAAAACTTGTGTTAGCAACGCAATAAAATTATAACTAAAATTTCTTCCTTACTGAAGATGTTCGAATACAAAAAAACACAAGGGCGGCTTAATGTACAACAATGCACATTTATTAATGCAAAAAAAAAACGAATCAAAACAAAATTAAAAACAACAGAATGTCTATGCGCCTTCTTGGCGGGATTTGGTTGGTAATTCGGCTGAGTCGTTTGAAGCCCAAAAAACGGGAGATTGAAATTTACCTAGGAATACCTTTCCTTTCCTGTTTTGTTGGTATTAAAGTTTTGGGACATACCTTATAAAATTTTCTTGTTAGGGCAAAATGGTTTCTTGCTGCGCGTTCGTGCTGGGGTTAAGATGGAGGAAAGATTTCGATTCTAGTAGGGGCTTCGGCCAACGGAGTTCCTTTCCTGGATGACTGGTAATTAATTGTTCCGTTTGTTGTTTTTTTTGTTTTTGTTTGTTTTTCTTTCACGAAATTTTCTTTTTTTTCTCTCTCTTTTTTGAAACTTTGAATGGAACGCGACGCCTACTTCTGGGTGAGAGCAAAGAAATCCCCCCCATTTTGTTGAAATTGTTGAAATCCTTGCTTTGTCGGCAAGGATTTCTCTTCGTCAAATCCGAGCCTTCATCCCTTCGCTTCGCCCACTAGACTGAGTAAGATCAGCGAGCTAGCAGTCCCTCCTTCTACCCCCTTTTTCGCAGCAACACCATCCTGTAGTTTGATTGGCCCATCAACTTCTCGTCATTCAAAATGAAGGGCTGAATCCTACCGTTTTAGAGAATTCTCTCCCTCCACCCTGGACTGCATATTTCAAACTAAAACAGGGGAACATGTGCCAGCAAGTGTCCCCCAATGATTCCTCCTCACGCTTGTGGGACAGAATATGTGAATATAACAGTACCATGTCATTAGGGCTTAGAAGACAATGATTGAACCCCCTACAGAAGGATATGATACTGAACTGTATCTGATTGTGAAACTCAAATTCTGGTGCTCTAGGGAGTGGGAAGTACCACTTCATTACCATTACTCCTAAGCCCGCTCTGGTCCAGACTGGAAATATCTGTTAGATTCATATCTCTGGGTCAAAAAGATTTGTTGGCAAATTATTTGTTTTAGAAAGAATACTTGAAACCTTATAACTGTGTGCAAAAAGAATTAAACTAGACAAAAAATGTAAATATGAATGTACAATATATACAATTCCCTAACCTCTAGGTATAAAATTACCCCAGACTGGTTAACCTGTCATTAAAAAGAATCAAATCATGATACTAAGATTGGTCAATAGTTTTGGTAATATGAGGTACAATTCTGCTGTTCAGGATGCTTTTGCCAAGGTTGTGAAGATGAAGAGCAATTCAAGACTTGCCTGATACTCTGTTAATGCTGTTTACTGGTTTTAGGCCTCCCTGACCTTGCTTTGTGTTATGGTACCTACCTTACGAACTATAATGAACTCTTCCTATTACTATGAATACGGGGAGAATAATCATCTCTGTGTTAAGTTAACTCCAGGCTAACATTTTGACAGTCAGACTGACATTCAACACTCTTTTACCTATGCTGTATATATACTTTTGTTCAATATACTTGTTTCACATAATCCCAAGTTCGTGTCTTTCTCCTAGACCTTTTACTGGTCCACAACACTTTGATTACACTGGTTTACAAAAATAAATTTTTGGTCTGAGGCAAGAATGGGGATAGATGTTTTTTGTTATTTTGGGTGTGCTGAATTCAAATTTATAAATAGTTTTGCTCTATCACCTCTAATTTTCTGGCTTTTAAATAGTCTCATTTTAGTATTAACAGAGAATATTTGTGCATATTTCAAGAGTTGCAGCAGCTTATAACAGATAAAACAGGATAGATAAAGAACACTGATTGAATCAATATACTTGGATGACACAATTACACAATTCATAGTACCACAGAGAGTCAAAAGTGTGTTTTCTTAGAAGATCTAGTGTATTTTGCCTCTGGGATGTCACGCAAAAGCATCCAGCAGAAGTCTCCCATCATGCCGGGGTTCCATTTGCCTTGATAGTTGCTCTCCATCTTCATAATGTCTTGGTGGAATCTTTCTCCATGCTCATCACTCACTGCTCCAAGGTTTGGTGGGAAGGAGTTGAGGTGGGAATGGAGAAAATGAATCTTGAGTGGCATTCGGCACCCCATATCCTCGTAAGACTTTAGCAACTTCTCAATACAGGCTTGGTAATCTGGTACGCGTGTGTTACCAAAGAAGCCACTACAGACTGATTTGAATGCTTCCCATGCTCTCAGTTCCTTTAAGTTAAGAAGTTCATCAAAATCAGTATCCTTCAGCACTTCTCACATCTGAGGTCCGACAAAGATGCCCTTTTTGAGCTTAGCAGCACTAAGACCTGGGAACACAGTAGACAAGTGTTTGAAGGCAGCACCATTTTTGTGCAACGCTTTCACAAAATTCTTCATCAAACCAAGCTCGATGTGAAGAGGAGGAAGAAGCACCTTATCCATGTCCACCAGAGGATTCTCCTTGAGGCTGTGTTTGCCAGGAACAAAAGTGCTTCTAGACCCCCAGTCTTTCTGCTTGTAATGCTGGCATACAGCTCGACTATCCCAGAGACAGAGAAAACAATAGTACTTTGTGAAGCCCGCTTGCATGCCCATAAGAAGACCAATGACCTTATTTGTTCCGATTCCTGAAACTGGTGATCCTTACATCTTCCTGGACTAGGTTCTACTGTTTAAGTCAAGAAGCCAAGAGCTCTGACTGCTGTTTTGACAGATACAAATCACGAGCAAGATCCAGTGTGGCTCATTGCCACTTGTTCCTGAATATGTAGACTCAATATCTTCCAAAGATATTGACTCAGCAGAATCCTCCCTTCAAGGCATTTCTTCATCTGATGAGGAAAGAAGATCCTTATTTACCATCGGGACTGCAAAGTTGAAAGCCACTTTCTTGCCATTAAACCATGCAGTTAGTCCATTGTAGCAGGGTTTACAACAGATGTGTGGAGCCCAAGACTTGTCCTGATCACCAATTTTACAGTCAAAATAGTGAAAGTAGGCGGTTCTGAGGAGGGAAGTGATGGTTCGACGCTGTGCAACTGTTGTGAAGTCCCCACACACGTAGCAGAAAGAATTGGCCTTGTTGAGGCATTCTCGACATTTTGACATGCTTGAAGCCATTGGAGAATCTGAAAATATAACAAAGTAAAACTAAATGTGCATTTGAAAATATAATACTAATATTTTGTAACATGATAGTTGAGGGACACCAACCTCCTGCGCCGCCTGTGAGACAACCTCTTCCAATGACTGCCAGAGTGTGGATTAAGACCTGCTGCCTTAACTGTCAAATCCGTCTTGATATATAACTATATATGTAATGTAACGCTATCACTTACATTTAGTGCATAATAACTAAAAAATAAGCCATAAGTCTTACAATATTAGAATTAACCCTGAATTCATATACGCCTTTATGTACCATATATGCACAAAATGCACACTATGCATATCTAAAAAACTAGTGGTGATGAGAAAAATGGATTTCAAATTTGAATTCAGCACCCTCAAATTAGGTAAAAATGGGTATTTTTGTGCTTGCCTCAATTTCTTTGTAAACCAATGTTATTTAACTTCTTGCAAATTTAATTCTTTAATTTGTTTTGACCATGTGGTTATGGTACTGTGATCAACTGCACCATTTGGCCAATAAATATCTTCAGTTACTTTTACAGCATTATGACCTAGTTTGAACTCCAATAGAATAAGTTTCCAAATTAGACTACTTGAGACATTCATCTTTGTGGTATTCAAATCACACACACTGAGTGAAGCAATGCAGATCAGCACCCACAATACCCTGGTAATATGTGTTTTAGTTGAATAATGTTTTACAAGAAATAATAAAATCCAGGTATCCTTGATTCAGAAGAAAATTAACTTTTTATAAAAAAGGGTATACTTTGTGTGTGTATGAATAAATAACATGATTTTGTGTGTGTATGAATAAATAACATAATGAGAATTTTAGTAAGATAGATTGAAAAGTGCATTTTTTTGACAAGCATGCGCAGAGTAATTATCAGATTTGCAAGAAAAGAAACAGACAGGAGTACACATAGATAAGATGGAGAAATAGAACGATAGCCCTTTGATCATATGAATAGATGAATGCTATATAATGATGGATAGATGACTGCACAGTATGTCTGTTAATGAATAGTGCCAGTTCCACCTGCTGGTTGGTCTGTAGTATGCAGCTCATATGCAGACAGCCTGATGCATAAATGAAGACAAAGAATTGTATTCAGTTTGGTAAACGTGTTGAGGTAGAATAGGAAGACAGTCTCTGAAAGACGACAAAGCCTCCATCATCTCATTTTCTGCTACTGCTGGTGCTGCTTCTGCAATGATATATATTTAGCACCTGCAGTGTCTTTTTCTGAGAGCTGCAAGATGATGACAATGGTGCTAAATTATGTTGGCCCTTGTCTCATTGAAAATAGAAGATTCATCTGTTTCATAGGTTTTATTTGGTTGGTGAGGGTGCGGAATTAATATCAGACTGTTGAATGCTAGCAGTAGCCACCAGATCTATATTTTAGTGCTCTTAGTATTGGGAAAAAACAGACAACCTGTGAACCTGTTGGGTTCCTATTGTAAGAGTAGTCTCTCTTGCTTCTGAAATATTTCTCATGGAAAGAGTGAAGGATTCTGACTAGCATTTCTTAATTATCTATGATATCAAGAATTTGGATGATTAAAAAGATGTTCCTTGCAAGCAAAGACCCTGTAAAATTATTCAATTTAGTTAAACATTACACCACACAAGGCACTCTGTTTTCATTTACTAAGCTTTGCTTAGTTTGGCACAAGGACAGAAGAAAGGGGTGACCCTGAAAGAATTAAACTCACTATAGTTTGCTAGCTTAGGCTGTTAAAAATTACACCACACAAGGCATTCTGTTTTCATTTACTAAACTTTGCTTAGTTTGGCACAAGCCCTGAAATCTGCTGCACCCAGTAAGAATTAAACTCTCTTGCAACAATCTGATAGCCAAGATGGTGAACCATTACATCATGTGACCTGTGAACCTGCCGGTTTCTCATTATAACAGCAGTCCAGAAGATTCTGACGCTTCTCTTTCTCCTTGGTATTTCATCTCCGTTATATCATGAAGTTGAAGGATTAAAAAGTAACAACATGAACAAAGATCCCATTAAAATTAACATTCAGTACACAAATTAGACAGAAAATTCCTTAATACTATGAATTGGATCATTTTAGTTTGGTTTGGTTTCTTTGTTTTAATGGCATATCAACCTTTGTAGGTTATTTAATGCTAAATCTATTCTCCTAGAAGAACAGTAGTGGTACTATTTAAACCATAGCTGGGAGGAATAGGGGGTTCATAACTTTCCCAAGGGTATTTGCCCGAAAGTGAACGTAATAGCGTGACTGGAGTTCGAACTCGCATACTACAATTCTGCAGTCCATCGCTTTAACCATTACACCACAAGGACACCCCCTGGATCATTTTAGTTATATATAGAACTTATGAAATATAGGGAAGTATTTTGGTGTATATTTATGCATATGCATATTTATATAAACAAGTTTTTTTTAAGATGAGGGAGGTTCATTTAAAACTTTTTTTACAGATTCTCCAGTCTTTCCATAAGATAACAAATATTAGGTTGAAACTGAAATAAAATTTGTTAAATTGTCTTCTAAACTACTTTCAGTCATCAAAAGACATAGTGGTCATTTTCAGTTGAGCTGTTATTTCTAAGAAACTTTGATGCATTAGTTTTTTTCTGTTGCATTTATGATGTTGATTTCTTTTTAATCTATATGAGGGTCATTCAATAAATCAGGGGCTTTCTTTTTTGAAAAAAAGCAAAATAATTTTTGGTCAGAATTTCTTTCATCGATGTAAATTCTGCATTCTTTGAAATTGGTTTATAGAAAAAATTATTTTAATCTTGCAAAGATATTTCTTTTGAGACAACACAAAATTGCTGCTAATCAAACAAACATCTCAAGACTTGAACAGAGGTCTGTCATCAAATTTTTGCTGGTTGAGAAATGCAAACCATGTGAAATTCAAAGAAGAATGTGTAATGTGCATGGAGAAGTAAGATTCAATCCAGAAAATGTTTACAAATGGACTAAACATGAGGTGGCCACTTCACACCAGTGTCAAAAAGACAGTTCATTAAATGGAAATGCTCTCACTTTCCAGTGAAAGGTTTGGTTTGGTTTGGTTTCATGGCATATCAACCATTGCAGGTTATTTGATTTTAATATTTACTGGAGACCTGGTCTGAAATGTTTATCTTTTGTATTACAAAAATTGCTGATATTCTATAAAAGGTCTTATTAGGGTTTTTTTTATATTTTTAAAATATTTGCCTCCCTTGAAAAAAAATTTCTATGTTATATGAAAATGAATACCATCCCTACTCACTGGAACCTGGATGATGTAATATGAAAATGAAGAACTCCCTAATAGAACCAGAGTGATATTATATGAAAATGAAGACCATTACCACATATTTGTGTGTGTGTGTTTATTTTCGTTATGGTCAACACAAAACAGTTTGTTCTTAATTTCTCGTTCTGTGTCTATTTATTTGCATACATGTCGGTTTGGTTTTATGGTATATCAACCATTGTAGATTATTTAAGCCAAATTCTGTTTATTCATATATGTTAGATGTATATGATTTGTAAACAACAAAGTTAAATGTATTAAAAGTATTGCTATTTCAATCAAACATGTCATTTGTTTACACACAGTTAAATGATCAAACAGTTCTATTTCAAACAAATCAATTTTGCATAAGTCATTTGGTTGCACTCTGTTTAAATGTCAAATCCTTTGATTTGACCCATAAATAGGATCCTTTTCGGTGCTAGCACTCCAGGCCAGAGTGGACCCCTGAGCAATGGTAGTGAAGGGGTACTCAGCATTCCTGGATCCTTGCCATCAGATTGGTTAATGTCATATCCAGGACACTCATTGGCAGTGAAATGGAGAGTTTTAATCCTCTGTAGAAATACAGTTGGTGTATTCTACATTGCCAGCTAACAGTAGGGTCCAGTAAAGAAAAAGTTCCAGGTACAGCAGTTTAAAAAATTTTGCAAACAGTCTTCTGGGACAAGAAAGGATCCATCATTATTGATTTGCCAGAAAAAAAGGTCCAACTGTAAATAGTGTTTCTTATTGCCAACTCCTTCGGCAAAATTCACCATATCTATTGAATAATCTTCATATTTCCTCAAGTTCATGATGTTGCAATTGTTACAATGCATATCAACTATCAACAATACATAGTTGAGTTTTACGGGTATTCAGTAGTTAAATTGTACATTGAGTCTTAAGTTGAATGCTATTTAATGAATTATTTTTTTATAACAGTCATGCTTTCTTTATTCACCCTTCATTATCTCTATACTTTGAATGTGTCCTGGGTATGATACATAAAAATTAATTAGTATATGAAAGGGGTATAAAAATGAAAAAGGGCTTTGATAAGGATTGTAGTCAGAGTCAATATCTCGATTGTTCAAAGATCAGAAGCAAAAAGAGATCTAGAATGGATTTTAGGACTGGCATCTGACCTCTTTTGGGGCCCTTATCAGACATGCAAATTTGCAAATTATTTACGATATCTACTATTGTCCAACACAATTAAAACAAATATCATTAGGTATTATTTATTACCAAACATTGAAACTCTGAATCTAAAAATATGAATTGGTAGTTGTCAAAATTTTCTCGTGTCAGATTTCACTTGTGTTGAAACATAGAGCTTGGTATCTATGAGTCAGCACTCTGTTGCCTAACCAGTTAAGTTACAAGTTGTAGTATGTATTTGTTGCTGCCTCCCACCAGACAGGACTTGACACAAGGTCAAAAGCCCAAAGGCCAATTAAAGTGGGGATAAAGGGGAGGAGAAGGTCGGGAACGAGCCGAGACTCGAACCCTGCTGGTCTGTGCTGCTCATCGACCCACTAAGTGCAATGTGGGTCTAATGAGGCAAGCAGTTTCACAAATCCAAATTTGGATCCGGGCACATATGCCGGGTTATGGCTTAAACTAGACAGCCTGGTCTAGTGCCATACATAGAGGACAGAGGATGCGGTTCGCCCACCCGAGGGTGGCCCAACCGAAGTTGGGGGCCTTCCGGCCTCGAATCTGCCCCTAGACCAGGAAGTAATGTTACTCCTAATCAAGGTAAGTATAAGTTACAAGTTGTAGTAAGATGCAGAACTGAGGAAGGAGAGTTTTTATGGTCATTGGGGCATTCCATTATGCGTATGTGGTTAAGTAACTTCTACAGTAGTTGTACAAAAATAAATACATCTCTCATATACAATTTTATTTTTGGTTCCCAAGTGTTACTAATTTATTTTTGGTTATAGTTTCAATGTTGTAGAGTTTTGTAATAAATAATGCCTAATAATATCTGTTAAATACAAAGAACTCAGACTACAACACTCTGCATACGGAGACGCCTTTTTACACCCGTACTTCTCACACTCTCACATAAACCAATATGGCCGTTTGTTTACTTCCAGTCTTCAAATAATGCCCTCTCTTCTCGAGAGTATCAGGGGAGGTAACTTGCATGTCTTAACAATATCCATATTGGTTTCCACCAGAAATGAAAGAAAAATCCCAGTATATAGAAAAAAATTACCTTTTTAAAAAGAAATGTCAGGTGTGTACTTATCATAGTCAATATGGTAACACCCCTCTTTACCAATTCTACAATCCCAAAATGATTATGATCTTTGGTGTTTGTTTCATGACTTCTGATTTCAAAATGAAAGTGTCTATGATTTAGTCATGGTTAAGCCATAAGACTGAATAAAGCATCAAAGGGATCAATTTTCAATTTGGTTTTATCTCTGATATCAATTCAAGAATATTTATGATATGAGGACAAACTTTGTCTTGTTTGAAGTATAGAACTCTTCTTACTGACCTCCAGACAATTTAGCATCTTACAAAGAAAAAGACCATGCTTCTTTTGTCATTGTACAAGAGTGTGTCAAAAGTAGTTTTGTTCTTTAAAGGCCTTGACAAATGGGATAATATTGCTTTAATATTGATATTTAAAAATTGCAATTACTTTTGCACCAACCTATTGGAAACCTTTTTATTTATCCATCTATACTGTTTACTAATTGGTCATAGAATGAATATTGTATTGATGAAAGAGTTATAATAAAAAGCAAAAGATTAAGATGAAAGAAAAAAAAAAGTGCTAACTGAATAATAATGATAATACTTCATCTTGGAAATACATAAACTATTTCTTTATTGTTCATTTGTTTGCTGTACTTCCAAGAGGATATTTGCTTTTTACTATTTTTTTACATCAACCTTTAGAAAAAAGAAGTTTTGCATAGAACATATACACTACTAATACAATACTTACATACAGATTAAATTCTTTAAAGTAACTCATCGAAAAGTTCCCCAAAATGCCTTTTTTAACTTATTTTTGCCACTTACTTTGTATGCCTTCCAATCTCAATATTACACTCCAGTTTCTATGTCTCAACACTGGAGCCCAGGTCTGAAATGTCTATGTATTACAAAAATTGCTAATATTCTATAAAAGGTCTTATTAGGGTTTTATATATTTTTAAAACAACATTTGCCTCCCTTGATATTATATGAAAATGAAGACCATTACTATATATTTGTGTGTGTGTATGTTTTTATTTTCTTTAGAGTCAACACAAAACAGTTTGTTAACTTCTCATTCCGTGTCTGTTTACTTGAATACATGTCGGTTTCTTCCACCCAATCAGATGGGGTTGTAGAATACACTAACTGTATCTGTGTATAGGAGTAAGAGTCCCCATTTCCAATGAGTGTCCTGTTTATGACACTAAGCCATTTGATGATGAGGCTCCTGTCTCGGAGCTTTGGAGAATCAGAGAACCTCCTTTGCTGCCTTTATTTCCTAGTCAATTTTGAACCACAGTGATAGTACATGTTAGAGTCCAATTATGGATCAAATAGAAATATTAAGATATTTTCAATACTTGAAACCATATAACTGTATACAAACTAATTATTAGTATGCGATAGCAATATTTGGAATGATTTAACTGTGTGCAAATCGATGAATCATGCGGAATTACTTGTGTTGAATAATAATATTTGAAACTATTTAACTGTGTGCAAATAAAACTATTAGTGTTTGATAACAATTCTTGAAACCATTTAACTGAGCTCTGAAAAATGAGTTTTGGCTTGATTAAAAACTTTACCGAGAAACTATTTGTTTCCAAATCTTATAAACTTAATGTATATGTATTAAGAGGATTTGGTGTTAAATAACGCACAAGGGTTTATATGTCATGAGAAACAAACAACTAGTCAAACTAATTTGTGTCTTTTTCAAAATCAATGAAAAGCCAAAATATTAATGTACATTGCAAATTACACCTCTTTATTAAAACTAAAAAAAATTGAAAAACTTTTTGGCTTTATCATAAAAATTATACATAAAACTATTATGTGTGTCTATATATATATATATATATATATATATATTTATATATATATATGGCCAACATAGCTGGGGGTACAAAATACACCGACTGCAGCTCTGCCGAGAGGTTAGACTCCCCCAATAAGTGTCCTGGATATAACACTAAATAATCTGATGGTGAGAGGGAATGCAGAGTACCCCTTCATTGCCATCACTCCCAGGACCATTCTGGTTCAGAATGGTAACACTTGATAGGGTCCTATCTATGAGTCAAATAGAACTGTTTGACATTCAAACTGTTTACTTATGCTAAACTGAATTATTTACAATCGAACTGTTTGATCATTTAACTGTGCGTAAACAAAAAAATATACTTTTACTAAACTGAATTGTTTGAAATAGAACTGTTTTTACATTTAACTATATGATTTATCTACAAAATGTGTTTAGAAATCATATATTTAATATATATGTATAAAAAAAGATTTGGCATTAAATAACTTACAATGGTTGATATGCCATAAAACCAAACCAAAGAAAAATAAAACAAGGAAATTATACATGAATAACAGAGAACAAATATTTATTAAGACCTGCTTTTTAAAACCAGTTTGCATATTAGATATCCCATGACAGATGAATGCCATTTAATTAGTACACATGAAATACATTATGCATTGATCATGTCTACTAACCATGCCAGATGGTTTTGTGATATAATTAAGACCTCAGTCCCAGGGAGCCTTCTCTCCAGGTAGCAGTGCCCCATTGTCTAAAATGGTTAAGGGCTGGGTTTGATTGCCAGGTGCCTTAAGTAACCTCTGAAGGGAAATATAGATGGAACATGAGCACTTTTTGTGTCTTCAACTTAGAAAAAATACTTTCTGCAAAATACCCCAGATTAATCCAGCCTTGTGTCAAACTCCAACACTGTGTGTGGTGGGGTAGATAAACATCATTAATGTTTTAAAATGATATAGGCTATTTTGATGTCAATGTTGATGTGAAAATATGCAAATAAATTGGATTTATTCATATAGTAATTATATATATCTTATCATTGTCAATACTGTTAAGCTATACCTTTGGTTTCAGATGTTACAGAGGCAAATGCAAGTGCTGAGATTCCAGTGAATTTGAGATATTTTAAGTTATGCCTTAAAGTTGCTGAAAACCTCCTTGAAGAAGTTGGGATTATTTGACTATAGTAGCTATAACTTAAGCATTTTAAAGGTCATGGTTTGTCCCCTTGAAAATTCAAAATAGTTGACTCTCAGTTGTCAGTCAGCACACCCAAGTGGGATTGAATAATATGCCACCTGCATCTCTGTAGAGAGGTAAAGCATCTTATTCTCCAATCTTCTTTCGTATCAATTTTTTAACTTCATCCCATAAGGACTTGCAGTTTATCTTTTTTTTTCCATATATAGTCAGCCATACCTGACTTTTTGATCTCACCTCAGCATTCTGCTTTTTGAGGTTCCTATAGCCTTACTTTTAATGGGCAGCATGTCCTGTCTTTGAATATTTTACCATAACTGCATAGGATGGAGTATACACAATTCTTGGTCATGTTGTATTCTGTGGGAGCTTGACTTCAAAGAGATATTTTTGAAGAGTCATGTCACTCCTCAATATTTTCTTGGTATCATATGGGCTTCATATCTTTTGAATCTTTTTGACTTGGCCTTTGACATTTGGTAGACAAACTGAATCATTTAACTGTAAAAAACAAATAAATAATGTTAAATAGAATTACTAATGTTAATTAGCAAAACTTGTAACAATTTAGCTGTACGAAAACAAAGGAGTTCAGGCCCATTTAAAAACTGTTACCGACCAACTATTTGTTTACGAATCATATGTATTTAATATATAGGTATAAACAGGATTTGGCATGAACCAACAAGGGTTGAAATGCAGAAAAACTCAAGCAACCACCCATTAGTTATCAGTTCATGATGTAAGGATGCTTATGAAAATGAAACAACATGTGTGCAGATATGAGAATAGAATTGAAATCCAAAGTCTTCCATTCAAGAATATCTTGTACATAATCTCATTGAATTGGAAACAGAACTTAAAATCAAGTAAGATTGTATAAATTATTTGTATTAAGAATAGTTGCTGGATGCTTTAATTGTTGGTAGGGCCTAAAATACATCTTCTGTATCCCTTGCTGATGCATAAGGTTCTCACAAAAAGGGGTGTGCAACTGACCTGTATATGGTGATGATGTTCAACTTTTGCGGCTCTGAGAAATGTGAAGGCACACCTTCTCTACCATTTCTCCTAGTTTCATACTACTGAGTAGTAGTAACAGTTAGAATTCTATCTATGAGTCAAATCTATGTTTGAAAATTATTTTATTAGATAGGAATACTTGAAACTATGCAACTATGTGTCAAGTATTTGTATTATTATTTAATTAAAGTTATAATTGTTTACAAAGGATTATTATTATTAGTTACTTGAAACCACTGAAACCATGTAACTGAGTGCAAATTAGTCATATTAAGTATACTTGAAACTATATCATGGTGTAAACTAATGATTATCATTGAATTGTAATAGTTACGAGAAACCATGTTAGAGTGCATAAGTTACTTGTATTTACCAGCCCATTAACATAATGGTTAGTATGTTTGCCAATGGCCCTGGAGACTGGGGTTCAGTCCCAGGTCAAGTCAGACCAAAGACTCAAAAAATGGTACTTGATGCCTCCTTGCTTAACATCAGCATTATAAGGGCTAGATTAAGAGTAAGCAAAGCAAACCAAGGAAATGGGCAGTACCCTCTCTAACACCTTGGTGTAGTAGTGATTAAAAAGGGAGCTTTCAGGTCTGTAGAATAATAATAGCACTTTCCGCCATAATCTCTATGCAATGACGTGCCCGTATGTGGACAGTCAGACATCACAGCCCATGCAATGACGTGCCTGTATGTGGGCAGTCAGATGCTCGATCAATAGTCCTCCACCTTCTCAAGTAGTTGTAGTCTTCTCTGGACAACTCTGTTTGCTACATAACTGAATACTTGCATGAACAATCATCACAAATTCAACAAGATCACCCTCAACTACGATCAGCCAAGGTACTTACAATTGTTTATAAATGATTATCTTTAGTTACTTGAAATCATATGACTGCTGGCAAAAACAAAAACTGAATTCTGCATTAGATAACCCTACAAGTGTTGACATGCCGCATGACCAACTAAATCAATTATAGACAAGGAATGCCATTGGAAAAAGAGAAAAATCAAGGAAACAGCATATATGAAGTTGTCAGATAAATGTACATGGATGTCAATTCATTGTTGGTTTCATTATGCCACAAAAACAAAGAATGCATAAAGAATTTTAGTGAAAAGACCTGAGAACAATTCCATGCCAAAATTTCTAAAAGTTTTGATGGATACCATTTCTGCTTTGCATTATCAAAGAAAGAGATCAGAGTTTCTTTCTTTATGGAGATGCATACTAAACCTGAACAAGTTTGCTGGCTTTTTATGGCATGTTAACTCTTGTTGAATTGCTTGATACTGAAGTCAGTCTTTAAAAGAAAAAAAAATATATGCCTTCAGGTAACTAATCATGCTTATTATTTACAATCAATTAAACCTTCAAGTAGTTATTCACAATTCTGATTAATACATCCTTGCTAGAAATCCAGAACTGGCATCTCCCTATTGGATGCAGTTTTGTGTCATACACAACACAGCCCTTTTTGGGAAGTATCTGTCTTCTCTACAGGGAATGCTGATAGTATGCTGAAGAATCGAGGAGAATGTTGAGATCAAATTATGTGAACAAGAGAAACAATGACGACAACAGCTCAAATAATTCTTTGAATGATACACTTGTTAGCAAACTGGTTTTATAATATACTGATTGTGAGTTCCGTCTTTACACTAGCCACCTGAGAAAATAAACTTTGTCAAAATGTTTTTTTCAGGTAGTAACTCAGGGTTGAATTATATCTTGAATTTTTACCTCAGATTCTCAGAGTTTACTAAAACTCACAAAAGTTAGCTGACATGTCCAAAACCTTACTTCAGGGTGGCTGGAATAGTTCAATTCTTTGCAGAGGAGAAGAGAGATTTATATATGGTGTTTTTAGAAGAAGTGAAAAATGGTTAGTTTCATTTTGTTAATTTATTTAATGACATATCTACTTTTTATGGCTTATTTAATGCTGAAATTTGATTCAATTGTGAAGATTAGGAAAGAAATATTTAATAATGATTCATGGATTGCTTTTAAGAGCATGTCAATCTGTTAAAGATTATTTTATACCAAGAGGTTAGGGAATCACATTCATTGCACGCTTTTATTTACATTTTTTGTGTAGTTGTTCCTTAATAGGTTTTTTTATGCTGTCCTTTTGAATAAAAATAATTTTTAAACAGATCTATAGATGGAACCCTAACTGGTAATATAACTGCAGATCAGAGTGGACCTGGGAGTAATGGCCCTGAATGCCTATTCCACGCTTCCCAGATTTCAAGAACCAGAGCCTTACTAACAGATGCAGTTTAGTGTCATACCAAGGACACCCCTTTTTGAGAGCAATATAGAATAAAGATGCTATATAATTTCATACGGATACTTCAAAAATTTTCCCCAATAAAACAAAAACTGTTGTACTACCGACAAAGATGATAATCAAATAAATGACACTGGAGTCAGGCAATGTTTTCGGGAGAAGCATTATTGTTAACACAGAGTAATCCTAGAAGTATCTTAAAATACCACCAGACCTTGTTGGTTTTCTATTATCCAAATACCAGACAAAAATCCAGTTTCTTCATTTATTCCTGTATTTACAACCCTCTAATCAGTTTTCATGAGCCTAGAAATGAAATAGTCATTCAAAAGGAAATTTGAATTAACTTACTGCTGTTCACAAAGGGATCACCTGTCTTAGTACTGAACAGTCTCATTGGTGCTGAACTTCTTTTTGTTTACTTATTTACAAAACTTTGCTTAGTCTAACTCACAGACCTCAGGTTTCTTGCTCAGTCGGCTGGGGCTGTAGTATACACCGACTGCACATCTGCTGAAGGGTACGACCCCCACCCTCCAACGAGTGTCCTGGATATGACACTAAACAATCTGATGGTGAGGTTCCAGTAATGCTGGAGCTTTGAAGAATGCGGAGTGCCCCTTCATTGCCATTGCTCCCAGGTCCACTCTGGCCCGGAGTGATAGCACCTGATAAGGGTCCTATCTATGGGTTAAATAGAACTAAACCATGGTTTCTTGACTTTACCCCTTCATTGCTATCACTCCCAGGTCCACTCTGGCCCGGAGTGGTTGCACCTGATAAGGGCCCTATCTATGGGTTAAATAGAACTAAACTGCATACTTATGCTAAACTGAATTGTTTGAATTGGGACTGTTTAACTAAACTGAATAGCTTGCAATAGAAATGTTCAGGAAATTAAACTGTACTAACATTTAAACTGTGTGCTTATGCTAAACTGAATTGTTTGAAATGGAACTGTTTTTGACATTGAAACTCTACTTACACTAAACAGAATTATTTAATATAGAACTGTCTTGACATTTAACAGCATGTAAACAAAATCTGTACTTATAGTAGACTGAATTGGCTGAATTAGTACTGAATAAACTGAATAGCATGAAATAGAAATGCTTTTGACAATTAAACTGTTTACTCATGCTAAACTGAATTGTTTGAAATAGAACTATTTACATAAAAATGGCTTTGGCATTAAATAACCTACAAAGGTTGATATGCCATAAAACCCAAACAACCGACCAACCAACCTCAGGTTGCTTAGAGTACCTGCTATTCATAAAGTGATCACCCATCTCAGTTCTAAACAGTCTCATTGATGCTTAACTTCTTTTCTTTTCCTTATTTACAGAGCTTTGTTTAGTCTGACACACAATTTCAGTTACTTACAGTACCTGTAGTTCCTAAGTGATCACTCATTTAAGAAATGAACTGATTCGTTGATGCTTAACTTCATTGATCTAACTGAACATGACTGTAAGGCACACCAAGTAGTTATTATTTACTAAACATAGCTTAGTTTGGTACAAGGCCAGAAATATGAGGCACCCAGTAAAAACCAAACTCTCTATTATTAAACTACTAGCCTATATTGCACTATATGAGGAGGCCATGTGAAGTGCTGAGTGTAATTTGAATTAACTGGTAAGCTGACAATGTCAAGACACGAAGCAATGAATGTGAACTTCTGCTAAAAACTCAAGACAACGATTTACATTATTTGATCTGAAATGACTATTTTCTAAGCTGTTAGTTCATGCTATCAAACAAAGGAAACAATCTCGGTTCAAGATTTTACACTGTCACCACAGGCAACCGATTTTAATGAGATGACTCAGCACTATTTTCTGACACTCTACCCCGACATCATTGAAGCATATTCCATTCAATTGTAACCTGTTAATGACTGTGTGCTGTCAAAAACCCATGAGAATGCGCATTGTAATATGAGCTTACAATCTTTATCATACCACATAGTGGTCTTTCCCAGTTGTCAATATGTGAACAAATATACCTTTAGACCTTTCAATAGCTACTACACTGAGGTGTAGGGGAGGGTGCTACTCCATTCCTTGGATTGCTCCAATTTACCCTAGATCCTTACCTTATAATGCTGAGTGTCAAGCAAGGCGGCATCAAGTACCATTTTTTGAGTATTTGTTATGACTCAACCTGGGATTGAACTCCGGTCTCCAGGACCATTGGTGAACACTCTACTCATTAGGCCAATGGTCAGTACACAAATATACAATCTGTGTATATTATGCAAAAGATATATAGAAATCTATATTTGTATATATCTGTAAGCAAACATGGTGTGTATCCTCATAGTAAGGTAAGCTAACAGAGATACCAGTCATAGTGGGAACCTTTGGAACAATCCTGAACAGCCTGGAAAAGAGACTAGTTTAGGGGAAGGAAATGAGATTATTAAGACCACAGCAGTGTTGAGATCAGCTTGAATACTTTGAACAGAGGTATACATAACTTGGCATCATAGGAAAATGGAATTGATGACTTGAGTTCTAATCCTGTATGAGGCTGTTTGCATTTCCCTTTGTGCTACTTCCCTTAGGAAAGGCATGAATCCCCCAGTTTTCCCTCCAGCTATGAGTAAATAGTAGGGTAGACTGATTTTTTTTTTCCCTTTTATTCAGCAACCAGTCTAGGAGAAGGAAAACTCAATCCATATTTACTCTGCTTAAAATTGACCTTGTGTCACATTCTGCGTGTGGTGGAGGGGTTGGGTAAATACATCCATGAAGCAAGAATGTATGCATATACACTTAACACAAGTCCATTGAAATAAGTCTTCACTTTCAATAACATTTTCATTTATCTAAATATTTAGGAGCACTTTCTAAAATAAATGAAAAATTACAGTTTTGTAGAGAAATATCATTCTTTAGTGTAAGTAATTTAAGCATCTCAGCAATTATCTAAATCTTATCTGCAACTATTTTACATATCCAGCTTAAATATCTTCCTATAAATCTATTTAATAAAGTTTAATAAAATCTTCATTATTTTAATAAGACAATTCATTAACTTGTGATTTTTAGGGGTTTTTTTTAGTAGAGAAAATTAAATTCTATATGACTGCCTTGAAGAAATATGGCTTCCAAATGATTCTTGTTTATTTTTAGTGACCCCCTATTGTTGGAGACCTTTCTCTTTCTCCATGAGGTACAATAAAATTTATGTTTGGTCTAATAAATGAGCATAACCAATTTGATTACCCTACATTAAACTGTTCTACAGTCTATAGAGGGCAGACATATGAGCTTTTCCCAACTATTGATATAGATTATCAGATTAACACATGAGATAATGATATCATAAAACAGGAAGTAAAAGAAATAAATTTAGGTTACTTTTTGACTCATTTGTTAATATATATTTTAGCTGAAATTCCTTTTGTATTAGATGGACTATTTTCCTCTTTTGTGTTTGTTTTCATCTTGTATCCTCCAGCCTTTTTCCAGTATATTTATTGAGGTATCACCTGTGTCAATTGTCCATTATAAAGTTCCATACAAATGCATGGAATTTTCCCATTTATAATTAGTCATGTCACTTCCATGCTTATTTTTTTTTTTTACCTTTTTTTATTTGTTTTTTGCTGTTTTTTTGTGAATGTTCTGAAACATTCAAATAAGGACAAAATAGACCAGAAAAATATGCTGTCAAATTCAAAATAATTTACAATAAACTCCATCTGAAAAAATTTTGAAAAATGTTTCAGTTGAGTTTAAAATGTTTTCAAACAAAGGATGAAAAATTAGTTGATGATCTAGTAAAAGTAAGTAAAGTTGGCAACCAAAGTTGAGGGTGATTTTCATTAGCTACTACACCAAAGTGTAGGGGAGGATGCTACTTCTTTCCCTGGATTGTTCCACTTTACCCTTGATACATACCTTATAATGCTGAGTGTTAAGCAAGGAGGCATTAAGTACCATTTTTTGAGTCTTTGGTATGACTCGACCTGGGATTGAACCCCAGTCTCCCAGCTCATTGGTGAACACTCTACCTGCTAGGCTAATTAGTTGATGATCTACTAGAACAAAATAAATTAAATAATCTGATACTAATGAATAATTGCCAAGTCAGCTGGGGCTGTAGAATACACTGACTGCTTCTCTGGAGAGGGGTAAGACCCCCCTAACGAGTATCCTGGATATGACACTAAACAATCTGATGGTGAGGTTCCAGCAGTGCTGGAGCTTTGGGGAATGCGGAGTACCCCTTCATTGCCATCGCTCCCAGGTCCACTCTGGCCCAGAGTGGTAGCACCTGATAGGGCCCTATCAATGGGTTAAATAGAACTAACAGCATACTTATGCTAAAATGAATTGTTTGAGTAAACTGAATACCTTGAAATAGAAATGTTTTTGACAATTAAACCGTACTTACAACTATACAACCGGGACATTGGCCCAGCGGTTAGAGTGTTCGCCAATGGCCCGGGAGACCTGGGTTCAATCCCAGGTCGAGTCATACCAAAGACTTTAAAAATGGAACTTGATACCACCTTGCTTAACACTCAGCATTATAAGGTACGGTTCAAGGGTAAAGTGGAGCAATCCAGGGAATGGAGTAGCGCCCTCCCCTACACCTTGGTGTAGTAGCTATCGAAAAGGGAGCCTTCGGGTCACCCTCGACTATGGTCGCTAACTTTACTTTACTTTACTTACACTTAAACTGTGTGCTTTTGCTTAACTGAATTATTTTAAATAGAACTGTTTTTCGACATTAAAACTGTATTTACACTTAACTGAATTATTACATATAACTGCTTGAATAGTTTGAAATGGAAATGTTTTTGACAATTAAACTGTGTACTTATGCTAAACTGAACTGTTTTCAATAGAACAGATTATTACATAAAAATGGATTTGGCGTTAAATAACCTACAAAGGTTGATATGCCATAAAACCAAACCAAACTAATGAATAAAGAAATATTCACTCACCAGTTCAAACAAGAATTATCTTTGGTTGTTGTTTTTGGTTTGGTTTGGTTTGGTTTCTTTGTTTAATGGCATATCAACTCTTTTTAGGTTATATAATGTCAAAGCCATTCTCCTAGAAGAACAGTAGAGGTACTATTTAACCCATAGCTGGGAGGATAAGGGGGTTCATGATGTTTTTGGATACTAAGAATTCAGACCAAGTATTGTATGAAGAAAAGGTCACAGGACAAAGTCTGAAGAGTTAAAAAGATTTTTAAAAAACCCTTTGCCTTGGTTTGTGAGTATTTTCTTGCATCTCTGTAAGATAAGGAGGAATCACCAAATAAGAAAAAATAAGTTTCTGTCTTGCAAAAACAAATAGTGGCTCATTGGATTAATGCTGAGTTGTTCTGTTTAGTATGAAGGTCAGTCAATACAGAAAGTGTATTGTTCCAAAGGGGTTACAATAAGAAGCAGTTTACAGTGGCACCTTTTTCAAGGAAATCAATAGTGATGGGTCCTTTCATATCTTAAAAGACTGTCAGCATTAACTTTTTAACTGACAGTTGCTCCTGGAATATTATTTTACCGGAAAGTCAGTGTGTTTCCATTCCATAGACTGTCTTTTCAACTGAGGCTAATTGTAAACATTTTTTGGGGCTGAAACATGTTTCTTGTGCATTACACATTCTTCTATATATTTCATAGAGTATGCATGTCCCACCCAACAAAAATTTGATGACAGAGTTCTGTTTAAGCTCTCAGCATTTTGTTATTAAACTGTGCTCAAACCTAAAAACAAATATTTTGGGGGAGATTAGAATAATTTTTGCTATGAAACAATTCCAAGTTTATGTATATAGAAAAAATTCTTTAAAAAAAAAATTTATTTTTCATTTTTCAAAAAATGTCCCTCATTTATTGAATGACCCACATAGATAAATAGATAGATTTCCCTTATTTATTGAATGACCTTCATACATAAATAAATTCCCATTATTTACTGAATGACCCTCATAGATAAATAGATTCCCCTTATTTATTTAATGACCCTCACAGATATATAAATAGGTAAATTCTCTTTATTTATTGAATAACCGTAGTATATTACTGGTGCTTGAAGTCATATTCACTAAGGTGTTGTGCATACAAACAACAGTAATCCCACTTAAAAATAGTCATTCATTGAAGTCACTGTATCAAAATCAATTAATCAATGTAGAGCTTGTCTTTTGATATGGTGTGAGACTACACAATCATATTTCTTTTAATTTCCTCCTCATCCTCAAATCTTATGGTTAATATAAATGTACAAAGCAAGAAAAAGTTTGCCCAAAGCTAGGTTAAGTAAATATGAAGTATGCTGCCCTTTCATAATCTTGTGTTTCAGTCACAATATATTTTATCATATCCCAGTTAGCTGTCATATGCATCTCACTATATTGGTATGACACTAAACCATCTGATAATGAGGCTCAGTACCCCTTAATTGCCATTACTCCCAGTCCACTCTGATCCAGAATGGTAGTACCTGTTAGGGTCTCACATATGGTTCAAATAGGGCAATTTAATCATTTATTGAAACCATACTTGAAACCATTTAACTGTGTACAAACAAATGTTTAAGTTGAACTATTTTGATATCATACCAATGATTGACAACATTTAACTATGTGAAAACAAATGACAATTGAATTATTTGTATTACATAGCAATACTTGAAACCTTTAACTTTACACACAAATGAGCTTTGGCTCATTTTAAAATTATTACCAAGAAAATATTAATTTACAAATCCTATATACTTAATATATATGTATAAACAGGATTTGGTATTGAATAACCCACAAGGGTTGATATGATGTAAAACAACCAATTCTTTATTTCAACTTATTTAGCTTGGGTTGTAGAATATGCCAATTACATCTCTGCAGAGAAGTAAGACCACTCCTAAATGTCTTGGGTGTGACACTAAAACATCTGATGATGAGGCTCCAGTCCAAGAGATTTAGGGAATGTGGAGTACCCTTTCATTACATTACTTCCAGGTCCACTCTGATCTGGAGTGGTAGTACCAGTTAGGGTCCCATCTATTGGTCAAATAGAAATATTTAATCATTTACTATACTTGAAACCATTTGTGTGCAAACAAATGAGCTCTGAATTGTTTAAAGATGATGTTACCCACAAACTATTTGTTTATAAACCATATATTTAATATATATATATATAGGATTTGGCATTAAATAACCTACAAGGGTTGATATGCCATAAAACACATCCAACCATCTTTTAATACATGTTGTATGCTCACATAAATCTCTAAGTTGATAAGTTAAGTATAATTTGATATCTATCGATGCACACTGTCCAGCAGTGGTAATAATTATAGAGAGATAGCTCTCTTTGACTTAGACTCTCTCTCCAGCTGCCAAAGGTTATTTCATGATGAAAATATTTGGGATATCAAGTTTTGTTGGACAAGATTTAAAACAAAGTGCTTTATGGACATTAATAACTATCTTAAAACCTATTGGAAATGCAGTCAAGTACTCTCATATTCATAAATGTTTAATATATTTTCTTTCTTTTTTAGGTAAGTTGGCTTGTTTTATATATCTTGGAGGTTCCACACATGAGCAAAATATTATTTATCAGGTAAGATGAATGTGTATGTGTGTGCGTGTAAACTTACCATATTTGTCAGCATAATTGATACACAGTTAAAAAAATGTTTGAGTTTAACAAATATCAAAGCATTTGACAATGAGAGCAAAAGTTAGCAAATGTATTTGGTTCTTTCTGTCTCCTCTCTCTGTCAGCTGCAATTTTTTCTTAACCTATTCTCTCTCATCATACTCTAATTTTATTTCCTTCTGTGATCGCATCTGTAACCAACTCCCTACAAAAGTGAAAAATTTGACAATCAGCAGCTAATGTAGCAGGCCTCAGAAATTTGTATCTGTGCATTTTAATACCCAACTTCTTTTCTGTTTTATGGCACAGACACAATTCATGGCAATGATTTCACACCGTTTGTTCTTGCTGTCAAAGAGTATATCTAAAAATACCATTATTAAAAACGACGATAAGATGAGAGCCCTGTGGCTGGGACAGCAGAATATGCTGAGTGCACCTCTTCAGAGGGGTAAGGCCTCCACCAGTTTCTTGGGTATGACAATAAATTGTATCTGCTGGTGAGAATCCAGTCCTTGAACTTTGGAGAATAAGGAGTAACCCTTCCTTGTCATTACTCCCTGGCCCACTCTGACCCAGAGTGGTAGTACATGTTAGCATTGGTCAAATAGAACTGTTTAATCATTTACTATACTGTATACAAACAAATCATTAATATTAGATTGATCTATTATGATTAGATAGCAAATAGGTAAAACCATGGAATGTACACAAATAGAACTACTAGAGAGGTTTATTTTTCAACATAGTTCTCTTTGCAATCCACCCCTTTCTTCCATTGCCCAGTCGGCTGGGGCTGTAGAATGCACCGACTGCTTCTCTGGAGAGGGGTAAGACCACCCCCTAATGAGTGTCCTGGATATGACACTAAACAATCTGATGGTGAGGTTCCAGCAGTGCTGGAGCTTTGGGGAATGCAGAGTACCCCTTCATTGCCATCGCTCCCAGATCCACTCTGGCCTGGAGTGGTAGCAACTGATAGGGCCCTATCTATGGGTTAAATAGAACTAACAGCATACTTATGCTAAAATGAATTGAGTAAACTGAATAGCTTGAAACAGAAACGTTTTTGACAATTAAACCATACTTACACTTAAACTGCGTGCTTATGCTTAACTGAATTATTTTAAATAGAACTGTTTTTCGACATTATTTCGACTGTATTTACACCTAACTGAATTATTACATATAACTGCTTGAATAGTTTGAAATGGAAATGTTTTTGACAATTAAACTGTTCTTATGCTAAACTGAACTGTTTTCGATAGAACAGATTATTTATATAAAAATGGATTTGGCGTTAAATAACCTACAAAGGTTGATATGCCATAAAACCAAACAAACCAAACCAAACCATCATTTCTTCCAGCATTGCAGTGCTTAGATCTCATTGGTGAAAAAATCATCAATAGCTGATACGATGTCATCATGTGGACTCTTTAACCTATGAAAATTTCAACCCACCCACTAAAAACTGTTATTTTAGAATAAAAAAAAGATTTTAGAAATTAATTTAGGACTAGAATAATAAGTATTTATCCATCATCATCTTGTCGTGCAACTAGCACAGATATCCGTAACCCTCTCTCACCACTTTTCCCTATCGTTCATTGCCTCTGGCAGGTCTTCTAGGCTACATCCCGTATCCTCACATAGCTGCTGAATGTATGTTTGTGCTGGTCGTCCTGCTTTTGCCCAGACATATGCCGGGGTCCATCGGAGTACATCACTTATGAGTTCGTCCCTGCTTCTCCAGCAGTGTCCTGCATGTCTGCAAAAGTCTAACTTGAATAGTTTTCGTGATGGGAGGCAGGTGGCCGTATAATTGGTGTCTTGTGGGGTGTTGCCGCCAGGACTTGTTCAATATTGCTCACAGCATTCTTGTGTAATTGCCGTCTAGCTTCTTCTCCAGCCGTTTAGTTAGCGTCCATGTAGTGCATCCATACAGCAGTATCGATACGACAGCTGCCTGGAAGAAACTGCGTTTCATTTTATCAGTTAGGTCTGATTTCCATATGATTGATAGCCTATTGATAGGTGTCTATGCCTTCATTAGCCGCATGTCGATGTCCTTTTCAGTTGATGAGACAAAGCGAATTTGTCTACTAGTTTGAGATGGGTTCCGTCTAGTGTGGAGATGTCACCTGTTTGATTATAGAACATATATCCCGTTTTGAGTGCATTGTAATGGAGGCCTATGTCTGTGGCTGCTCGTTCCAATAAGTATTTGTCCACCTCTTTCAATATAGTTGTGCTCCTTATAGACTGGTTGTCCAACCAAGGCTAAAGAACTCAGTCTACCCTACTATTTACCTATAGCTAGGTGGGGGGAGAACAGATGGATTCATGGCTTTCCCAAGGGTATTAGCATGAAGTGAAATATAAACAACATCCCCCAGAATTTGAACTTTGATCACTGATTCCATTTCTTACAATGATAAACTTTATACTAAAGTATGTCTCCTTTAAAAAAAAAGAAAAAGCATAGTTTAGATTTGGTTCAAGGCCGCAAGTTTCGGGCATCCAGTGAGGATCAAAGTTACTACTCAGTAACAATGTATCTGCAAGACTAGCTTGCAAACCATTATACAACAATGAGACGGCCCATCAATTTCCCTAAATAGTAATATAAAAATCTTATGGTACATGCCAAATTTTAGAGTAGCTTTAAAAAGAACATACATCATAAGTTAAAGAAAAAAGGACCTTTTTTTTTGGGTCATGTCTCATTAGAGAAACACCGTGACAAGCAAGCTTGTCTACTTGAAGCTACTTAGTTATTCTAAAATTTTGTATGTACCACAGGATTTTTACATTCTTCAAGCACTGGTACAATGAGAAATAAGGTGGTGCTTGTGGTGTAATGGTTATCATCAGAGGAAATGGACATGGTGACACAAATTAAAATCCTGGACTAGTCTGATTGCATTTCACATAGCTCAAATTCCCTTGAGATAGGTATGAATCCAATTATTTTCTTCCAGCTATGGGTGAATAGTTGGTCAGACTGATTCTTCAGCTTTGGTTAGGCAGCCAGTCTAGGGGAAGGAAAACTCAGATTTAAAAACCTGTTAAACTCCACTTAAAAATTGACCTAGTGTCATATCCAGCCCATGTGGAGAGGTTGGTAAATACATAGAAGAACTACGTGTATGCCCTAAACAATATCATCAAACATAGGGGTAAAATTCATACATTAAAGCATGCTATTAACTTTGTTGAGGAATGCATCCTATAGAGGGTCATCCCAGAATCAATCACTTGTCGTATAGCTAGATCCTGAATTAAACCCAGTCTTCACATTAATAAAACATTCTTCTCTTAAATGAAAAAAAAATTGCTTTTCTGATACACTGATATCAACAACTATGGTGCACTAACTTAGACTTTCTATCTTTTTGTAATGCTATTTGCTTGCTCATCACTGTGTTTCTCTAACAAAACATAAACAAAAAAAAAGCTCCTTTTTTTTTTTTTAGAATTTAAAATGTTATGCTCTACTAAAATCTATTCTAGAATAATATTTTTTTCAAAATTATTAATAATTATAATTGGTTAAAATGACTCCACATAGCAGAGTGGTTAATGTGTTTGACAATAACCTTATAATAAGTGAGTTCAAACTCCAGTATATCCTAGAAATTCAACTCATTTTAAACGCCATTGCTTGTGCCAATCACATGATAGTTTCTCAAAAAAAAAAAGAATGCTGATTGAACAGTTATGTGTTCTTTCCTTGTATATATATTTTCTTTTCTCCTGTTATTTTAATAAAACATCAACTGCTGTTCAAGCAACATTTTTCACAATCTTAAAGTCCTGATGAAAGTTCATTAAAACTGAAACATTTCAATATTGTTTTTCTGTTTTCTTTATATATATATATATATATATCAGTGGTTCTTAACTGGGGTTCATATGGTCCCTTGATGTCTATATATGATTTTTGGGAATGAAATGAAGTGAATCAAATAAATTGAATAAAATGAGATAGAGACATAAAATACATAGATGAGTAAATAGTAGGGCAGATGGGGTTCTTTAGCCTTGGTTCAGAACCAGTCTAGGAGAAGGAAAACTCAGAATTCAAACAAGCATTACTTCACTAAAAAACTGAACTTGTGTCACATCCTGCATATAGTAGAGGAGATGGTTAAAATGAATGAGATAAATACAAAAAGAAAAAAGATCAATTGAATAGAATCAGGTTTATAGACACAAAGGTAATAAGATAGATATGTAGATAGACATGAAATGAATAAGACAAGCAGGTGAATGAATAGAATGTGTACAATGGTATCTTAGTGGTCAATAAAAAGATTTTGCTTTAGACATATTTATAGTTGTAGGTTATTGCTTTTCCTTTATCTAACCTTATTGAATCTGTTTCAGCTGTGTTTCTAACTTACAATCAAAAGCTTGTAACTGACTTGACATTGTAAAAAGAGGTGATCTTTGATTATCATTGATAATGTTCAAGCTGAACATTGCGAATCTATCTGAGCAGTATCAACTATAAGATTTGCATAAAACAAAGTAGAACTCAAGTAGTAACTTTTTTTTAATAAATATGTCCTTGCATATTTATGACTTATTTTATGAGTGAACATTCATTTTCCATAGAATTTAGCTATTAAAGTTTATGTGCAATATATTTGTTCTTCTTCAATAATACACAAAATATACTTAACATTTTTTATACAATTCTTAATAATATTAAATTATAAAAATTTTCAAACATCAAATGACGATGGGGGTTGACCAGAGAAAACATGAATTAAAAGGGTCTATCAGCAAAAATGTTAAGAACCATATATATATATATATATTGGTAAAATGACATCAAAACTGCATTTTTAAAAAGTTTTAATATAAATTTTAAAATACACATAAATTGCAATTGGCAGTTTCATGTTTTCTCAATTTTTTTCTGTTGCACATTCATTCATTCATATATATATATATATATATATATATATACTGATATATCAGTAAACTAATATAAAGGCAAAACGATTGAACCAGATCTACCAAAGACAACTTTTTGTGAACTGACTGAAATAGATCATAATCACATGTACACACACACGTGTGTGTGTGTGTGTGTGTGTGTATTTACAATTCATGAAATGTAAATTTTAAGAAAGACATTTTACATTAAAAAAAACAATTCTATGCATTACATTTTTTTGTGTGAATAAAAGTAAAAAATAAAATAAAATAAAATGTTTAATGATAAATTATTGTTTTTCATGATTATGGTTTTTATATCTTTTATGCTCAAACTTACATACTAATGATTGATACGACCAAAAAATAAGAAATAGGAAGGAAAATCAAAATGAAAGAAGAAATGTTGGGCCCAAAAAGAAAGAAATAGGAAGGAAACTCAAAATGAAAGAAATAAAGAATGATGTAACAAAAAAAGAAAAAGGAAAGAAATTAAAAATCAAAGAAAGAATTGAGAAAGGTTGAAAGGAAAATAAAGGACAAAACTAAGTAAAGGAAAAAAGAAAGTAATTATAAAAGAAGGAATTGGAAGGAATATCAAAAGGAAAGAAGGAATTATAAGACTAAAAAGAAAGAAAAATCAAAATGAAAGAAATTAGAAAGAAGGAATGATAGTTTTGAAAAGAAACAAATCAGGAGGAAAGTCAAAATGAAAGAAAGAAATGGAAAAGCTTGAAAGGATTGAAAAAAAAAAATGAAGAAAAGAACCAAATTAAGGAAGTGAATAAAAAAGATGGCCTCTTCGGCAAATGTTTGTCCTGGAATCAGTTTCTCATTTGTTACCTTCTTTACTCTTTACCTCCTACCTTCATCTTATAACTTTCAGCTTTGGCAACCACTTAAAGCAGTTAAGCTTAATTACAAGTTGATTACTCTTTACTCAACCCCATATGACCAACACAACCTGCACCTGTTTTAGGGGCACCACAATCTTTCGTATCACGTTTGACCCAGGTCAATTGACTGCACACTTCACTGTGAGGAATTATAATAATACTGCAAATACTCTTCATTAGAAATACCTTTCACAGAATCATTATCAATTGGATAGTTCTGTAACAAGCAGAGCAGAAGAATTGATAAGCAATTAAATCAAAGTTAATTTTCATCTGCAGCTAAATTCCTTGGCAGAAGGCATTAGACGCAACTGGAATGAAATTAAGTCAATCATAGATTCTTGAAGATCAATGTTTTTCATTTTGTATAATCTCTAAAAACAAAAACAAAAAAAACTACTTGAATTTTTGGAGAGTATGATAAAGAGCATTATTCAGTACTGTATCTCATTCTGCCCCCTCATGAAAGTAACAGTATATATGCATATCATATTTACTAACCCCTCCGCTCGGGCAGGATATGACACAAGGTCAATTTTTAAGCGGAGTTTAACAGGTTTGAATTCAGAGTTTTCCTTCTGCTAGACTAGTTGCCTCACCAAGGCTGAAGAACCTAGTCTGTACTACTATTTACCCATAGCTGGAGGGAGAATAATTGGATTCATACCTTTTCCAAGGGTATTAGAGCTATGTGAAATGCTATCAGTCACGTCTAGGATTTGAACTCGTGTCGCCGTGTCCATTTCCTACGACGATAACCATTACACCACGGGCACCTCACAGTATATATGCATATAGACTCAGCATAATGACAGCTTTGTAGAATACATGAACTGTATTCCCTGCAAAGGAGTAAGACCCCCACAAAAAGGGGTGTCCTGGGTATAACACTAAACTGGTGGTGAGGATTTCAATTCTGGAGCTCTGGAAAGTGACTTTTATTAGGATAAATATTGTCTTTCATTATCAAACATATTTCTGTTTTTGAAAAACATTTAGTTTATATTTCATGTGCAAATCTTAAAACTATTAATGATTCCAATATATCATTCGCAATAAATAAATAAATATATATATATATATATATATAAAAACATTCATGCCCAACAACACAACTACGAAAAATTCTCACCGACAACACAACAATACTCGAACATCACTATAATAAACAAAAACTTCAGATTCTCGAAGCACTATATATTAGAAACCTACAACCAGCACTTAATAGAATTAATTTTCAAACCAGTGTTAATGTACTTAAATGTCTTTAGCTACTGGCACTATTTACAGAATTACATTTAAAAGCAAACGCCATAATTTCAACGGCAAAGACGTCCTTACACAGTAGTAATTTGCTAAAACAAAAGTTACATCACTTTTGTTATAGATTCTCCCCTGATGATGGCCCAAAGTCGGGCAGAAAGTACTAGGGATACATACAACTATGGACAATACCTAAATCAATTCCCCCCGAATATGATAAAAGTAATACAGGAATTCGAACAGATCCAGAAGAAAATATGTAGGCATAAAATGTCTATTATGTTTAATGAAATTTGCATTAACAAAGAAATGCTGCCTAAATATACACATATATAATCATTCAGTGGTGAGGCTCCAGTTCTGAAGCTTTGGAGAGTGTTGAGAACCCTTTCTTTGCCACTGCTCCTCAATCCCCATTAACTAAGAATGACTGTAACTGTCAGGCGTCCCATCAATGGTCTAACAGATCTGTTTGGAAATTATTAGTATTCAATGGGAATACTTGAAATCATACAACTGTGTGGAAATTATTTGTATTAGATAAAAATACTTGGTATCATATGACTGTGCAAAAACTTAAGAAAAAAACGAGGTAAAAAATTTAATTATAGTTGTCCAATGTTTATGATATCCTAACCTTACAACATAAAATGATACTAGACAGGTTAGCATGTCATTAAAATCTATCGGCTTTAAGAACGCTCAATTGATTTAATTTTTTTTATTTTGTGATCAAGAAGATTCACAATCAAGTGGGTTGACTGAGGTTTGCCAAAGATGGATGTCCTCGTGGTGTAATGTTTAAAGCGATTGACTGCAGAATCTTAGTAAGCGAGTCTGAACTCCAGTTGCGCGATTACATTCACTTTTGGACAAATACCCTTATCCTCTCAGCTATGGGTTAAATAGTCCCACTACTGTTCTTCTAGAAGGATGCCTTTGGCATTAAATAACCTACAAAGGTTGATATGCCATTAAACAAAGAAACCAAACCAAACCTGAGGTTCGCCAAGTAACTCATCAGGTGATGCTGATCAATTTACATCTTTGTTCTTATCTTGATATTGACAGATGTACAAATACGCATACCTAATAGTATATATGCACTATTTTTACATTCACAATAGCATGTAAAAAAACAAAAATTTGGTCAAGCATTTAAACATAAAGTTTAACTCATTTACAAGGATTTGGACATTTTTTTAATTTTTGAGGAAAATACTAGAAAAACTAAGCTTTCTATATGGTTATCATGGCAACATATCTTGAAATGTTAATCATTTTGGATCTTTAAAGATATTGGAAAGAAATATATTTTCTTATGATCATTATCTAAGCAATTAATAAATTATGACTAAATGGCATATGATAACCAATGAATGTTGGAGATAAGTTTATGTTAAACCAACATATCTTAAATAAAGTGTGATTTTGTTTTAAAACAGATTTTGTTAGATAAGGTGATATGCTTAGAAATACTGGTTTTTTAAATTTTAAAGTTCTCTTCTCAGTTTTCTTGCAGAACTCAGTATTGATATGGTTTGGGCAGTCTTACTCCTTTCCTTAATCTTACTCCTTTTCCCAGTCTCTTTTCCAGTTTTTTTGGTTGTTCTAAAGGCTCAAACTTGTATTATTACTTATAGAAGAAAACTATCTTTTGGGTACATGTGTGGTTCACTTAGACCACATATCCAACCCACCTTAGCTGAGCCTTCTTGACAAGTACAGGCATGTTTGTTCTGCAAATCAGTTGTGTTGGGTACTGTAGAGGCTAATGTTTATGAAAGAATGAGATTAACAAAAATAAAGAAATTTTATTTCTTGTCGGAGCTGAAAAGTAAAAGGGGATATGATAGTTCATGTGTCAAGTCGTGAAATCTGATAGTAGCTTGGGTAGATGATTTCTGTCCAAATTGAAAATCATAATTTGATATGGTTGTTCTGTGGTCAAGTGAATAGGGCACTGATGGTTGAGAAGCAGTTGGGTACGTGTCATCCCAGGCTGGGTTGATAACTGTTCTGTCTCTCTCTCTCTCTCTCTGAAAGAATGTAGCTTTTATAGCATCAGGGGGATTCATGCACATGCTCGTTGACTTCACAAATTCTTTTGAGACATTCGATTGGTCGAAAAACTGTGGTTGAGTGTTTATTTTTTAAGAATGCGTGCGTGGACATTTGTTAGTTTTTTGCACCAATCTTGATCTGTTTTTTCTTGTAGTTTCTTTGAAGAGTAAATTGTATCATTTCCCATAGCTATACTGTCCTCTCTTGAGATACACATAATCTATCAGAAACAAACAAGGTGAAACTGATAAAGCATCTTCAGCAGTTTACTGTAGAATGCTAGCATCTCAGTGTAATGCTGGTTAGTTTTTACATGTCAGTCCATGTTGGATTATTTAATGCTGAAGTCAGTTTTTTTTATAGGGCAAGCAATTATATGACTTCAAGTAATTATTTCTCTTTAATAATAATGGTTTGTAAGCAATTAAAGCTACAAGTAACTATCCTTAATACAAGTGTTATGTTTTGACCTTTTAACCCGGCCAAAAATGCCATTCAAGGTGGTGTACCAGAAGGAAGTGACACATCCCGGTCGCTGGAAATCGGAAGAGGTTGCACAGGCGTTGAGGCATGTCTATATTACTGCATGGGAGTTTGAAGGTAATATAAGGCCGACGAATTGAGGACAGTTGGAGATAGGCAAGAAGGGGGGCAAGCAGTACAGTGGAAGACGGTGGTAGACGCGATGTAGTAGGGAAAGCCAGCACACAGAAGAGTTTACTCCAGTGCTCGATTGAGCAACCATGGAGAACGAGAAAGACACAACGCTGACAGCCATAACTTCAGGGTCAAAATATTTCAGTTATGTTCGGTCCCCAACTCCCTCTCACACGCAAACTTGGAACAACCCTTTCAAAACTTACAAATAAAGATGTGAGGTAAAATATTTATAAAGAAGTCTTCCTGCGTCTTCCTTGCGTGCGTCGTTTGTTCTTGCGACTTTATCATCGGACGTCTTAATTATTATTGCATCGGTATGTATCCAGCATATATATGTATATTTCTGCATGAATCAGCAGATGACTATATAACACAAGTAATTATTCTCAAGGCAAATAATTTGCACAGGATTACATAGTTTCAAGTAACTATTCCTATTTATTGATAAACAATTGGAAATATAGCTATTAATCATCATCATGTCGTGCTACCAGCACAGATCTTCCTGACCCTCTCTCACCACCTGTCTCTATCATCCATCACTTGCGGGAGGTCTTCAAGGCTAAATCCTGTATCAGCACAGAGCTGTTGTAATTAGGTTCTAGCTGGTTGTCCTGCCATTGATAGTCCATGTGAAGGGGTTCACTGAAGTATATTGCTTAGGAGTTTGTCCTTACTTCTACAGTAGTGTTGCGCATGTCTTGTTCATCTAACTTTGATAGCTTTCGTGATATGTGGTAGGTGACCGTACAGCTGCTGTTTTGTGGGGTACTGCCTCCAGGTCTTGTTCAATATTGCTCACAACTCTTATAATACTAGTAATTATTTTTATAAGTAATAATTTGCACACAATTTAGAGTGCTTGCCAATGATCTGGGAGACCTGGGTTCAATCCTAGGTTGCATCATATTAAAGACTTTAAAAATGGTATGTGGTACCTCCTTGCTTAACTCTCAGCAATATAAGGTATGTATCAAGGGTAAAGTAGAGCAATTCAGGGAAAGGAATAGTGCTTTCCCCTACACCTCAGTGTAGTAGCTATTGAAAAGGGAGCCTTCTGGTCACCCTCGACTACGGTTGCCAACTTTTACTTTATATGGTTTTAAGTAATAACAATTTAATGTTAGGAGAGTTCTCAAGGAGTATTGGCTTAAGTGCTGGACTAATAATAGTGAGTTCAAACTCCTGTTGTACTATTACAATCACTTTTAGATTCATACTTTTACAATCACTTTTAGGTTCATACTCATGGGAAAGGCATGTGAACCCCCTTATTCTTCCAGGTATTGGTTAAATAGTATCCTTGCTGTTCTTCTACAAGGATGGCTTTGGCATTAAAAAACTTATGAAGGTTCATATTCTATTAAACAAAGAAACTAAACTATATTTAATAAGAATTAATCACAAACAATAACAGATCTTTGATTAACTTGTCTTATTTAATGCTAATAATTTGTAAGCCTTTTTATGGCTTAAAATATTTGTTCCTAACTATTACTGATAATTCATACACAATTATAAGGTTTCCAGAATTCTTATATAATTCTAATTATTTACAAATATTTTAAACAATTAAACACATCATATCTTATTGCAAATGTTTTAAAAGACAATGAGTTAATAAAGTTCACTCATGTTGAACATTATCTTAAATTTGACTCATAGAAGGGGAGCCTAAATGGTATTACCACTCCAGGGTCAGATAGACCTGGGAGTAATGGCAATGAAGGATGACTCCACAGTCCACTAAGATCCAGAGCTGGAGCTACACCAATAGATGCAATTCAATGACATATCTAGGATATTTGAACAGTATGTTAAGATTAACTTGGATTTAATGCTAGTGCATTGATACTACACTTTGATATGAAGCAGAATATAGAAATATTCTTAGCCTTGGAAAAAGTGCTGAATCATATGTAAATAATCCCATCATTTTTAATCTCGACACACTACATCTAACTATACTCATCTTGGTTGATGTAGTCACCGTGTTTCAGTTTTTGTATATCAAGCCTTATTCTTGTGCCTTAAGTCATTATTATATCAACCAGGGTGAGTATAGCAGTCCACAATGTGTAGCAAACAATAATAACCCCTCATTTCAGAAATATAGACAGGTATAATTTCATCCATGACTGGTAGTGACTCACATGCTGGATTGTGACATTATAGTGAGTGAGTTCAATATCTGTTAGATAGCCATAAGGTGGACTCAAATACACAATACAAATACACAGGCGAACTCCGTTGTTCTGGTACGAACGCATTTATCAACTTCTAACTTCGGTTCTTCAACACGAGGAGAGAGAGACACAATTCTTAAAAGTCTTTCGTAATCATACTCTGCTAACAACACCCCCAATGTTTGGCACATCTCGTGGTGTTTGTTCTCCATTCATCTTTGCTGGCCGGGACCTGAAAAACTTAACCGCCGCCGCTACAGTAGTAAACTCAACTCTATAGCAGAGAACTCCATTCTCTGCCCCAATGGCAGAAAGTCCATGTCTGCCTGCATGGTCCAATCTCAAATTCTCAACTCCATGGTCGGACTTCAACTTCTCAACACCATGGTCAGAACTCAACTTCTAAACATCATGGTCGGAACTCTACTGATGTGATTTTTAAAATCCTCAAATTCTCAGCCCATCTCTTCTGGGCATGGCATCATCCACACTCCAGCCTTATTTCCTGTCTGGGGTTTATTATGACAATGGTGATGCTCATATCACTTGCACGCTAGCATAAAACAGTACCAATTGACTACACACCTGGACTCTTAACCCGAATAGTTCAAAGCCCAACCAAACTGAATGATAAAATACATATAATTAATGAAAAATGATTAAAATAAAAAATCATTCCTTAATTATATAACGTATCCAGTTGGGCTATTATGTTCACTTTGAGATTAAAACCCTATCATCAGAAGTCATTGAATGTTTTTGTGAAAGGATTTTGATTTGATTTCCATCAAAAAGCATTTTTAATTCATCTGTATAAGGTTACAGGTTTGGTTTGGTTTCTTAGTTTAATGGCATATCAACCTTTGTAGGTTATTTAATGCCAAAGTCATTCTCCTAGAAGAACAGTAGTGGTACTATTTAACCCATAGCTGGTAGGATAAGGGGGTTCATACCTTTCCCCAGGGTACTTGCCCAAAAGTGAACATAATAGCGCGACTGGAGTTCGAACTTGCTTACTACGATTCCACAGTCCATCGCTTTAACCATTACACCACAAGGACACCCCTATATAAGGTTATAGTTGATGGATACTTTCATATTTTGCCAACAATATAATGATTTATTTGTACATCTCAGCAATTCACAAAAATTGTTCATGTCACTAATGTGTTATTGTGAGATTTGAATCTTATATATATGTGTGGGTGTGTGCATGTGTAGAGGCATAAGTGTAATGGTTAACAACATAAAAAATGGACTTAACAAATGGACCTGAGAGTAATAGCAATGAAAGAATAACTCTACACTTCCCAAAACTCCAGAACGAAAGTCTCACCACCACATGTTGTTTAGTGTCGGACAGTAGAGACCATCTTTTGGTGAGAGTCTTACCCCTTGGCCAAGGGATGCAGTCAGTATAATCTAAATCCCAACAACAATACAGTTATTATTGAAATCCAGCCAACAAGTATATAAATTTAGCAAATGCATTCTTCTCTGATTTAAATACGCAGCCTACAAGTTAGCCGACAAATGATATATCCACAATGAAAACATTCTTTTGCATGAATAGCATGATAAAATCAACTCAATAATACCAAACTGGCAGAACACACAGATACTACACTGATCTAAGGCAGAGGAATGCAAGTGAGTGCAACATTTTTTTTTTTTTTTTTTTTGGCTAAGTGTACCGACACTAGACTCTGATCCTTGGCAGGAGGGCCAAATCATATGTAAATAATCACATCATTTTTTATGGTCACAATGTGAGTCATATTGTAAGAAATAACATTCAATATTTCATCTTAGAATTTTTATATCTGATTTCCCTTTCTGTAAATGTGTGTGCTTCAAAGAAGATGCACACAAGCTGTGTTGAAGAAAAAGAAAGGAGAGAAAAAGATGTTTAATTCTGTTGGCGCTAACACTGTAACCGAAAGATATATCTCGCCAAACTGAAAATGGATTTAGCGGCTAGAATAACTCAAGTGGAAAGTTAATTTCAGAGAAAAGAGTATAAGTTGTCAGTCCACACGTCGGATATTTCCAATAAGTTTTTAAAATCAATATCGTGTCCAAGCTGCAGGCATCGGAAGTTTTTGAAAAACTCAGACATGGAAATCGGATCAGATTTCCTTGTTATGTAATCTTATTTTTGCCCCTACACTGCCATTACAACTAAAATTTGTATTATTTGCTGCTCTTTCTACAGTGTTCTGTTGTGCTGGGCAATGACTGTCATAGCATTAGAATTTTGGTAAGGCAGAACCATATCACTGTAGAACATTCTTTCACTGGAAGATTTTAGTGTCTTTTTCATTATAACTGACATTCTTTGATTATTATTGGAATTTTTGGATTCTCTTACACTCATGTTTGTTGAGAATGTAACAGAAAGATCACCAAATATATAGAATACAATATGACTTTATATATTTTATGTATACATCTGTCACATAAACTGTCCTCACTGCAGATTAATGAGAAATTCTATTATAGTAACATGAAGCATTATTTGAGTAAACAGTAAAGAAAGATGGAAAGAAAAGAAAAAAAATAAAGAGAGAATAAGTTGGAAAGGAAGAGAAATTGAAAAAGAGTGTGAGAATAAGTTTGGTTTGTTAGTTGGTTGTAGAGCCTCTTCACACTTACTGGGTTTTTTAATATCAAAGCTTTTTTTTCAGTTTTTTTGCAGGTTTTAAGTAAATTTGGTAATTATTTTAAGACCATAATAGCTTCTCATAACTATTCTTAATACAAAAGATTTACACACAACAATAAGGTTTGAAATATTTCTATGTAATACTGGTAATTTGCAAACAGTTACATGGCTTCAAGTAACTTCCTGTTTGATAAAGGCAACTATGATTTGCTTGCACAAATTTTTATAGCTTCAAGTATTCCTGTCTAATTCTAATAAGCCCAGTTGGCTAGGGCTGGCTGTAGAACACACTGACTGCATCTCTGCAGAGGATAAGACCCCCCCCCACCAACAAGTGTCCTGGATATTACACTAAACAATCAAATCATGAGGCTCCAGTATTGGGGTTTGGGGAAATGTGGAGTACTCCTTCATTGCCATTGCTCCAAGGTTCATTCTGACTTGGAGTGGGAGCACCTGATAGGGTCCTATCTATTGGTCAAATAGAACTCTTTGACATTTCAACTCTGTGCAAACAAATGACTTATGCTGAACTGAATTATTTAAAATAGAACTATTTGATCATTTAACAGTGTGTAAACAAATGATTGATGTTTAATTGATTTGTAAGTAATATATAGCAACATTTAGAACCATTTAACTGTATGCAAAAGAATAAGCTTAAGCTCATTTAAAATGTTATCAACAAAATCAGTTTACAAATCATATATATTTAATGCATATATGTATAAAGAAGATTTGGCATTAAATTACCTACAATGGTTAATATGCTATCAAACCAAACCAAACCAAATCCTATATATCTAATATGTATGTATAAAGAGGATTTGGTATTAAATAACCTACAATGGTTTATATGTCATAAAAACCCAACCAAAACAAATCATATATATTTGATATATATGTATAAATAGAATTTGGCATTAAATAACCTACAATGGGTGATATGCCATAAAACTAAACCAAACCTAATAATTTTTAAACAGATCTATTTGACCTATGGAAGGGACTCTAAAAGGTACTGAGGGGACACAGAAAAGGAAG
Source organism: Sepioteuthis lessoniana (assembly GCA_963585895.1). Lineage (NCBI taxonomy): Eukaryota > Metazoa > Mollusca > Cephalopoda > Myopsida > Loliginidae > Sepioteuthis > Sepioteuthis lessoniana. Next base: position 88,041,651 of record OY757910.1, on the reverse strand, counting down.
AAGACAGTCACAAAGAATTTTATTGAAAAGAAAGAGGGAGAAATTAAATACCAATTTACATGTGGCAACTGTAGTCAAGGGCAGCCAGAAAGCTCTTTTTCAGTTGCTTCTCCACTGAGGTGTAGGGGAGGGCGCTACTCCTTTCCTTGGATTGCTCCACTTTACCCTTAATCCTTACCATATAATGATTGGTGTTAAGCAAGGTGGCATCAAGTACCATTTTTTGAGTCTTTGGTATGACTCAACCTGGAATGGAAACCTGGTCTCTCGGATCATTGGCAAATACTCTACTTATTTGACCATTAGCCAGTTTATAGGAGGTGCCTGTGGTGTAATGGCTATCATCGAAGGATATGGACACGGCGACACAAGTTCAAATCCTGGACCTGACTGATTGTATTTCACATAGCACTAATACCTTTGGGAAAGGTATGAATCCAATTAGTCTCCCTCCAGCTATGGGTAAATAGTAGAGCAGACTAGGTTCTTCAGCCTTGGTGAGGCAACTAGTCTAGGAGAAGGAAAACTCAAAATTCAAACCGGTTAAACTCCGCTTAAAAAAAAAATTGACCTTGTGTCATATCCTGCCCGAGCGGAGGGGTTGGTAAATATGATTAGCCAGTTTATAGGAATAATGTTAGTATATTATAATGAAGAACATTATTTTCTTTGTTTGTCAATTTGTTAGTCTGTAAATTTTGTTGCACTAAGGCAGCAGTCAGGTAAATATGAATAAAATATCCAGATTAAAATTCCTTACAATTTCATCTTCTTTGATTTCATTAAAAGAAGAAAATGTTCCTAAATTTTCCTTCTTTTCTTCTTATGTATCAACCATCAACTTCAATGCTTTTCAAAGTTCTTGTGTAAAGACATCCCTGAATATAATAGTTTTGGGGTAATCATAATAAGTATTCCTCAACTGCTGAACAAAATCAAGCAGATCAGGTCATTCAATAAATAGTAAAATAAAATAATTTTAAAAAACTTTTTAAATTTTTATAAAATTAAAAAGTAAAATAATTTTTTCCATATATGTAAAACTCTGCATTGTTTGGAATTGGTTTATAGCGACAAAAAAATTATTTTAATCTCTCAAAAATATTTGTTTTGAGTTGATTCAGAATAGTAGCAAATCAATTAGATTTTTCCAGGCTGGAAGAGTGGTCTGTCCTCAAGTTTTTGATGGCTGAGAAGTGCAAACCATTTGAAGCATACAAAAAAATGTATGATATGTGCGGAGGAGAATATTTTAGTCAAAAAAGTATTTACAAATGGGCTAAACAACAGTTTACCTTAAGAAGCCTTAATCAAAAAGATGATGCTGACAGTTTCAGGGACATGAAAGGACCAATCACTATTGATTGTCTTGCAACAGTAAACAGTACTTCCCATTAACAACACGTGCAAAATTCACCTCATTTATTGAATGAACCTCTTATAAAATCAAAGAGCATTTCCATAATTTAATTGACAAACTTCTTTGCTGGTTGGTTTATAGAATAAATCATAAGACATTTTTTCCCCAAGCAACACCTGCCCCTTTATTTAGAGAGGTAAGGGCAGGGTTTACTACCCAGCACCTGAGGTGAGACTTTAGAAGATTGCCAATGGAAGTGAGCCATTTTTAACCTCCCACCTGAGAGAGCTTGCTTCCTATGGGGCCACCACTTTAAACCAACTTTGTGTCCCATCCAAGCTCTGGTAAGTTAGTTGAAAACCTGTAGGTAAACATAGAGATTAAATATATACTATGCCAGTGTTTTTCTATGTGAACAGCAAGATAGAATTAACAAAGCAATAATACAACAGTACTAATTCTACAACGATCCCTGAAAAAATTGCTGATGCATATGTGAACAGTTCCAACATTATTTTCTGGATATCATATTTGTACTTTTTAAAATCTTAGCAGTTTAGGATTAATTATTTAATGGATAAGTCATTCCTATTTTAAGTCATAACTTTATGATTAGAGATTTGAATCCATGATACTGGACCAATGCGATGAAGAGTGTTTAAAATAAAACCAAACTTTTTCAAAAACAAGCTTATTACTTTACCTACAACTTAATCAGACTTGTCTAATTTACAGAGCAAGAATTTTCTCTGATGTGTTATTATAAAAAAAATACTAATTTCTCTCTCTCTGTCTATAAACACACACAACTATGTATCTTTATACATATACACACAACAATATATAGAATATATTTATATATTGGCCTAATGAGAAGTGTTCACAAATGGCCCAGGAGACTGGAGTTAATTCCCAGGTCAAGTCATGCCAAGGACTCAAAAATGGTACTTGATATACCTCTTTGTGTAGCACAGCATTATAGAGTAATTTCAAAGATAAAGTGGAGCAATCCAGGGAAAGGAATAGTGGCTTCCCCTACACCGCAATGTAGTCGCTAATGAAAGGGTTGCCTTCAACTACTGTCATCAACTTTACTTTACATATATATATGAAATATAAATGGAAGAAAACCCAAACACAGTTATACAGCCATTATAGATTTATTTCGATGAGATTTTTTCCTAGCCTCCTCAGATGGCATATATACTTTTATGTGAGTTTTTTATATACACCCTGAAAGTCATAAAATAATAATGGCTATACATCGAGGACTTCAATAGAATTATATGAAATCTCTCATATTCAATACATGAATATTCCAAACCTATAGTGTCTGGACACATACTGAATATAACTGACATATATATATATATATATATATAACAAATGCTCGCTTGGATTATTACTAATTTTACTAGCATTTATACTATTGAACAAGTCCTAGCGACAACACTCCACAAGACACCAACTATACGGCCACTTGCCTCCCATCACAAAAACTATACAAGTTAGATGAACCAGACATGCAGGACACTGCTGGAGAAGCAAGGACGAGCTCATAAGGGATGTACTCCTATGGACCCCCACATTTGACCAAGCAAAAGCAGGACAACCAGCTCAAACTTACATACAGCAGCTATGTGAGGACACAGGATGTAACCCTGAAGACCTGCCAGAGGCGATGAATAATAGGGAGAAGTGGCAAGAGAGGGTCAGGGATATCCATGCTGGCGGCACGACTTGATAATGATGATATATATATATATATATATATACATACAAATACATATATATATATATATACATACAAATACATTCATAATGTACACAACTAATATATATATATATATATATATATAAATGACTGATGTTTACACAGCAGCATTGCTTCCAACAAAGCCTTCTTCAGATGATGACTCTGGGTTCAGGCATGATTTGGGGGCTGAAGTATCATTACCACTACCCAAGAGCACCCCAGCAGTAACTCACAGTACCACCAGACTTTGTTAAATTGATGTCACTCTATGGGATTGCCATAGTCAAGAATTCAGAGGTTGGGCTGGTAATGAAACCTTGGCATCTGACCTCAATAGGAAATACTTTGGTTATCCAGCCATTTCTGACACATTGTTCTCGCAGATCCTCATATCTTTCCAACTTATGCTGATGTGCCCAGTCAAAATTTTCTTCAAAAGGGACTGTTAACTCAATTACGAAAACTTTTTTGATTTATTGGAACAAATAACAATACCTGGATGCTGGGTCAGTAACACTATTTCTGTTGGAAATATGAAATGATGTTCTAAATCAGTTGACGTGCCAGTTTTTGTTGCTATATATATATATATATATATATATATATGTGTATATATATAATGTACTCAACTATATATATATATATATATATATGTTATGTACACAACTATATATATATGAATACAACTGTATATCTATTTGTGTACTTTTTTTGCCACAGATTTTTTATGAACCAAATAGCATGCAGCTATTTCATAGTAAGGTAGAGCTCTGTCAGTAGGGTTTAAAAGATACACCCTCTGAATAGGTGCAATAGTCCTCCAATGGTATTCTGTTTATGATACTAAACTTCATCCAGTGGTGAGACTCCTGTTCTGGATCCCTGGGGATTATCCAGTCACTCCTTCATAGCCATTACTCCCAGGATCACTTTGACCTGGAGTGTGATGACCTGTTTGGATCTCATTTATGTATCAAATAGATCTCTTTGAAAATTATTTGTATTAGATAGAAATACTTGATGCCATATAACTATGTATAAACTATTTGTATTAAGAATAATTACTTTAAGCTGTAGTTGGTTACAAAGGATTATCATTATTTGTTACTTGAAACTATATAATTGGTTGCAAATTATTGATATTAGATAGGAATACTTGAAACCATATAACTGTGAAAAAATGATTATTAAATATGAATAGTAACTTTAAACTGTATAATTGTGAGTAAATTATTAGGATATTAAAAAGAAATACTTGATACTATGTTGAAATTTGATACAAAGTATTAGATTGTAATACCTGAAAGCATACAACTGTGTGTAAATTATTTGCATTTGATAAGAATACTTAATATCATAGCTGTATGAAAACAAAAAATTGTTGATAAAAAAGTACAATGGAAAATTGAAAATATAGTTATGATTACAATCAAACAAAAACAAATAAACTAAACCATTGTCAGATAGCGCACAGTTGTGTTCAGAACAAGATGAACAGTGCTTAGCTTTGCTCAGCGAATTCAGTTTTCACAAAGATTTCCTCCCTTTTCTCATTCGGAAGGTCATTTTTATAATGCCATACTGACATGATTTCTTGTTACTTCTTCTCTTGTTCACTGAGTAAGGGTTATGCTCAACATATATATACACACACACACACACACATATATATATATATATATAATTTTATCATATATTTGACATTTGAAAAAACTTAAATGATTTTGATATAACCTATACTATTGACAGCTCTTATGGATTCTGATTAAATCTACATCTCTTTTAGAGAGGTATGAACGCAGTTCTCCCTATACTCTAGCCTATTGTCAATTATTTGATCAATAGTCTAATCACTGACATGTCACAGTGGAAGGCAGAATGAATATTTGCTAAGTATCAGCAACACTCTCTCCAGCATTTACCTTACTCATCTAGAGGTAACAAAATAGCTGCCATAGCTATAGATCTATTTCAGTGATATGTATCAGGAAGAAGAGATAAATGTAGACGGTTAGAATTAAATAGATACCAATAGACAAGTAGAGTATTCATGAAATGACCCTAATGATTATACTCCCCTCTCAAACACACAGTTGTCAAGTTCAAAATCCTAAAATGTTGTATTGTAATGGTTGCAATTTAGTTGCGCAGAAATATAATAGTTTTGCATGATATGAAGAATTATTGCAATTCTTTGAGTGCATTATCTTACAATCTGGCTACCATTTCTGTCAGACAAAAAGCCAAACATAGAAAATAGCTTCATACAATCTGAAATTTTAAAGATTTCTCTCAAAACGGAATATCAAATTTTCCCAAAATGTTTTACTTTTCAATAAATATCACAAAGTTCACTTGGTAAAATTACTTTCTTTACTTGAGTAAAGGAATATGTGGCACATGTTTTTGTGTCCTGTTTATTTGAAACAATAGAGTCTCTTCTAACTAAAATCTTTTAATAAATAATGCAAATAAAGTTCACTTGGTATGGTCACATTCTCTAGAGTTCAAAAATAGTATGTCCTGTTCGCAGGGTCTAGAATAAAATGAATTTATTAATTACAGAGGGATAAGACCCCACCCCAACTTAACTGCATCGGATGGTAAGGCTCTTATTTTAAAGATCTGTAGAGTGTAAAGTACTCCTCCATTGCCATTACCCCCAGGTCCACACTGATGTAGAGCTGTAGTAGTAGTAGTCATGGACCCATCTATAGGTCAAACAGATCTATTTAAACATTATTCATATTTAATTCGAATACTTGATAACATATTAATATAAATTGTTTGTATTAAGAATGGTTACTTGAAGTTATAATTGTTTATTAGGATAATTATGAATTACTTAAAACTATATAATTATGTGCAAATAAACATCTATTATAAAATAGAAATAATTTCTTAAAACCATATAATTATTATTATAAGATAGGAATATTTGAAACCACACATGAATTCCCTGATCTATAGGTATTAAAATTACTCTAGACATGTTAAAAGGTGGTTAAAATCAATAAAAAAAATTATGTCTATCTGTGAGTATTTCATTTTTGTTTTGACATCTGTCTTTATGTTGATGTTTGTTTAAGATTGTAGGTTTTTCCTTCTAGATGAATTGTCAATGAAGGCTTGAGGGCCCTATCTACCCTGTTATTTTAGCCATTGTTAAATCAATAAGAAATGAATTCATACCTTTGTGCCTCCTTATACAACAATATTCACTCCTTTATTTTTTTTCAAAATAATTTAAGCAAAATAATTCATTATTTTGAGTTTGTGAGTGATAAAAAAATTGTTTATTAAAAGTGGCTGATAATCAGAAAAAAGTGAGTAACACCATTAACATTCCAGATTTTTTTTATCTTCTTTGATTGATTTTAATGACATGTCCAGCTGTCTAGGGTTATTTTATGCCTAGAGGTTAGGGGATTGCATTCCTATCAATTAGGAAGGATTTTCCCAACAAATCTGTTTGATTGGCATTACTCCTAGGTCCACACTGACCCAGAGTATGTGTTAAGGTCCTATCTATGCCTCAAATAGTTCTGTTTGAAAATTGTTAGTGTTGCATAGAAATAACTGAATCCAAACTAATGATTATCATCAATGTTGGATAGAAATATTTGAAACTATTTAACCATGAAAATTATTTGGTTTGGTTTCTTTGTTTAAGGGCAAATCAACCTTCATGGGTTGTTTAATACCAAAGCTATTCTTGTAGAAGAACAGCAGTATTACTATTTAACTCATAGCTGGGAAAATAAAGGTGGGGTTCATACTTTTCACAGGGGGCTTTAGTCCAAAATGGAACATAATAGCATTACTAAAGTTTGAACTCTTTTCTTACAATGTCACAGTCCAACACGATAGCCACTATAGCATGGGAATTCCTCATCAATCACTTTCAACATTTATCATGTAATATAGAGATAAAGGGCCCTTTCATTCTTTTTAATGATTATCTTTGATGATTTGTTTGGATAATAATTCCAAAATTTTTCATATTAAATTTATACTATTTCAAGGTATGTAAGTATACCTTGAAATAGTATCAATTTCATATGAAAAATTTTTCATTATGGCTATTTTCCAAATAACTGAGACAGAACTAAATGAAGTTATTTAAAAGAGATAGCCTATAGGTCCTTGTTGTAGAAATATATATATATATATA